>JAROYE020000030.1:0-357500 GCA_029619315.2 Dynastes maya
TATACCTTTTGATTTTTCATGCGGTTTTTCAAATTTTCTTACCGGGGGGGGTTTTTGGTTTTTTTAAAAAAATGGGTTTCCCCCGCATCTTTTGTTTTTTAAACAAAAAACTTTATCGTGAAAATTTTTATAAAAACCTCGTGCAGTAAGAAATAATTTGGGAAAAAAGTGATGAGATAATCAATTTTTTTTTAAAAGTGGGGGGGGTTTGCTTTGATTATTACTAATATTGTTAAAGTCGGGAAAAATCCCCCTTTTAAAACTTCAAAAAAATGAATTTCGAAGAAGTTTTAAAATTTTAAAAGAAAAAACATCGGGTTAAATTTAATTTTTCTCGCAAAGGTTTAATAAAAATTTTTAAAAATTTATTGGGAAATTTTTTTCAAAAATCGCCCCCCCTCTGTTTGCAAAAACCGAAAGACTGTTTCTTTGCAGACAAAGGGAAAAAGTTTAGATAGAGGACGACGACTCCAGCGTTGTCACGAAAAAATATCTTCCCCCAAGTAAAAACGAAAAAAAAGGGAAAATAAAAAAAAAACCCCCAACGCCCCCCAAACCTTGCATGGGGGGCAACTAACCCCTTTTTTTTAAAACCCAAAATTTTAAAGGATTAGTTTAAAAATTTCATCTACGATTAAAGGATAACCAAAATACTCTCATTTTTCACGTGTTTTTGTTTTGGGAAACCGGGTATGATACTGATAAATTGTTTTGAATTCCTTTAAATCGAAAGGGTTTTAAAGTGGGCCCTTGGGAGAAGTTAAAAAGCAAAACATTCCCCCGACATCTACTCGTCATTTAAAGTATCTGCCCCCCAAAAGGGGCTTCCAGACTTTCTAAAGCCGGGGAAAGGGCCCGGGGACCCTATTTTTTTTGGCAACCGGGTTTTTTTTTTTTCCCAAATTGGGTGTCCCAGGAAAAAAAACCCCTGGAAACCAAAGGGTTTTGGTTTAAAAAATTAGATTTTTTAAGAATAAAATTTAAACAAGTTGATGTATTGTTCAATCTTTAAGTATCTCAATTTCATTGTTACCCGAACACGGGGGAAGAGGAAACTCAATTTAAAACAATCTCATTTAACAAACATTTTTTGAAAACATTTTTTTTTTAGATTTATAATAAAAAGGGGGTGTTGCTATCTTTACTCACAAAATTTAATTAAGGGAAAATCTGATTTGACTTTTTTAGCCTTTTCCATATCAACGTTTAGAGATTTGTGTATTGAAATTTGGTTTTTCCCTTGGAAACATAAATTATGGTATTTACAAAACATCCTTCCCTCCAACCTTTTTTTTCCCTTTTTGAAAAAATTTTAAGCTTTTTTTTAAACAATTAATTTGTAGGGGAAAAAAAAATATAAAAATTATTGGAGGAGATTTTTTAAAATTTTAATTTCCTAGAAAAATTTCCCCATCACTTAAACCATTAATGATCTTAAAGTTTAGTTTTAGTCCTTTTTAAAGCTACTATTGATGTTTCCACGGTGGGGTGGTGTCCGTTCATTCCCGTATGGGCCAAAATTATTGTTAACCCTTTCCCCCGGGTGGGGGTTTTACTGCGCATTGTCCGATTTTTTGGGTTTTCAGACCTTATTCTTCATCCAGACTTATTTTTCTGATTTTTTTTACCTTTTAAAAGCATATTTGGACTTTCACGTTTGGGGAAGAAAAAATTTTTGTATTAATTCTTTTAAATTTTTTTTAACAATATTACAATGTTTTTAAATTTGGCCCTTCCCCCTTTTTTGGGGTGGGCAACCCCCGACGAAAAACTTTTGCATTTTTAAAGGGTATATTTAGATTTTACAAATTTTCTTTCTTTCCCCTTTTAAATTTTCTAGGCCTCACATAATTAAAGTAGTGGGGATCTCCTCATATCCTACAAAATTTGACCCCCCCTTACAGCCATGAAAACCTGATTCTAGATTTTTGATTTAAAAATTTCCGCAATTTTTTTAGTTAAAAACCAAAAAAACCAAAAATGAAACTACAAATTTAATCAAACATTGCTGTATGGAATGTAATTTGCAATAGGGGTGATGCTTTCCGTTTCACAACGGGTTTCCGACCCTTTTTAAATGTCCTAAAAGATTTAAAGTAATCCCTTTAATAAATTAAATTCAATAATTCCCCTCAAAACATTGTTACCAGCCGGTTTTTTAAAACTGTTGATTTTAAAAAAATTGGGGAAAATTTAAAAAAAAGTCCCCCAAGGGTTTCCTTTTTTTTTTGGGGGCCTGTTGTTGAAAAAACGTTGGTTTTTTCCTTTAAAAACTTTCATTCCCCAAAGGGTCTTTACGAAAACTTCTATCTTCGTTTTTTATTAAAAAATGTGCTGAATTTATTTGGCACCCCTTTTTTATCTCCTAAATATGTCTGTTAAATAAAGGTATTTTTCCCTCGTGCCTTAAAAAAACCTAATAAACCAATTTTTAAAAAAGGGGGATTCTAATGCTCTCGAAAAAAACTGCCGTCCCGGGGTATTTTTTAAAACCCCCCGTTTTTTTCGAAAATTTTTGAATCCCTTTTTGGGAAAAAAAAATTTAAATAAAATTTTTAAAAAGTTTAGTTTATTTTGCAAAAAAACCAAAATGGATTTCTTACCCCCTCGTTCTACTAATACAGCTTTATTTAATAACCCTAAAAAGTAAACACACATTTAAAATTCATTTTGGAAATTTTTGGGCAATCGAAGTCAATTGATTTTTTTAAGGCTTTTTATTTTTTAAATTTAAACATATTTTTTTATTTACAAAAAGTTTCCCTATAGGGGGTAAACGGTATTGCTAAACAATGGGTTTAGATCCTACCCTTTTGGGAAAAACGTGTACAGAAGTAGTTTTGAATTTGGGTTTGAATCGCAAAAAAGGCCCCACTAATTTTTGGGTTTCCCAAGGTTCATCCTGGGCCCTACCCTTTTTTAATTTAATCAATGATACTTCCAGGTTCTTAAATTCCCGGGTTAATAGGGATTACATTATTTGCTAAAGATGACTGTTGGGCATTTCCTCTAGAATTAATGACCTATTTTTCTAAAAAACAAATTTAGTTTTTTGTACTATAACAAAGGGGAATAAATATAATAAATTAGTAATTTAAAAAGAGTAAAACTCAAAAAAAATTTTTTTATAACAAAAAAAAAATCTAGAAAAAAACTTTAAAGGCTTTTTATTAAAAACGATTTTGTAAAACCCTTTGTGAATTTTTCCCAAAATTTTTTGGCGTTTTATTGATGAAGATCTAAAATTTGGGGTGCGCTGCTAATGCCATGTAAAGCATTTCGAAATTTGTTAGGGAAAGAGTAATTTTTAAAAAAATTTTAGTCTTTATATTTTTAAAAAATTACTATTTTTGTAATTTCTTTTCTAAAATGAAAATAGGAATTATTCACTGGGGGGCTAAGCTCGAGTGCCTTTCAAAAATTTTTTTGCTTCAAAAAAAGGGTTTTACCATTATGTTTAAATTTTGGATGGCGTACATCTTGGGAAAAAAACTTTTTTGATCTAATAAACTTTTTTAATTTTTTTTTGATGTTTACATTTTTTTGGAAGTCGTTTTTTTTTGTTTTTAAAAAACCGGAAAAATTTTTTCAACACTGACGTTTTTATTTATATGAAAACGCGAAATAAAAAATTTTATTGCCTCCATCCCCCAAAACAAGCTTGTTTCAAAAAAAAATTTTCTTTCATGGGCTGAAGTTGGGTTTTAAAAAGCCCCCAGCAAGGGATGAAAAATATAAATGGTTTTTATTTTTTTAAAAAATCTGTTAAGAAAAAACTTTTATCGCTTAACTGCTATCGCATTTTTTTTTTTTAAAAACCGGGTTTTAAATGATTTTTTAATGTAATTATAACTTGTATAAATTGGGTTTTCCTATATGCCTTGTGGGCGTTTATATGTATTTGTTGACGTTTTCTTCCCTACATGTTGTGTTTACTGCTGTTACACTCATGTTTGGTTCTGAAATAAAGATATATTATTATTATTATTATTAACTTAGGTAATAAATGGTTTAAGAACTAGTTCTCATATAATTCTGTACACACTTCGTTACGAGGATCTCTGTATCTTTTTTTTTTGCAAAAGAAATGGTATTCTGCACCTGCAACGAATTCATTCTCCTTACCTGCATGAATAATTGTATATTGTTGTCCTCGACCTTTTAGAACTGTTAGACCCGTACTTAAATCGTTCAACAATGCTTCTCGAGATGGGCTCACAGTGTCGTGAGTCCAAACTTTTGGTACAAAATGACATTTACCCACGATTCATCTATAAAATGTTTCTCTCCTCATTACGATATCTTCTGATAATAAATACTTATGGCGCATCTTATTATATCATCACGATCCATCAACATTACTTTCTTGCCCACCCTTTCGAAAGTGAAACCCATGTCTTATACAATTTGTAAAGTATACTGCTTAAAAAAAAGAGGCATGTCTTCTTACCATTAATTTAATATCATGTCTAAGGTAGGTGGAATACTTCATAAGAGGAAGCTATGATCTAACAAAAGATTTGTATGTGTTTATCATATAATCGCAAACGAGCATTCTTGCGGATGACACCTCGACTTTGTTTTTTCTCTGCAGCTACAAGGTAATGGTCCTCGTTACCTTCTTCCTTTCGAACTATTTGGCATAACAACACTTCTAGTTCTAAAAAGGGATAGCTATATTAGTGCCAACTGGTAGTAGCGTAAATGGGAGGTCAATCGCAACGCCTCGATTTCCTCGTGTATTTCCATTGCATAGTACAATGTACACGATATACTACGGAAATACTCGAGGGCTTCGAACAGTTGGTTATAAGTAAAGCTGGCCACGAGCGGTACCGCGCAGTAGCGTAGAGTCGACCAGGCCTCGCGTTCCACTAGAGTTTTTCTGCTAATAGAGATGTTTGCTGCCGCAAACAATTTCGCTCATCTTTTAAATAAAAATTAAATAACACGTGCTCAAACACTTACCATTTTAAGAGTCCTCCGTGAAATCACAAAGTGAATAATGCCTGTTAAATATCTGCAACATTAGATATGTTTCAACTGTTGTTTCGGCAAAACTAGTACGGCATGAGGAAAAAATGCGTTTATATGCAGAGAACGAACGTTCTACATCTAGTGACGTAATATTTGCGTAAGTAAAATAATCTCTCAAATAACTTAACGATTCTGTTGACGCACCTTCACAAATGTGTCTTAATGTGCCAAAATCAGGATTTTTCTCAAAAACACAATTTTTCTAGAACAGAAACATTTTTTGCGTCTTCAATCGCGCATAGCTGTGCATGAACATGTTGCACTATTTGTAGAGATTCTTCTAACGGCACCGCAGGATTTTGTAATTTTTCTATTGCATCTGCTAGCCCGAAGTAATTGTCGTGAATGAATTTTTAAATCCGTTTTAACCTGACTATCTTGAAATTTCGACTGGCTTTTTCTCGATAGCGGCAGCTTCCTTTGTATCGAATTGTAAACCACGTTCTTAATATTGTCAAAATATTTATGATAATAAAACGCGGCCTGTAACCATGTTCCCCAACGAGTTAGAATAGGCTCTGGTGGCTCTGGTATACGGGGGCACAGTCCTGTGAAATTCGCGAATACGTTTCGGTGATTTGACAAATACTGCTTTGGTATGCGCTATTAAAGCGTCTACCTCAGAATAACATTTTCTGATACTATCCGCCACAAGATTGAGAGCATGAATTTTACACGTAATGTGGTAACAAATTAGCAGAATGCTTTTTAAGAGACCGGCCTACAGAAAGCATGTTTGCAGCACCATCACTCACTAACATCAAGTGTTGGTTTGTTGAAAGTTCAAACTTGTCCAATGTATTTAACACTAACTTTGAAATTACTTCGGCAGTACACTGTTTATTCGTTTGGAGATTAATAGAATTGAAGGTGCCGATTGATGAGGTTCCAATTTGCGTGCCATTACATTAAGAACAGAATGTTTCTTCCGATCTGTTGTTTCGTCGACACATAACCACAATTTTTGATCTTTCAACTCCGATTTTATTTTTTGTTCATATGTTCGCGCGCAGATGGCCACAAATTCTTCGTAACGATGTTCGACTTGGTAATTTGCACTCCGAATAGTTATTCCAAAAGCAGATAAATGGTTCCTTGTCTAATAAATTAAACGGTATATTACATGCAATAAACGTAACGCATAAATTAAATATAAATTTTTCATTGTCTGGTGCGCAATTTCTTTTTGAGACATGCTTTTCACTATTTACCTGTCGTAGACATTTGTGATTTCACGGAGGACTCTTAAAATGGTAAGTGTTTGAGCACGTGTTATTTAATATTTATTTAAAAGATGAGCGAAATTATTTGCGGCAGCAAACATCTCTATTAGCAGAATAACTCTAGTGGAACGCGAGGCCTGGTCGACTCTACGCTACTGCGCGGTACCGCTCGTCGCCAGTTTTAGTTATAATCCAGCTCCGCAGCCACAGTGCACCAGCCGCCCTTGAATTATATCCAAATACATAGATATAGACTAATAAAGGAAGGCTATACTCTATAAGACCCAATACTTCGATCTTAACGTGAAACCGGCTATAATAACAGAAAGTTCCAATAAAGAAAATAAATCTGTAATATCTGTGGCTTATTAAATCATTATTACCTTAATTCTAAAAATAAATATTTTTTACATACTTATCTACATATTGGGCTACGTTGTATGTAAACGTAGCCCAATAAAACAATGGAACATTTAGTTATCTCTGCATAACAAATTCGGTAACGAAAGAGAAGCAGCTTTTTCGATGAAGTCTGCAGAAAAACGTTCTTTTTTCTTTATATTCAGGTCACGTGAACGCTAAGGTAAAGTAATCGATACCTCCATATAAATTTAATCAACTCCAAGACCGCAGATCGCAAACAAATTAAAAAAAGACACAAGAAACACTGAGGTAAACGAACCTTGGAGTATATCAGAACCCCATATGAATGGTTAGTCACACTGCCGACGCAGTAACTGTATTTTTAGATAGCCATGGGGTAGCTATAAATAACATCATGAAAAAGAAATCTGTGTGCACCGATGGCGTTAATATAACGTTTCAGCGAAGCCTAGATTAATACATGCACGCTTAACGTAACATGGAAGATTAACAATAATATAAAAAACTAAAAAAGAAGAATGATATATTTGTTTATAATAGCAATAACCGTGCTTCCTTTTAGGAAGATTATCACTAACAGATATAAATCATTATTACTATATAGAACGATACTTATGGCAAGTTATTCGAGAGGCAAATTATATTCATTAATCTAGAACACAGCCGTTCTTTTGGTTACTTATTTACACTTGTATCGTTATGATATTAATTTTATAACCTCTTAGCTACATAGTAATATGCACGAACTTACTAATAAATGGTTCGTTATATATCTTCCAGCATTTACATGCATTTGTTATGGGAAAATTAGTTACTACATTTCGCTTGTTTAAACCAGTTATAGAAGAGAAGATAATACGCCTCGATCTGGGCATATAAAGGATAAAATTGGACGCCGCCATTTAGAAAGTTGCTAGCCGCGGGAAGGACGGATGACGGTTTCATAATAAAAGGGGCATCACTTGAAATTCTTTTTTATAAACTTTAATTTCTCAAGGATTCAAAAAAGAAACCATTTTTTTGTTTGTATTTATACTTTAGTTTTTATAGACTCTTTTTAAATTTATTGAAATGGTGTACACTACCAGGAAGGTTCGTATTTTTAACATTTATTAACTTTAACTAACTGTGTATTTTATAAAAGAATACATTGCATGAACTAAAAATAGTACTGATCTCTCACGTACTACAGTTACTGGAACTTTACAGATCCCACATACCTTACATCATCAGAGGGGCTTATTAAAAACCATCCGTTTTTTAAATGAAACAATGCGTGTTTATTGTCTTTCTATTAAGAATAGTTGACATATGTCGCAATTAATTAACCGCATTACCAATCTTACAATGTATCCTGCCACATCTTCTAGAAAATTTACAACAGTGAGATTGCGAGAAACTCTTTGCTAGTACTACTTTCTACATTCAAGACTTAAGACTTATAGAATATTGACGTTTTCACTGCCAGAAGTCGAAGATTGACTATCATCGTTGTTCTCTAACGTTTGGATTAATTTATTTGTGAATTCAATTTTTCTGTAAAGAATAACATAATAATTTACATCTATAGTACGCATTGATGGTTTTCTTACCTTTTACTTAATATGTTTTTCCTAAGTAAAGTGGGTACACTTCCTTTGCGTAGATTTCCGCGACCAGATATAGCATCAACAACAAAACACTTTTCTGCAAAGTGATTAGCACATATTCGGGTATTTTCAAAAATAGCATCCCTCCTAAACACAAAGAATGCTAACCACTATTTTCGGAGGGTACGAACTTTTGGAAACCTGCACAAATGTAAATCTGATATAGATTTTAGAATGCATAGTAAATACTTACTTATGATGAGATGTCGAATCAGACACTTTACACACGTAACAATACATTTTCTTTATGTTTATTTATTTAATAATTATTATTATTGATCAACACCAACATTAAAAACAGCGGCAGAGTGCACAAAATGGTGCAGGCGCATAAAATATCTCTACCAAATATACCTATCTCTTCGACTCACTTAGCAAAACTTATTCCTTCTTTGTCGATTCACCTTGCTTCACTAATTTTTCATATGATAGTAGGATAACACTCAATCCATAGCATACATAATCAAAGGTACCAGCAAACAGCGAGCCCACTGTGTGAAGTGAATATTAACATCGACCGCCGACCGGGGATACATATATACCACGTATATATGTATATGTAGACACAACCAGCAGTTCCGAAGCTGTGGCGCCGCCCGAAAGTGCCAACTCTAATAATTAGGATTAACCTAATTATTTTAGAAAAAGAAAAAAACTATTTACTGTACAAATTTCGCTGTCTGTAGACTATTATTTAATAAATACATCTCAAAGCGATTCAGATTCGGAGTGATGTGCAACACAATAGCATTGAGCAAAATAGAACAAAAAGATTAGTTTCTTATGCGAGCAAATTAATCTGGACCCCGACATATAAATCTAGATTGGCTTACTCGCCAGATAGAAGATGGAATATAAAACAAAACAAACAGTTTTATTAAGTCAAAACAAAACAACTAATGATAAATTTAATTTGAAATAAAAAAATCCCAAAAGTGCCAACTCTAATAATTGAACGAAATTTAAAATTGGCGTCGTATTACAACGGGATACTTTACAAATAGTAAATTAAATGTGTGTTTTTGCAAAGTTTATGTAAATCTTGTATTTTCTAGATAAATAATAATTCATCAACATCTACATGCGTAGTGGTGTCAAAATTAAATTTACCCTAGACTTTAGTATGGAGAACTTTCCATCGAAATAAGTTTAAACCAAACATCCATTCATGTTAGCCACAGCCTGGTGATAATTTAAGACGACTGGAGTAGTGCAACTAGTTAGTGGGAAGATTAGAAGACGACGACTACATTTACACAAATTTACCAATTCTGGAATATTTAACAGAAAAACAGAGCATTACCGGGCAGTATAGAATCCCAGACAAAATAGGACGAGGAAACCACAGCATCGTTTTGCATTAGACGTTTGGATAGGCATTTTGGGAAATCGTCTCATAGGACCAGCTATGTATGAAGAAACATTAAATGGGGAAAGGTACTTAAACCTACGTACATACGTACCTATGTAACTTCTTGTACAACAATAAGTCAAGAGTTTCCAAACCGTTGGATTGGAAATAGTGGAATTGTTGTACGACCGGTGAGATTTCCTGACTTAATTCCTCTGGATTATTTCTTATGGGTAGTTGTTAAAAATAATATTTATAAAGTTGATATCCCACAAAACATTGAAGAACTTCGAGGTAGACCCCAGAATGTCGATGTAATTCAAAATGCCGGAAAGCGAAAATGGCCAGTTATTTACACATTTACTATAGTTGTTGGTTTGTTGTTTTATTTTCTATTATTGTTACGGTTACTGTTATTTTCATTCATTGTTACAAATAAGGTGCAAAATTTATACACATTAAATTTACCATTTATAAAATATGATGAAAATGAAAAATGATTTCAAGAACATGGATACAGCATAGCAAAGGCAAATTAGTAATTTTTAATCCACAGAGACCGTGATGAAAAGAAGGCAATAACTGTGAAACGATAAATCATCTTTACCATCATGTAAGCGAAAGAATAGAAACTCAACAAACAAAAACAACTTGCTGAAAGTAAACCGCATCCACCTTTGCACTTTCACGTACCTGGTTTGTAATTTTTGCGATAGTTCATTAAGCTCAATTTACTACTAACGCCTCAACAACTGCTAAACTGCAATTAGCACTGCATATCCATTACAAAAAAGTTCTCTTGACCTAGAAGGTCTATTCTACCACATATGTATATACATATGCATGCATGTATATCTCACGGAACTTTAATAAGCGCAATAAGTCTCGCACAGAGTTACAGGGCGTAGAAAATTACACATTGTGTACTTGGATATACATCAGCAATAACATTCGGCAAACAAAAAAGAAGCAAACGCGTTAGTCAGTTGGATGCGCAGTCTACGCGGGTTACATTATATCCGAATCAGATCGTTCTTGTAATAGTAATTTATCGGTCCGCAGACATGCTACTTGTATAATTAGCAACAATAAATTATCAAAGGGTTTATAGAGACAGAATTCAGCCAACAATTGTAAGTGGTAATCCAACTGCGCGCGAAAGATATATGTTATTTGCATATACGCAAGATAAGTACACACACGTTAACTTTTATTTTTATTTTCCTTTGTATCTCTATATGCATGTAGGTATGTACATACATACGTTCCTAGACATGATACCAAGTATATTAAATTTCGAAAAGTCATATTTGAGGCCGTTAAATTTATCTATTCGGCCAACTCATTCGATGTAGAATTGCAACGTGTGTAAGTGCCGATAAATGATTTACGGCATCACGTACAATATGCAATTATTTTGTGACTGTTAGCTTTATTGCTCTGGTTACTCGTTTTACAACATTGTATGCACATCTAATGTCAGAAAAATATTTATTGCTCTTATGCAGAAATAATACAAACATGAAGTGCTAACTTTAGCAGGCGAGCAATGCAAATCATGAAAGAGGTGAATTTTAATAAAATGATTGACACATTTTTTCAATCAAACTTTCTTAACATTAATTTTAGAAACCGCAAGCATATAGGTATATTAATTGCAGCTTGCACAGTAAAGCAGTAACATATTCATAAATATATGTATATAAAAACCGCTCGTTCAAAACGATGTACTAATCATTATACATTTTTTAAAGTAACTTTTAATGTTTTCGGCAGTTCAATTACACTTCCGAAAAGGAAAACAAAAACAGAAAGTGGCTTGTATCGCGTGCGACTTAACTAAAGCCTTCGATTTAGTAAATCATAGTATATTGTTGAGTAAGTTATATCAATATGGCGTTAGAGGATTAGCTTATCGTTTGTTTAGTTCGTATTTGTGCCGACGTAGACAGTTCATCGAAGTGAAGCATCTCCATGCGGACAACTGTATTATATATCACCACTCAAAAATTATTGACACCCTCATTGGGGTACCCCAGGGTTCAATACTGGAACCTTTATTACTCCTTTTATATATAAATGACCTGCCAGCAACTGTATCTGGCAGCGTCACTCTGTATGCCGACGACACTACAGTTGCATTAACTGGGCACGATTATCATGAGTTAAGTTTTAATATAAAAACAACGCTGCAACAATTAAACGAATGGCTGTCTCTAAATAGACTAGTTCTTAATATCGAAAAAACTAAGGTATTAGTATTCGAGGAAGGGAGGGGCGACGGGACCTTACAGATGAACAATGTCGATATCGCGAGTGTGTCTGGTTGCAGACTGTTGGGATTAAGGTTGGATTGCGGGTTGAATTGGGACCTGCATGTTAATACAATCACCTCCAAACTAAATAAAGCGTTATACATACGTCCTAAGAAAAATGAAGAAGTTATGCAATATAAATACATTAAAAACAATATAGTATGCCCACTTTAATTCACATTTAAGATACGGCCTGCTCTTTTGGGGCATAAACCTGTAGAGGGTCCTTTCTAGAGCTTGGAGTCCCAACAGTCTGCAATCTCTACATACTTGAGGCTGCATCATACATGCATAGTAACCTTGAGAATTTCGAGACGAATATTGGTGTACATGACTATTTTACAAGAAATTCAGACCATATTCGCTGCGATGTGGCAAATTCTAACAAGTTTTATAACAGCTACATTCGTCTAGGTATAAAGATATACAATTATTTACCAGCGGAGTTGAAGCACTTGGGCGATTCAGGTGCCGTCTTAAAGAGTCTCTGAAAGATAAGTGTTACTATACAGTCAATGAGTTTTTTGTTCTCCTGACCTCCTGCTTGCTGGGCACTGTGAGACCAGGTAACATATGTTCTTTGTAGTTGTAGTTGTTGTATTGTATTGTTGTGATTATGTTGTTGTTTATTGTAAATTCCACTCCATTGGTAATGAATTAAAGTCTATCTATCTATCATATTAATTTTTATTTCTTAAGTGGAATGCTTATACAGAGTGTTCCCGGATTAACGCATGGATAGGTAGGGCAGACAGAAAATTATTGAGTTGAAATTTCATCTTTTGGTGTTCAGCCATGCTTGAATAGTAAGTAACTTACACCATAATTTTATTGCCGATAAATCAAATACATCTTGGAAATTTACAAAAAAGGAATTTTTTCAATTAATGAAATGTATTTTCTGTATAATATACGATAAAAAGGTTATTAAAAAACAATGTTCAGGATAATAAATTATCTTAGTGTGTAAGCATGGCTGAACCCCAAAAAGATAAAAATTCAACTTAATAATTTCCTGTCTGCCTTACCTATCCATGCGTTAATCCGGGAACACACTGTATATTTTAACGGTATCGAGATTTTTAACGTGGAAATATATTGACACGGGCCTACGGTTTTACTTCTTCCCAGAAGAAGGCAAACTCCGATTTTTATTCCTAATTAAAAATCAATGTAAATTTTTCTTTTAAAAAAACATTTGAAACTGTTTTGAAAAAAGAAATTTTCTCCAGAATTGCTACATTATATAAATTTGATTTAAGTAAAGAACAGTAAACATCAAACGCTTAAATGAAATTTATACAATGCAGCAATTCTAAAGAAAATGTTCTTACTAAAATTGTTTTAAAGAATTAACTTTAATTTTTACTATGTAACTATTTTTTGTAAAATAGAAAATGAAAAAAGAGGGGGTATATTCTGAAGAAGACAAATATGTTACTGTCGAAACGTAGAATCTAGATTTTCGCTTTACCCTATTAATTAACAAGCCGCTGCCACCAAGAAAATAAAAATCATTATCTATGTTCTATCATTACCCTAAGCCTGCCCTTATTTAATTTTCTTTAATGGAAGATGTGAGGACAGGCGCTGATATTATTTTTGCTCAAATCTACTAATCCTCGTATTTATATCCAGCTACAAATAATATTAACGCGCGTTCGTTCCAACTTTACTTAAAATCTGATGAGTGTATCCCGGGTGGTCGCGGGCTCTGTTTTCGGAAAAAAATAATGCTACGATGAGATCATGGCTACCGAAGCTGGAGGTTGAGATTCCATATTTGGCCATTTATATATGCATAATTTACTAAATATTTCAAATAAAAACTAGATTCTAAAATAAATATTATTTAAAAATATAAAATTGAAATCGAACTGTATCGTTCATCCAATAAAAATAGTAACTGAAACCATTATTATAAACAACCAATAAATATAAAGGGATTATTTGTTAGGAATATACCCAGTCACAGAATAGTTTTTTTAGTTTTACTCTGTGACGCAGTATAGTTATATTCCAGTTATATGATAAACGCAATTCAATTAGCCACAAAATAACCCGTCCTTTTTTAAAATAAGAAATAACCCTTTAGCTTATTTTTTCCAGATACAAAAGAGGGGAGAATGCGTATCTCGTATCGATAAGTGCACTTGCTGTTTTGAAGGGACGTATAGGTGGCCGCCATCTTTGCCAGATCTCCTGATTTTCCAGGAGTTCTCCTAATCTTCCTTCTCCTGATTTACTGATTGTCAAGATAAAACTCCTAATTTTTACCAAAACATTTTGTTTATTCTTAAAAAACAAAATATACGGAAAAAATATTTTATTTATTTTTGCTATTTGTCGTATTTTTAGGAGGAATGTATTTTACTCTTTACTTGTCCAAAAACAAGTATTTGGCTATATTGATGTAAAGTTACTCTAGACGACCTGGCCGTGTCATATCATTTATAAAATTTGTTTTCTAATACTGGCGGTAGTGAATAACAATTCCCCTAAAATTTACTGTTTGTCTTTTATTATATTAATGTTTAACGATTAATGTTCCCTTTGTGTCTATGAGTGTTTTCTTTCACTTTTAAAAAGCAATCAACCTAAATAAGTTAAAAAACTATATCTCATTTTTTTCCTCTTATTTTTCCTGATTTTTCCCCCTTATCTCCTGGATTTTGGATAGCCTATCTGGCAACACTGGTAGCCGCCATTTTGAAGGTTGTATTTTTTGTGGAACACGTGACATTATTTTGTTTTTATTCGTTATTGTATTCATCATATTTTTTTATGGAACATTCGCCTGGAATTAAATGAAACAACCAATATATAATGAAAATCATAGTTTCATATTACTTAAAACGAAACATACGGAAGACCTAAATTCTTTTGACCTAACTTTTCCCAAATAATATACAGCTATTTTGCAAGAAACACAATTGAGAAGATTCAGATTAAACAAATTAACGTTATTTAATCATAAATAAAGTCGTTTATAATAATCGAGCCGGTATTACTTACTAGTTGTGGTAGTAGGTACTTTTCAATACATTTATTTTGCTAGCATTAGGAAATTTTAAAATTCGCGGAAAATTTAAGTTTGCAGTTCCGGCAATAAAGTTCATATTTGCATGTATTATACCAAGAAATTTACATATATGTCCTTTATTCTGGGAATAACCAACTGAAATTATCCGGGGAATTAAAAAATTCCGCCTGGGAATAATGGCGTAGCTAGGATTCTCCGGGCCCGGTGCGGAACCAGATTTGTGGGCTCCCGAACAAAAATTTTTCCTGTGATACGCCACTACCTGGAAAAAAGCTACATAAGTGTTAACGCTTAGGTTAGACCGAGTAAAGTATTGATCATGTTTACGTACTGGTTCTAAAGTTACATTCACAATCTCCAATTTATACTTACAGTTAAGCTAGCCAAATAACGCAGTAATTTACGATTTTTGATCATTCATAATGCAGCACGCACTAATTTCAATTAATCTGTATTTTTGGTGGCGTCCTCTATTAACTATATTGATCATTATAATTAATTCCATGATGTAGAGTCGCTATATTATCGACCTGGTTAAGTGGCACATGAAAACGAGTGATATGTTCAAACTGTTCAAATATAAATCTAACCTAATCCACCTTATCTCGATCATTATCATTACGTAGTACGTTTCAACATGGTTTTAACATTACCCAAAGATCATATTACCAAACATAACCCTGTTGGCGAACCACATTCACGCTATTAGAAAACCACGCATGCGTCAACTCTACATGTACGTATTAACTACATTGCGAAATTTTTTAAACCTTCAATATGTTCTTATTATATTTTCTAGTGCTGAAAAAACCTGTGTGCGATGCTAAGTAAATCTATTGCTTTTATGTTGGACTCTAATTAACATTTGTCTACTTACCTTCGCTATTAATTATTTATACATGCTGGTTAACTTACTAGACAATGTATGCAAGAAAATGATGGTTACTTCGAGTAGATAATGAAATTGTACCACGTTCACACATTCGCCAAGAATATTGGCGAAACAAAGGTTTATAGTATTTCGGCACAGCATCCTACGTTTTTAAACGAAATGCTTATTTGCACAGCTTCATATTTCATTTACTAAAGAATAACGTATTTCAGGTATAGGAAAATGTTTACAAAAAAGATTCTAGAAAAACTTTTCAGTTGTATTGTGTGAAAATATACAGTGCGTTCCATTACAGAAAATTGAAATTATATGAATCAAACTTGGCAGCGATATCGATAGCCATATCGACGTCTTGCCAAGAAATACTCAATCGAATAAAATTTGAATGACCACCATACCGTGTATGGCGTTTAAGATATCGGCCGTTAAAAAAACAGACATTTCGCAAAAATCTCAAGTTATGTCAATTATCTCAAAAACTAAGATAGATTGGTATAGGGAATACTGATGAAAGTTGCCATGAATTGAAGAGAAGTATCTAAAATGATAATATACAGAATGTTCCATTTAAAAAATCAAACTTGTGCCGCGCACAGCGGAAACTGAACACCCTGTGTACTTGAATATAATTTTATGCTGTGCAGCATTTGTCTCCGAATATTTTTTATTTGAAAACTTTTTCTCTAAATTACTCCGGAAATATTAAATATTACTTCGGTAATACTCAATTGGAAAAGAAATATCACTGTGGAAATCTCCATGAAGTGTAAAGACTACAGAGAAAATTACTTAATAAAATGGAATTTTTAATGCCAAATGAAAATTTTAGAAGTGGTATGTAATTTTACACCGGTTGTCATAATTTTCACATTGTACTTTTTACATTTTCTATTGGACGGGCCTTACACGAAAAATAGAAGGTAACAAATTTGCTTCCTAAATTCCATCTCTGTTTGATTTCCACATGATGATACAGAAATCTAGAAATGGAGACATCTAAGAAAGTAGAAATCTAAAAATACAACGTTTGTCTTCAAAAATGTATGTCCAAATAATAGTATTGAATTGGTAATGTGTAAGCTCTTTTACCTGCGCAGAGACATTGGCTATCTGTAAAGCTCTTTTATCTGTGATAACAGCAACATTTGAGTTTACTTCACATACTTATATATACAAGTGCTTCCAAACTCGGATCCTTTTGTTTTTACACGGATAAAGAGCTCTTCTATCTGTGGTTTTTATCAAGAAATCAATTACAGTGCTCTGTAATCATACACCGTAGTTCTACAGATTCGTGTTAGATGATGTGCAACGTGTTCTCTATAAAAAACTTTTCTTTCAAGATTTTGGCTTTGATGATTTTGACTTTTACTTTATCTATGGCTTTTACCTAGGAGTAAATAAAGTGAAATTAATGAGAATATTAACTACGACTTAGATATGGTATACACATGCTCATATTGTAAAAGAAAATGTGTAAAAGGCATTGGTTGTTATTCGTAAGTAATTGTTATAAATAATTGCTATAAGATAGCCCACCAAACAAACTATTTCCCAATATAAAACTTATAGTAATATAATTAATTGCTTGTGCATTATTCTCTCTTTTTATTCCATACCTTGCAATTATTTTAGTTTTCCAAGAGACAAAAAGCTGTGTGACCAATGGCTTATAGCCTGCAATTTCGATCTACACCCAAAAAATAATACATTAAAATTGAAACTATGTTCACTGCATTTTGAAGATAACTGCTTTGTACTGAAAGATAATGGTAGAAAGCTTTTGAAACGGAATGCAATTCCCACGCTACTTCACGATGACAAAGCTAAACCAAATAGAAATTTTCCTGTAGTAAGGTGAGTATTACAATTTGTTGTTAGTATTTTGTTATTTATAATTTTGGTTACAGTAATGATTTTCACAATACACTCAAAATAAACCCACAAGATATCATACTAAAATGTGAAATTGATGAAGTAAAAATTGAGATGTGTGTAGAAGATAATAGTTTTATTAAACGGACTCCAGATACAATTGCAGTTAAGTGTGAACCAGAGGATGATGATTATGAAGTGAACCCCAATTACGCAACAGAGTTTGTATGTCAACAAGATATAAAAATTGAATATGACATTGACAAAGTGAAAGTTGAAGATTCTACAGAAAATAGTTATCATCTTCCTGCAAAATCTGACCACACATATGCAGTTGTTGGTAGAAGGCCCGAACATGATACAACTGTGTATACAGTCTCATCGCTGAATTTTCCTGCTATTGAACCATGTGATATTAATGTGAAAATAAAGGAAGAATGTGAAATATGATGCTCTTTTTCTATTAAAATGTCAAGAACTGAAATTCTTAAAAAAAAATGCAGGGGAAGAATAGGATTTTACGATAAATGCTATATATATTCTCATTCTATTAAATGTTGCTACATATTTTTATAAATACAGTATTTCTAGTTGAATGAATCAATAATAATGAGTCTGATGTTTCAAAAAATTCTTTTTAATCTTTAGATTATCCCTTTTAAATCTTGTTAACACTAATGTGTTATGCAAGTGAATTGTGGGTAAATTCACCTTTTAAACTACCACCTGCCACTAAGGGGCGGCGATAAGCGTTGCAGCGGGAGCATCATGTAAAAAGAGCCACGGGAAGGGTCTTATTAACAGCAAATCAATATACTTATGTAATGTATATACCGTAAAAGAAGATCCAAGTCTTCAGTGGTTGCCTACATATATGAGTTATACCGGATGTCCAGAATAACATGAAGTACATGGGTATCTTGGAAACCGTTAGAGATTCAAGGTCGGTTAAACGGTGAAAAAGTTGTGCACTTATACGGTTAAGTACAATCTGGGATTACATTTTTAAAAATCCATTCCGTTATTGAGATACAGGGTGAAAACCAAAAGTTTGCGTTTTCTAAAAACCTTAATATTTTCTTTATTATAATACAGCCATCAAATTTTCAGCGTAGGTGTAGTTGGTAATGAGGACGCGAAAAATGGGCTAAGAAAAATTCCAGGCTCGTTGAGTTCTTTGTGCTTTCTTATGGGCGCCATACTGGATTTTTACATTTTTGAAATGATCATAAAAAATGCTCTTCAACCATGTATAACATCCCTATGTTCAATGAAGAAAAACTATGAAAAATAACAACATTACGATTTGACCCTAGTAGGCTGGCACCTATCCATACATTTATTAAACAATCGCAATGGCTCTGGATTTTCTAGCTGTCAAACAGTCTTTGTGGTTAAAAATTCAGTGATTTGTGATTTTAAAATGGATGGCTTTTCAAACAGAGATAAATATATGTTGGAGTGTTTTATTCTCTGTCGGAGGAATGATGAGGTGAAGCGCAGAAATGTATTTAAAAAAATACCCAGAAAGACTTCAGCCAGGTAGAAGCATATTTCAGCGATTACGTGAGAATTTAATAAATCACGGAAGTATCGTTAAGTCGAAAAGGAATAAGCACACAGACGAAAATAGAGAAAGTATGGTCCTGCAAGCCGTAGTTGAAAAACTCCGTACTTCTTTACGCGAAATTGAAAATACCATAGGCGTTGCCCGATAAACAGCCGGTAGCATTTTAAAACGTTACAAATACCATCCCTAGCGTGAGCGACCCTGCCAAGGGCTTCAATACGGTGACGAAATGAGAAGAATGGAATTTTGTCAATGATTCATCAGAAAACATAACGAAATCAAAAATTTTACTATGAAAATTCTATGGTCAGACGAGAGTCGCTTCACCAACTGCTGATTATTTATCGCAAAAATATTGTTTTTTGATCCAATGAAAATTCGTGGAGTCAGGCAGCAAGTGAAATGGGGGTTTAATGTATGGATAGGTGTTATTGACACCTACATTGTTGGCCCTATCTTTTATAATGAAAATAAACTCAGCTAGATATTTCAGCCTCTTGCAAACAAATGTAGCAGAATGAATTATGGAACTCCCACTTGCTACTTTGCAACATATGTTTTTCCAGCAAGACGACGCACCTGCACACAATGCTCCAATAGTGACAATCTTTTTAAATAACGAATATCTTGATAAGTGGATTGTAAATCGAGGACCGTAAGGTGGCTTGCTAGATCGAAGGATTTCACGCCTCTCGATTATTTTTATGGGGCTATTTAAAAAATTTGTGTACTCGAGATCCTATGAAACCGTAGAAGAGCTACGTCGGTCAGTTGAAGCAAGTGTAAATGGAATTGGCCAGACACAATCAGGCAATCATGTGAGACAGTCGTTAAACGTTGTAAATTGTGTATACGAGAGAATGGTGGCTTGTTTGAACGCCTACTTCAGCCTTAATTTTAGGATTTTTCTATTTTTTTTTATTGTCGTCTCAGCCACTGATTTCGGTCATTTTGATTAAATAGTATTAGTTCGTTTCATATTACTCTTATTTTTGTTTTAGTGATGCTAGGTCGTCAAATTTATATCAGTGTTCTTGTGAACCACTTTTAAGTAGTACGACCGCTTACAGTTGTTCAGCAAGCACATACATACGTTAAATCACACAATTACGGTCAAATCGTAATGTTGGTATTTTTCATAGTTTTTCTTCATTGAACATAGGGATATTATACATGGTTGAAAAGCATTTTTATGACCATTTCAAAAATATAAAAATCCAATATGGCGCCCATAAAAAAAACAAAAGTTGAGTACAAGCGCAAAGAACCCAGTGAGCCTAGAATTTTTCTAAGGCCATTTTTGAAGTCCTCATTATGTACTAACTACCACTATGCTGAAAATTTGACGACTGTATTTTTCATAATAAAGAAAATAAGGTTTTTAGAAAACGCACACTTCTGGTTTTCACCCCAGTAACGGAATGGGTTTTTAAACATGTAATCCCGGATTGTAGTTAGCCGTATAAGTACGCAACTTTTTCTCCATTTAACCGACCTTGTAACTCTAACGGTTTCCAATATACCCATGTACTTCATGTTATCCTAGACACCTGGTATACGCGACTTCACCGTAAGCGGTAGAGGGAGATCTATGGCACGCATGCTTACGATTGTTATTCAGATCAAATCAAATAAGTCATCTTTGAATTACTTTGATATGTGATTCGATTTCAACGAGCTTGTAACTTATAATTAACCGAACTTCGTCAAAAAAGTTTATAGTAAGATTGAAGTAGTAATAGATGGTTGTTTAATTTTTCGCTCTCTATTTTTACCTAAAACACTTAAGTTTTTTATTTTAGGCAGTAGGATTTTTTAGCAGAATACAGTTATTTACTTTATGATTCTGTAATACTGTAAAATAATAGTTCATATTATTTATAAGTTAATCCCTTTATTAATTAATCTTAAATCTTCGCTATTATCTGAACTATAAGAATAAGTATTTTCTTGAATCTCGAACTGGAATAAAGCATAGCGATACAACCAGAGTTGCGACTAGTTAATTGTATTGGTTATATCCTGGTCGCGACCAAGTTATTCTATAGTCGCGACTGACTTGTATCCAGGGTTGCCAGATGGAATTTCATTTTGCTCCCTAGATTTTGATGTGAAATTTCCCTAGCCAACGTACTGTGATGCTGGTTGCATAAGATAAAATGCGTATAAAATGTATACAAAACACAATTTTTTTATATAAATATAAAAAATATTCGAACAATAATTTGCAGAAGTTTTAGAATAACCAAATAAACAATACTAACTTTTAATTTATTTTGCCTAATGTGACATTACAAAAGTTAAGATAATGTATCGACGACAACAGCTAGTACAAATACATAGACTTAAAAGATATTTATTTTGAAATACTTTACTTTTCATACATACTGCTATGTTTTTTAATAAGCCCTGATAGAGAATACTTCTGAATCTCGTTCAATTTTTGATACACCTAACCAAAATTGGATAATATCAAAAGTGTAATTCATTTGTGCTAGAATTTCTTAACTGTCCCCATTCTCTATCTAAATCATTTAACAGCAGAATTTATTAAATTTGAAAAACATGGCCAAACTAGCAATTGAATCATGTTTTTTTGACACTACTTTGTTGGGTAGTACTATGTGTAATTGTTTTAAAATCGGTTGATTTACTTTTTACATCAAATCGATTATACCTATATCTATATTTGTTGGCAACCTTCAATTAAAAATTCTAAACATCGTCTCCTGAAGTTTAATAATTCTAGATCATTTACTTCATGTGTCCAATTATTAATACAGCCGGAAACATAAGCCCGTAAATAAATATGTTCCAAATGAACAAAATTCGGCGAATTTTTATATTCAATATTTTCAGTTGTGTCTTGTCCAAATAATCTTGTTTAATATAACTCAATAGGGTTCGTAGTATATTTTCTACATTGCGGTAAAGAGTGTGAATTTTAACATTTTCTGATTGCATCTCTAAATTTATATTATTGAAAAATGGTAAAATATAATCTAAAAAATGGAAATGTAATTTAACAGAAGGATCTCTTAATCTATTTAATATATTTTCTACCGCACTAATTATTCTGTTCAAGTGCACATCTGTAAAAACGAACTAAAGCATTATATTGTTCAAGTATACATTTCACTACCGACATTAAGGACAACCATCGTGTCTGAGGTAATTGAAGCAATTTGTACGGTTTTACTTGGACAAAATTTTGGAATTCATGAAATTCTGTCTGCCTCTTAAAAATGAATTGCAAATATGCTTTATCAGCTTTCCTTGATCTTTACCCCATTGTCGGTTCTAGTTTAACCAGATGTATTGGATTAAAATTCCTGCGTCTGTAAACGGAGTTCTAGACGTCGTTTTGATCATTCGCCTATGGTTTCAAATTGTATAAATACGGTTATAGTAATGACATGTAAAATAATTGAAGCTATTTGATTGTATATTTTGATTTTTTTGTGGTTTCCCACATCTTTTTCAGATAAGTATTTCAAAATATCTTCATAATTGTTCCTACACACTATATAATATGGATTATGTAACATAACTGTTAATGATGCTGTAACAATTTGATATCCACTTTTTACATCAAATAATGCATTTGTTTTGCTTAAAGTAGTAATCTTTCTCATGATTTCAGATTTCGAAATTTTCTAGTTATGAATATACATAAAACTATGAATTTGGAATGTAAAAACTCCTCTTAAAAAAGACCTAAACAAATTAAACGAAATAATACACAATTCTAACGAATACAAAAACTTTGATAACCCCATTTGCAAAATGGCGATTTAACAAGAATTTCAAGTAACTAAATAAATTGATTTAAAAATTACATTTACATATACTTCTTTACATTTATAAATACAAGATATAAATGTTTTTACATCAGAAAACGGGTGTAAAAGATCCATATTATAAGAAAACAAGTGTTCTTGTAGGGAAGAAAAAAATTTGTGTTTGCTAGGTTGGCTAGTGGTAAAATAACGGAAAGTTTTGATTTCATATTTTTTAAACACGGTAACTCAGGGTGAAATATACAAATGTACATTAAATTCATACCCTAAGTTTTGAATAGTACAGAGGCTTTATTTATACATACATATCCTTCAGTGAATTCCCTCATCACGGGAAATATTTTAAATTTCAAACGTAAATATTGGAGATTTGCTTCAAAAGAAATGGAGAGTTTCTACGATAGGGAAGCTGGTGTTGCATGGGGCCCTATAACTAAACAAGAAACGTTAGATGATTTACTACTACGTGGTAAAAGAAAAGTAGATCGCAGATTTACCTTAAAGTTAGTACAATCTATATTTAAGAAATAACATTCTTTATAGCCTTGATTTTGTTATGTAGCTGCAATCCTACATTTGATGGTGATAAGGAGGAACGTTTCCTACAAATAATGCACAAAAATGGTGATGAAGCAACAAATGTTGATGGTATCCTCATAATATCATCAGATGATGAAATTGAAGAACCTGCAGTTCAAACAGGTAATCTAAGTTTGTTTGCTTTTGATGATATTTATTATTTGTTATTATAATAATTTCAGGTAATAAAATAAATAAATCTGATCATAATGATGACAGCTTGAATGAGAGTGACAATAGAAACGCTGAAGAATCTCAATACATAGGTAATCTTATATTCACGATTCATTTATCTTTGTAATTTGTTATATATATTAGATAGTTTAAAAGAAATTACAACAAACACTTATGACAATTCAACTTTATATAACAACCTAAATGATGTGGACATAGTTTGCAGTGAAGTCTGCAATTTACATTTACTACCAGGTAAGCTAATTAATGAAAATCTTTCTTCAATAAACAATTATTTGTTAGTCGTAGATATTCAGAACAGACTACCAACTCCAGCAAATCTGGATGAATATACATATGATGATATTTTAGATCTTGACGAGGAAAAAAATATGTTAGGTAAATTAGATCTATTTTTCTTCTCACAAACATTGTAACAAACTCAAAATAATAATAATTATAATAATTTCAGGTAATAGGACAAATAAATCCCGTCATGATGATGACAGTTTGGATCAGAGTGACATTAAGAACAATGAAGAAGAATCTCAATTTATGAGTAATCTTGTACTCGCAATCATTTATCTTTGTAATTAAATATATGTATATTTCAGATAGTTTAAAGGAAAATACAATAAACATTTACGATAACTCAATTCTCTGTGACAATCTAAATGACGTAGACATAGTTTGCAGTGACGTCATTAATTTACATTTACAACCAGGTAAGCTGATTAATAAAAATGTTTCTTCAATAAACAATTATTTGTTACTTGTAGATATTCAGAACAGACTACCAAGTCCAGCAAATCTGGATGAACATGCATATGTTGATAGTTTAGATCTCGAGGAGGAGAAAAATGTATTAGGTAAGTTGCATCTACTTTTCTTCTCACGTACTTTATAAGAAATTAAAAATAATTACGTCACAAGATTGTTTTAAGTCATAAATATTATTACTGCAGGTCATATTAAAAATTTTAAGAAAAGTGACATATAATACCGAAAAGAAATTTCGCCTCAATATACTTTGTTGTAAAAATTTAAATATATAGCACAATTTACGATGACGACCTATTAGACATAATTCTAGGTGCGTTCGGATATTCGTACAGAGTAACTCCAGTTATCCCAGTGTCCTACTCGCGCTCTTTGACGTTCGGAAATGTCGTAGAGTTACTCCATCCAAGTTCAGGTATGATAGACCGACTACTCGGTGTTCGTTTAGGAGTATAGCTTAAGTGATCCACTCTTGCTCTACTCTTGATTCACTCCACGTGCTCACTCTTGATCTGCTCCGATCAGATACCCGAACTCAGCTTCTGAATGTAATTAAAATATCTTTTCAAAATGTTAATGGACAATATGGATAAAGATATATTTTCTGAAAATATTTTAAATTTCATGGCATTTCCCCTCTAAGTGCAGCTAATGATTCCATATCATGGGCAGAGAAATAGAGGTCGGTAAAACACACCTCGACGGCTACGCATCCAGTTTTATAGAGACGCATGGAGGTCGCCATTTTGAAGGGTAAAATCAAATGTGCTACACGTGGCTTTATTTTTTATGTTAATACTGTAGTTGAACTACGTTTTATTGAAAATTATTTTTCAGAATTTATTTCATGGGTACAATGTGTGAAAGAAATCATTGTTTTATGTTAATTAAAACAATTATTTGTACATGCTAGAATTAGATCGTTTTAACATAAATATTCTCAGTTTTTGTTACATTTTGAATGTAATATGGCTGCGTTGTAATATATCTTATAACTAACGCTGGCCACGAGCGGTACCGCGCATCGGCGTAGAATCAGTTCGGACCGAGAGGAACGGTAGTATTACTTCGTCTGCGGAGCAGTACGGACATTTTCGCTGCTGGTCATTTGCGCAATTGTTTATCTGTCCTAGAAAAATTATGATTTCGTCAGCAAAACGACCGCGATCGGACAAACTTCGAAAATTTATTGCAGAAATTCCAGACTTAATACATGAAGGTGCTAAAATTAAATGTGTAATCTGTAAAATCCCGTTAATGTGTTGGTCCAGACAACATTGTCTACGACACGTAAATAGTGAGACAATGAAAAATTTATATTTAATTTATGTGTTACGTTTATCGCATGTAATATACCGTTTAATTTACTAGACAAGGAACCATTTATCTGCTTTTGGAATAACTATTCGGAGTGCAAATTACCAAGTCGAACATCGTTACGAAGAATTGTGCTATCTGCGCGCGAACATATTGAACAAAAAATAAAATCGGAGTTGAAAGATCAAAAATTGTGGTTATGTGTCGACGAAACAACAGATCGGAAGAAACATTCTGTTCTTAATGTAATGGCACGCAAATTGGAACCTCATCAATCGGCACCTTCAATTCTATTAGTCTTCAAACGAATACAACAGTGTACTGCCGAAGTAATTTCAAAGTTAGTGTTAAATACATTGGACAAGTTTGAACTTTCAACAAACCAACTCTTGATGTTAGTGAGTGATGGTGCTGCAAACATGCTTTCTGTAGGCCGGTCTCTTAAAAAGCATTCTGCTAATTTGTTACACATTGCATGTAAAATTCATGCTCTCGATCTTGTGGCGGATAGTATCAGAGAATGTTATCCTGAGGTAGACGCTTTAATAGCGCATACCAAAGCAGTATTTGTCAAATCACCGAAACGTATTCGCGAATTTCACAGACTGTGCCCCCGTATACCAGAGCCACCAGAACCTATTCTAACTCGTTGGGGAACATGGTTGCAGGCCGCGTTCTATTATCATAAATATTTTGACAATATTAAGAACGTGGTTTTACAATTCGATACAAAGGAAGCTGCCGCTATCCAGAAAAGCCAGTCGAAATTTCAAGATAATCAGGTTCTCTACAAATAGTGCAACATGTTCACGCACAGCTATGCACGATTGAAGACGCAAAAAATGTTTCTGTTCTAGAAAAATTTGAAAGTGTTTTTGAGAAAAATTCTGATTTTGGCACATTAAGACACATTTGTGAAGGTGCGTCAACAGAATCGTTAAGTTATTTGAAAGATTATTTTACTTACGCAAATATTACGTCACTAGATGTAGAACGTTCGTTCTCTGCATATAAACGCACTTTTTCCTCATGCCGTACTAGTTTTGCCGACAACATTGAAACATATCTAATGTTGCAGATATTTAACAGACATTATTCACTTTGTGATTTCACGGAGGACTCTTAAAATGGTAAGTGTTTGAGCACGTGTTATTTAATTTTTATTTAAAAGATGAGCGAAATTATTTGCGGCAGCAAACATCTGTATTAGCAGAATAACTCTAGTGGAACGCGAGGCCTGGTCGACTCCACGCTACTGCGCGGTACTGCTCGTGGCCAGCTTTATTCATTACTATTACTAAGTACATTCTGCAGACAAAATGAAATTGACGAGTTCATTACTAGATAAACACAAGTGAACGCGATTGAGATGATAACTATGGTAAGCAAAGAACCATAAAATTTTAATTGGGGTTTATTTTATACTGCCACTCTTTTACTTACTACCTGCGCATAAGTAACGCAGCTCCGAGAATACCGTAAGTACACAAGTCCACTATAGAGAAAGCCATACTGATAATTAAAGTTGGCCACGCGCGCCAACGGGCAGCGGCGTTGTTTCGATTAGGCCTCGGGTTCCACTAGAGCTATTGTGTGTAGATGTTTGCTGTCGTAAATACTTTCGCGTAGTTGTTAAATAAAAATAAAATAATGCGTGCTCAAACACTTACCATTTTAAGAGTCCTTCGTGAAATCGCAAAGTGAATAATGTCTGTTAAATATCTGCAACATTAGATATGTTTCAACAGTTGTTTCGACAGACCGAGTGCTGCGCGAGGAAGAAATGTGTTTATATGCGGAGAACGAACGTTCTACATCTAGTGACGTTATATTTGCGTAATTAAAATATTCTTTGAAACAACTTAACGGTTCTGTTGGCACACCTTCACAAATGTGTCTTAATGTGCCAAAATCAGAATCTTTCCCTAAAACACTTTCAAATTTTTCTAGAACACAAACATTTTTTTCGTCTTCTATTGCGCATAGCTGTGCGTGAACATGTTGCACTATTTGCACAGATTCCGCTAACGACACTGAAGGATCTTGTAACTTTTCTATTGCCTCCGCTAGTCCGAAGTAATTGTTGTGAATAATTTTTAAATCTGTTTTAACCCGACTATCTTGAAATTTCGACTGGCTTTTCTTGATAGCGGCAGCTTCCTTTAAATCGAATTGTCAAACCACGTTCTTAATATTCTCATAATATTTATGATTAATTATCATAAGTATTATGAGAATATTATGATAAATTTTATTTATGATAAATTATCATAAGTATTATGAGAATATTATGATAAATTTTATTTATGATAAATTATCATAAATATTATGAGAATATTAAGAACGTAGTTTTACAATTCGATTCAAAGGAAGCTGCCGCTATCAAGAAAAGCTAGTCGAAATTTCAAGATAGTCGGGTTAAAACGGATTTAAAAATTATTCACAACAATTACTTCGGACTAGTGGAAGCAATAAAAAAGTTACAAGATCCTTCGGTGTCGTTAGTGGAATCTGTGCAAATAGTACAACATGTTCACGCACAGCTATGCGCGATAGAAGACGAAAAAAATGTTTGTGTTCTAGAAAAATTTGAAAGTGTTTTAGAGAAAGATTCTGATTTTGGCACATTAAGCACATTTGTGAAGGTGCGTCAACAGAACCGTTAAGTTGTTTCAAAGAATATTTTAATTACGCAAATATAACGTCACTAGATGTAGAACGTTCGTTCTCTGCATATAAACACATTTCTTCCTCGCGCAGCACTCGATCTGTCGAAACAACTGTTGAAACATATCTAATGTTGCAGATATTTAACAGACATTATTCACTTTGCGATTTCACGGAGGACTCTTAAAATGGTAAGTGTTGGAGCACGCATTATTTTATTTTTATTTAACAACTACGCGAAAGTATTTACGACAGCAAACATCTACACACAATAGCTTTAGTGGAACCCGAGGCATAATCGAAACAACACCGCTGTCCGTTGACGCGCGTGGCCAACTCTACTGATAATTACACGTTCACCAGGGGAGACATAATATACTTTGCAGTATGTCTAATATACCATCGTTGTGATTGACCTTTTATTGACTTTTTTTAATAACACTAGATATTTTGTTGGGTTCGTTCTACGTCAAATGCGAAAACATGCCTATTACAGATTTATATATGTATGTACTAAATGAACAGTGGTTTTTCTTGCAGGATCTACTGAGGATCTGCCATCATGTTCAAATTCTAACCATGGCACATATGTGAGTCAATATTGTTACACTCCAGAAAAGGATAGATCTCTGTCAGAAGGTAGGTGTACTTTACTTAAAAGAGCAATATATTTAACATTTACATTTTTTCACTCTTGAAGCAGAGCATTCCCAGTGTTTTCCTGATATTAGTCAAGAAATTCACGAAGAAACAAGAAACAACGTATCTGGAAATTATCTAGAAGATAGTTCACTGCTTAATGATACTATAGCGGAAATGGAGAGGTTGTTAAATGAGGGATTGAAAACTATGCCACCTGAAAAATATAATAATGGAGATATGGAAAGTTATGTAAATCCTCGAGAATCTGTTACTCCGAGGACATCAACAAATGCTGGTCCGTACACGCCCATATCAAATGTACCAACAATAAACATTATTCGTTCCTCAGAGATAAAAGGAAATACCTGTTGCAATAGCAATAGTACAAAAGGTGCTATTAAGAAGTTGCCAATAAAAACTTTTGCAACAAAGATCCCAGTAGCCCCTATATATGTACACAATACAAAACCATTCACAAAACCAGCCTTAACTCCTATAAGCCACAGCAAGCACAATTTTAAAGTGGCTTCGGCGCCCACTTCTCTAAAAAAACGCTTCAAAGACATTGAAAGCCCAATATCTGTTTATATAAAAAATTCCGGTATGACTCCTCTATACAAAAAAATAACACCCTCCAAACCACTCACCTCAAATAAAAAAAAAAGTGAAAAAAGCACCGGAACAAACAAAGAAAATAGTGTAATCTTTCCTGAGGTGGTATATAAACCTGCGAAACGCGCCATTATTACCAACTGTAATGATTTTAAATTACCAACTAAAATTGAATCCCTCATACCACAAAAGTCTAATGTTATCAAGCACGAGGGACGTATTGGCACAGATGGAAAGCGAAAGGACTGCGTTTTGGTGAATAAGAATCTCTCAGATGTTAATTTAACAATTGATTCAAATGCTAGTTTGGATTCAGTGGAAGATATTTCCATCCGTTATGCCAAGAGAGCATATATTAAATAAACTTTGATTTTTGATTTTAAGTGTATATACTTTTGTATTAGTATTTATTGAATATTTTACTAAATGAAATACGTTATTTACAGGACTGTAATTTCTTAAAATTGTGAAGGTGCAAAGACAGGAAAACGGTTAAACGGAAAAAGTAGTTTTAATTATAGCCCAAAATAGCGTTTTTAGGTAGAAATTGTAGTTGATTGACCATTATTCAGGAAAATGGGTCTTTCGTGCTAGCAAAATAAAGCATAAAGGTCAGCTATGAAAGAAACACAAAATCGAATTACTATCTTTACGTTCAAAACTGTCGGAAGCTACCCAACATATACAAACGAGCATCGGATTGCCAGTTTTTTTTACAAACGAACGCGCAATTTAGAAATTCGAGCTACTCTGTATTGCACTAAACAAACGAACAAACCTATTATATGATTTCCCCAACCCAACTTGACTTCATATTCATACAAAATGACATCATGTAATCATTGTAAGTGAAATGCAACAATTAATAAATAATAAGGATCTTTTGCCATCGTGATTGCCAATTGCCACCATTCTCAATCTTTTAGGTTATGTATACTATATAAATGCCAATTTGTACGGTTCGTTTGTACCCATTTAGAGTAGTTCTGAGCAATCAAAACGATCACGTGATCATAATCCTATTACACTCTAGAACTAACCCGAGCAAGACATACGAACAAACCTAATGTTTCTTACACTATCCTTCAAATCGTTTAGTTTTGTCGTTGTATACCATTTTTTGCAGTACGAGGTCAAGCAATCGATCTTTTTTCTTATCTGGGAATTTTCCAAATTTTCGTTACGAACATTTCTAACGAAATAATGCAGGGGCCCCGTCGTAATAGATAATAATTCATGTCTTCATATCCTCCAACACCTTTCGCCAATTGTAGGAAGCATTGACTGGCTGAGTTATTAGGTTTGTTCGTTTGTCAATTAGTGCTATACGAAGTAGCTCGAATTTCTAAATTGCGCGTTTGTTTGTAAAAAAAAAACTGACAATCCGATGTTCGTTTGTATATGTTGGGCAGCTTCCGACAGTTTTGAACTACACAAACTTACACCTCCTCAGGAGGTGGAATAAGTTTGTACAGTTCAGGGCAGCTGTCATTCCATTATTTGCTCAACCCAACTTTTAAAGTGAAATGCAACAATTAATAAATAATAGGAATTTTTAATGCTATCGTGATTGTCAATTGCCACCATTCTCAATCTTTTAGGTTATGTATACTATATAAATACTAATTTGTACTGTTCGTTTGTACCCATTTAGAGTAGTTCTGAGCAGTCAAAACAATCACGTAATCATAATCCTATCACACTCTAGAACTAACGCGAGCAAGACAAACGAACAAACCTATTATTACGCTTATTCCCGTGAACTGTCATAAGATGTTCACTCTGTTCTACTCTGAGCAGTAGCGGCTGGTGTTGACGAAAAAGAGGGAGCGGATAACGCTTAGATTTCCTTGCCATATACAACGTACACGACATGCAACGGAAATATGCAAAGGCATGGAAGCGTTGTTCATATCCTCCCATTTACGTCACCCCCAAAAAAAGCCGTTAATCTCGCTCTCTTATTTACTCCGGACGGGGGGACTGACATCTATCTTAAACAAAAAAAAACCTACTGCCTGAAAGCGAATATCTCCGAAGCTAACAGCCGAATGTGCTAGATACATTACCAGCCTTTTGTTGAATGCAGCAACGCGCGAGTTTCTAAAGCTCTTTCTAAAATACATGAGAGAACAGGATATTTTTCATGTACGTGCACAGAGAAATAGTGAGCTAGCGATCCACATGCGGAAGTGATTAATAGTGCTATAAAAACTTGTTCCAGATGTAAAAACGTTTAATTAAATAAACCACTACATCATAATTTGTTTGTTACTATTCTATGGTATTTCTTAAGTAAATTTTGCAAAATATTGTCACTTTAATTGCTCTAGCTTCCTGGGTTCAGAAGAAACTGGAATATACGAAAAACTGGAATATTTTTCGAAATACGAAAAATAAAGGAGTCAAACTACCGTCTCTCTGTAACGGTGGTTCTTAACTTGCGTTTCGCCAAGATCATTTTCCATCAAATTTTGTTATTCAATGGTTACTGAGCAGAAAAAGGTTAACAACATTCTCTATAGTTTGTAGCGTGCTATTATGTTCAAAATAAAATTATGTGTTCCAATTTATTTGTTCCATATAATAAATGTAAAAGAAGAAAATACGCGATGACTGGAAAAGTATAAGCTGCATAAAAGTAGTTATTTCCTCTTTACTGTTTCTCCGAATTGTTAATAAGAAAAGAAATCAATTATGTCAAAATAGATTTTCATTTTTTTTTTGCGAATATCAAGAAGTCTGGACTTTGTTATATGAAAGTAGTTTTAAACCATTTTACACATAGCCCCCGAAATCCCGTCATCAGAACTCAAAGAAAAGATAGATAATCTTAAGATGTATATATAATATTTAACAATTTGAGTACAGCTTTATATACAATTTTAGTAAATATTGTACTTATTGCTTTTCCTGTGGTACAAAATTAATCGATGCTGAATTAATGCAGAATCTCCTTTTGGTGGGTAGTGGTCCATCGTCAAAAACATGTCCCAAATGAGCATCACACTTTGAACAGGTTACTTCAGTTCTGTACCTGCCACTGCTCATATCAGGAGATAGCTTTACCTTACCTTCATTTAAAACATTATTAAAGGCAGGCCACCCACAGCCACTATCGTACTTTGTGTCAGAGCTAAATAGAGGCTGCTGGCAGCAGATGCATTCATATACACCATGATGAAATGTATCATCATAGGAACCACTAAATGGTTGTTCGGTACCTTTCTCTTGCGTTACATGGTATTGTAAAGGAGTTAATCGTTTTCTTAACTCTTCGTCAGGTATTTTGCTCATATCTGAAATAAATTCAGTTAAAATTTTGCTGCTACTAAGTGGTAGAGAATTCAAGTACATCTACTATAGAAATTTAAAGGATTTCTGATATAAGATGACCTTAAGATATTTATTGTGCCTCTTATCATGATAGATTACACTTAACGAAACTGCTCTACTAATTATGTCTAGAGTTTATTTTGATAATCATAAACGGTTTGTTTGATATGCTCGTATATTATTTGTAAAAACTAAATCAGTATTTCTGACAACCCATTTTTAGTCCGCATAACCTTAAATTCGCAAGCAATTTATTTTGCATTATGATTTGACACAGCTGCTTATATTTCATCATAGAAAATTAATAAGTTTTAATGCAATATATGGTATTTACTATTTCTTAATTCACATGTAGATTGTCCTATCTTGTTCCATTTAATAGCAATTTTGCGGTGATTCATATTTCCCGCCGAAAATTAGTTTTGAAAAAACATAACACTAATATTCATGTCAATCACACTGTTGCGCTCTCCTACACGCGTAAATATGTACGCTCTCGCTCGGCGTATCGCCCAGGATAAATAAAAAAATATCAATATTGGCAAAAAAGGCATCGTCGATAATGACTTTGTTCTTCTCTTTTTTAATAGTTTTCGTTTTAAGCTTATTTAGATTAGTTTAGTATAGCATAGTATACTGCGTTTCCTTACTTACACTTTTCGACTTTTTGCACTTTGTTTTATATTGTGTAATTAATAAAGGTAAGTATTATTATTTAATAAGAGTATGTATTTCTGTTTTCTCAACACATCGAACTACCGTTGGAGCGTTACAATGATTATATCTACAGCAATATCAAATATATTTACTTACTACTTTATTCATGATTCATTTTAACTAATTTAGGTTATTGAGCACTTGTGAATTAAAATAATAAATAATTGAAAGCGCATCTCTGTTCATTTTATAGATTTATTCAAAAACTATGTACATTGTGAAAATAGCTGTTTTATCTATGTACTAAATAATTTCCAATTTAAAACCCGTTTACTGGTTATCTTGGTTCTGCTTTTACAGAAATCTTTTTTTTTCTTGGAATTGCCAGCCTAGTTTTTTAAAAGGAGTATAGATGGCCGGACGAAGCAGATTTTTTAAATTTCCTAAGCATTATCTCTGTTCTTGAGTGGCTATTCATTTCTCTGAATACCTGGGCTGCGTTCAGATTTACACACCGTGTGCACACTGGGCTTCAATTTTCGTTTAGATTTCAAAGTTGTTTTGTCCGGTTAAAACATCCACAGTATTCATATTTAACGCTCGGACGGCAACCCTTTGGCCCCGGTTGATAGTTGGACGGAAGTTAGGCGACTTGCGCACTAACTTCAAAACATACGGATAGTCTATAAAAATCCAAGCAATTGTTGCATGTTTTTCGCGGAATAATGCGAATGTAGAAAATATTATATGTATCGTTGATTCAGTTACAAAATTTTAATGAAAATTGAAAAAGAATTGAAATAAGCGGAACATAACGAAAAGCAACAAAATATGGCAAACTTTGTTGATGCTTTAATAAATTATTCCATTCTTTAGACAAGTTTAGCCACAGTATTGATAAATTTTCTAATGTTATGTCAACCAATACAATATTTATATTAATTATTTATTTTCAGAATTTATTTTTGTTTTTTTTTATTTAAGGGCAAATACAATACAAGCTGCAATGAACTATCAATTCTTTATAGTTTATAGGTGGTTTATAGCAGGTTTATAGGTTAAAACTCGAAAACAGCATAACCTAAAAAAATTTGAACACCTCGGTCGTTCATAAATGAAGGATGATTTTTGATGTCATTTAACCCTCACACCAATAACATTCCCTAAATCTACACGCGCCCCTGGGGTGCGTTCAGATTTAACGCCGGGTATATGCCAAACGGCCAGACGCGTTCTAGTCGTTCAAACTACTTAATCTTTGAAAGACAATTTGTACGAACGTAACGTCTCGTGCGTTCAGATTTATCGGCCGACGAACAACTTTTCTTCCAAGTTTGAATTGCGACGAAATATGTCCCGCATGCGCAGATCTGCTTTTATTTAATTTTTTGTTGACATGTTTACATTCTATGCAGATTGGCTGTCGAGTATCACAGGTTATACTTAATATTCTTTATCTATGGGGTTATATTTATATCATACTCATACATATAATGTGCATATAATTATCAACAAATTTTTAATCCTCGCTGGGGGTCCGTTTTTTTAAATTTATTTCAAATTCATTATCTTCGTGCTACTGCTCGATGAAAATATTTTAATCATTTTGTTAATTACACCAATAATGCCTTGTTAATAAATTTATTATTCCGACTTTTGTAACCCAACTAACCTAAGCATCCCCACCTACAAAAAAAAGTTCAACTGGTCCGTTTGTTTTTGCGTTGCGTTCGGAATCTAGAAACAGCGTTGCTCGACCAAATGTGATTACTGATTACGGCAAGCTGAGCCCCACTTTGAAAAATAATTGCAGGGACTTTGATAAAACTTAAAGAGCTCAATTTTTTTATTTTCTTGTTCTCAGAATTACTGCTGGAGATTTTGTCATTTATTTTCCTGGAGTAATTGTTTAAAAAAATAATAATAAAGTTAATACAGAAGATACTTTACTTTTTATAATAGATATCAGTTTTGTTCACATTCACATTCGAATAATAATAATAATAATAATAATAGGTTTATTGTCCAACAGCATAGGCCAAATTAAGGACAAAGAAAAAACGTAACAAACAATGTATGATCATAAATGTCAAATTCTAAATTCTACACCCAACCCGATTACATCTATTTCTTGACAAATAAGCATCACATAGCTCTCGTATACTAGAATTAAAAATATCACAATCCATACAAATGTAATTGTAGCACCTACACATGAAACCAACGGGAGACCTAAGCGCTAAATTTGTTCTAGCAATTGGAATTTGAAATGTCGAGATATGACGAGCTGACGAACGCGGAACTAAAAAGTTTAGACTGTACAAAACATCTGAACATCGGATTCTGGCATGTATTACCCCATGCAATACCCGTAATGCGGAGAGCGACCGCCTGCACTGCAAAGAGATCACATTAAACCTATCAAGATAATAGTCTTGCGGTAGACCTCTAGGTGGATACACACCATCCGACCTAAAAGCCAGATACTTGAGCAGCTTGCGCTGAACGTTCTCTATAGCTAATGTATGTACCTTATATTAGCTACACCTCCGGCACAAATAAGTACGACACTGATTTTAATAGAAAAATACTTTAATAAATTCGAAATATTTAACAATAATTTAACTACGCTACTTCATCGCCATTTTTCAGCACACACCCTCTTCCCGCGCTCGACTCCCTTCTCCTTTTTCCCTCTTCCAACTCCCCTCTTTTTATCGTTTTCTACAATCGGCTTATCCTGACGTACGTTTGTCCTCAAACAAATTCACACTTGTTTAATTTAAACGTAAGTTTTGCTTCTCTCATAGCCGCGAAAACTAATCTTAGTCTATTTAACATTTCGTTCCAGTCTTTGGCAGGCACTAATATATCATCAAGATAAGAAGTTGCTATGCTATTTCGTAAAGGTCCTAACACCATTGACATTAGTTTTGAGAACTCGTATGGCGCATTCACTAATCCAAAACAAAGTCTCTCGAACTCAGCTATACCGTCCGGCGTAATGAAGGCGGTCTTGTGTTTCGATTTTCGCTTAATGGTATTTGTAAATAACCCGACATTAGGTCTAACACACAGAATAATTTGCATCCGGATAACAACTCGAAACAATCATCTAAACGCGGAATCGGAAAGTTCTTTTTCTCTGTCTGGCTATTCAATCGACGATAGTCAATTACTAATCGTTCTTCTCCCGAAGACTTTGGTACTAAAATCACTGGCGAAGCGTATGCAGAGTTCGTGTCTCTGATTATACCGTGTTCCCGCCACTCGCGCACTATATCTTGTATGTGTCTCCGATCCTCAAAGTTCGTTCGATACGGTTTACATCTAACAGGCACATCGTTGTCTTTAATTTCAACAGTCATTAAGTCCGTGCATCCTAATTCGGATAGGTTGGTCGCGAAGGTGTCTCTAAACTCGTTCATTAAGTCTAACAAAGCGCACTTGATTTCTTCACTAATTGTCTCTCCCACATTAATCATATCTGCTGTGATGGGGTCTCTACCAACAACACTATTGTCCTGATTTGTCTGTTTTTCACACTTCTTTTCCTTATTTCCGCCTCTTATTTGTCCAATTATATCACCTTGTGCCACTGGTAGATCCTCGCTAATATCACTCCAAATTGTGAGCATTTCTTCACACTTTCCAGTATGCACGCGAATATAGTTGATCCCATCCTGTATAATGGTGTTGTCCATTACCACTAAATTTGACTTGGGTTCCCTGGTTAGTTATTGTATCTAGATCAATATCCTTAAATGGGTGTTGATCGTTATATCCGAAGTATAGCTTATCATCCTTTCTCAAAAAAGCTATAGTTTGGTATCTCTGTGAAGCTTCTTCCTACTAAGATATCCACAAATTGTACTTGATCAGGAACAACATATGCTTCCACACATTCTTGTACCTCATCTATTTTTAACTCCACGTTGGTTACCCAATAACATTCAGTTGGCTCCTTCTGTCCGAATCCGTAAAGCTTTTGCTTTGTGGGTACACATTTCAACTTGTTTTCTGCTACGTAACTCTTCCTAATTGTGCAAACCGCACTACCAGGGTCTACGAAGCAATTTATATCCTTACCATTTACTTTAATTAACCTTATGTAGTTATTTTCGGTTGATTCGGATCTCGATTGTACAACTGACATCTGGGATTCTCTTTGATTCCTTTCATTCGCAGTACTCGCGGGTTTTTGTACATTTTCGCTAGTACGCGCCTGATTTTTACAATATTTACCGACATGTCCGTACTTCTTGCAGGAAAAACACAAAGGGTTTCCATTAGCATCCCTACTAGGTAAATAGGTAGATTTGGGTTTCGCATTTGGAGGTTTTTCTCGCATTTCCTGATTTGACCTATCTTTTGGTTTGAATTCTGATCTTTGATGTTGTTTATCACTGTGAAAATAATTACTTTTTCCTTGTCCTTGCTCTAATAGTCTTTCCTGATAAATAATATCATGCAACAAAGCATCTGAATCCTCATGCGTCATGGCAGCTACTATATTAGATAAGTCATCATTTCGCAACCCTACTAGTATCTGTTCTTTGCTATCGCGGAATTACATCCAACATCTTGACATAATTTTAACTTTTCATAGAAATACAATTGTACTGACTCACCCTTCCTTTGTACCCGCTGATTCATTCGTTTCCACTTTTCTGGTAAACTATCTAGACCAATAAATGTTTTTTCGAATGCCGTCACAAATTCCTCTAACTTGGTTATTCCACAAGCTTTGGTTTCATACCAGCTTTTTGCTGCCCCTTTCAAATGTGATTTTACTATCTCTAACGCAACATTATCTGGCCATGAATGCATTTGTTTGGTTGTTCTAACATTATTTAGCCATGCTTGTGCTTTTGCGCTCGTTTCTTCTCCATTAAAATATTCAATATTTTTCGACAAATCTGGTATATTGTATACACTCACTGGTACTGCTGCTGCTGATTGCTTATTCACCATTTGCAGAAGTACATTTTCTAACATTTCATCTCGTCGTCGATTTTCCTTCATCATTAACTCTATGATTTTTGTCATTTCGCTCAACTTATCACCTGTTTCTTCCATAGCGTTACTCGTTCCACCATTTTCACTTACCGTAGGTTGCATCGAATTTGTTTCCAAATTCTTCTGGAATAGTTCAAATACATCGGCGTTCTCCATCGTTTCAAAATGCTATTTTCACAAATAGTCCTCCTGTTTTTGAATCAAACTATAGTTTCTATAAAATTCAACCGTTATGCGTATCACAAATTTTCCTCGATACAATTCTCGTTTCTGGGTGTTCTCGACACTGTTTGTCCACGAAATACGCGAATAAATGTTTCAACGTACACTAAACACAATTGTTTCACATGCTAATTTGGCGAATGTCTATCTAACCTCAATTTTCACCGGTTCTTTTTCTACACTTTTTCTCGTTGTTTATCGTTCATATGATTCATATCCCGCTTCTGAAATATTAGCTACACCTCCGGCACAAATAAGTACGACACTGATTTTAATAGAAAAATACTTTAATAAATTCGAAATATTTAACAATAATTTAACTACGCTACTTCATCGCCATTTTTCAGCACACACCCTCTTCCCGCGCTCGACTCCCTTCTCCTTTTTCCCTCTTCCAATTCCCCTCTTTTTATCGTTTTCAACACTTATATACTGGGTTCCAAATAATGCTTCCGTACTCGAGTTTTGAACGTACCAATGTGTTATATAACGTGATAAATGTTGCGAGATCGTACAACTTACTGCATGCTCGTAAAATAAAACCCAACATTCTATTAGCACTAGATATGATTTTGAATAGGTGTTCGCGAAATGATAGCCCACAATCAAATACTATGCCCAAATCCCTCACAGTTTGACAGCGCTGAAGGGTGGTATCATCCACAAGATATCCATACGTAATTGGGGATAGTTTATGTGTAAATGAAATCGCATTACATTTAGATATATTCAAATCTAATTTATTTGCAACACTCCATTCATAGATATTATCCACATTTCTTTGTAGCATCTCGCAATCCGCAATCGATGATATGTTTGCGAATAGCTTAAAATCGTCGGCGAACAATAATATTCCACAGTTCACGCAACTCACAATGTCGTTGATATACGCTAAGAAAAGTAGTGGTCCCAAATTCGGCCCTTGCGGGACCCCTGAAGTTGCGTATTAGATGCAAATCCACTATACGATACAAAGAAACATCTGTCCGATAAATATGAGCGTAAAAACGTCAACAGTCCAAAACTCAACTCGAGAACATCCAACTTTTGCAATAATATATAATGATCCAGACGGTCAAAAGCTTTCGAAAAATCACATCCACTTGACCACGCTTATCTACAAGAGGCACAATATACTCCATAAAACTCATTAAGTTAGTAATCGTAGAGCGGCCACCAATAAACCCATGTTGTAAATCGGTTATGGAGGGTAAAATTTTTGCATAGATGTGTTTGTATATAATGCGCTCAAATACCTTCGAAAAATTCGGGAGTAAAGAAATCGGTCTATAATTTCGAATGTCAGACAAATTCCCCGACTTCAAAACAGGACATACACGAGATAACTTCCAGGTGTTAGGGTAAGTACAAGTACGTAACGCGAGATTGAATAAAAATGCAAGTGTTTGGCAAAGACGTTACAACAGTCTTTAACGAGAAAGCTAGGTATCTGGTCATGACCTGCTGTAAATTTGTTTTTCAGCTTTTTCACAGCTTTTATTACATCTTCCTCAGTAACTTTTATAGTGTAATTTAGCTGAAAATCATTCACGCAATCCCAACCATCATGGAAACCTAATTCCGAAGGGCGATAGACACTAACGAAATACTCACCAAACGCGTTTACAATGTCATAAGGTTCTATCAGTTTTCGTGAACCCACGAACATGCGCCCTGGTATCCTATCACCGTGTTTCTTAGAACGAACATATGACCAGAAAAGTGTTAGAGTCGCGTTTTATAGACGATTCGATGTGAATTGTATACTCTTTATAAGCTTCCTGAATTAAACCCTTGATTTGTGTTCTTAAACATCTAAATGTGGCAAGGTCGGCAGGCTGGTGGTACCGTTTATATTTTTTTAAATATTTAGTTTTTTCTTTAATCATGTCAATTATGTTGCTCGTGTACCAGACTGGGTATCTGAATCTCGAATTACTGATTTTATAATATGGTACATGCTCATCAAAAACAGAATACAAGTTACCATAAAATATATCGCACGCAATATTGACATCTGTACAATTCATCAAAGCAGACCAATCCACCTCTATTAAGGCATTACAAAGATTGGGATAATTCGCTTTGTGGAAGTTATACCTAGTGTAATTACTATTTCTCAAAAATCTGTTTGGTGGAAACGTACTAAAACAAAAATGTACTTCCAATGACGGATGGTGTGCATCGTCCTCCCGTACAAGTGGGCAGCCACTGCGTTTAACTTTACAATCATAATTGGCAAGTACAAGGTCTAAAGCTCTATTGTTCATATTCAAAACTTCATTATACTGCTTCAAACCCAAGAAATCACAATCAATAAATGTAGATGTGAATAATTGTTTTCCAGATGTATATGCTATATGTTAATTAGGATACTTTTTTATTTAAAGTAAGTTTCAAGAGTTCTTCATATTCTTCTACAATAATTTTAAATAATGTAAAATACATAACACATTCAGCTATGTGTTAGAAACTCAAATTGTTCGGAAGCATAATTTAAGAAATAAAACTCTAAATCTCAAAACAATGGTTTAAGAATATATTTCTATATGACAAGTATAACGTAAGATAAGAACTTCTACATTAGTCTGGCGTTGCTGGACTGCCTCCCGTCCGCGATAGCACAAGCCGACCGCATCTCTCTCCGTCGCCGAAGTTCAGCGTCAGCATTTTCTTTCATATGTATAAAATCTTGAATAAGATATTTTAATTTTCCACGAGATAGACGATCTATATAGTAACACAGGTCAATGTTTACATATTTAGCAATTAACTTTGGGTAACACTTTAAATAATACATATCCGGAAATGTAAGTTAAAACATTAACTTCTTCAACAGAAATTGTAATATTAAAAGATTTATCCGAAATTTCAATTTATTCCACACTCTACGTACATATGTCAAGTCTCCACGAAGTCCATTATGGAAATGAAACTGCCGACGGGACTCCCAGCTAGACTCCGAGACTGACACTTCTCAACCACAGCCTACCGACCTGTATGTTCTAGCCGGCTCTGGATAATATCAATTGATACAAATCATACCAATAGCACAGATTAGATATAATAAAGCTGTGAATCTCTCTGTTTTGATCTCCTACAACTAACTTTCGTGACCTTGTACTTACGTCCCCATTTTGCAAGTGGAGTTAAACCAATGTTTACATTGGTTTGTTTTGTTTATTTATTACCACACCTTTTTTAAACAATTCGAACTTGCCCATGCATACCCCACTAGAGCGACAACTGTAAGTGCTTATATATCGGGACCAAGACCTAATTTGACGATAGTCCAGAAAAATGTTGTTTTGCAATTAATTAAGATTTATAATTATATACCCCTAGCATTACGCCTTTTGAATAACCGACAGTTTAAGTACAAATTAGAATTAATATTATACAAACACTCTTTTTACAGCTTAAAAGATTTTTTCAATTGTGGAATAGCTCTCCATTATTTTGTTGTATTTTTTTGTTGTTGTTTTGTGGTGTACATGTATTATCTTTTTGTATATATTTGACGTGTTCTATACTATTAAGTATCATAGAAACGAATAAAGAACTAAACTAAACTAAAACTAAACTATTTAAGTTTAATATTTTAACATTTTATTTTATAGATTTGTTTTAATTTAAGTTTTTTAATAATTTAAACTGAAATACTATTCATTTAATAACGAAATGGTTATACAAAGGTACAAGAGATAAATAATTTGGTATAACATTAAGTATACTGCGTTAGTAAGTTTCGTAATAAAGTGAACCGCTGAAATATGTGGACACTGTTGCAACGAAGTCATGAAATCGTACCACATTAGAGGCAGCACTGCAAATGACTGCTTATTTGAACATCTATTGTCATAATAGGGTCAACTAAATTTTTTCACATACAAATACGATTCATTTTGAAATAAAATTCCATTAATTAGATTTAGAAAACATGTTTTTGTCTTGGAATTTGCATTTAAAAGTTTATGTATTTGTTATGCACTTACTATCATTTAAACATTTAATATATTGGATGGAAATGCAAAAATGTAATCTAGTTATTTTATAATGAGAGGCTCCACTTAGTTTTGGAATTCGTAATTTTTCCTTTTAAATTAAGAACGTTTTCTTTGTTTCATATACGACAATATTACATTTAGGTATTTATTTGGAAATAATCAACGATTAAAGTCCATCAATAGGATAAAAATCAAATAAGATGTATTACGTATTTCCATAAATCTGTTTCGAGCAGATATCTCGAGCGCGTACGCTAGGCGATTGACTTGCGACTGTGTGGGATTGTCTAGGGACAGAGGAGTGGAGAGGGCGTTCCTAGCACGACAAGCGACAACGTTATTCGCTATATGTATGGGACCAGCGCTTATAAACGACACATTACCTACCCTAGTTTATGATTATTGTATGAATACGTAACACTTATACACTTTGAAAATATGTCACGTAACTGGAGCTATTCTCTCTTTTTGATTTCGCATATTTTCTGTTATTTAAAAGTGTCTTCTTCATAACTGTTCGAACATACTCATATAATATAACTGCTATTGATGAAGCTGTAATAAGCTTCCTTTTCCATAATTAGATATCCATATTTTGCATCTAAAACAGTACATTTGTTTTGTTAAAATAATATTTTTTTTGTATTTTTGGACACAGCACATTATGTGCCCCCACGATGTACCATTATTAAGTATTTAATAAAATACTCTTCGAGGTCTATAAATATAAGCAAAACTAAACCGAATATACCTAAAACTTTGAATTTAGGATCATAAATACCTAATTCTTTCGCAACTTACCTAACTTCTAGAAATTAATCAATAAATAATAAAAATAAAAGTAATCAATTCTTTTCTCGAAACTGTTAGCAGCACAGTCTTTAACAACATATAACCATATCCTCCATTTAGTTTTTTAAAATGGTATGCAAAAAATACAAAACACCATTTAATTAAAATAACGCTAAAGTAGCCCGTGGTATTGATGGAATCATTCACGAGAAATACAATGTGGGGGGAGAAGAGCACTAGCCAACGGACATATTTCTGCCCACCCAGTGTCATCTGCACAGCTCCGAGTGTTCTTTCCTGTCTCTCAAATTACCTCTTGAGCAATTCTTGGACTAATTAACATGATTTGCATGTGCAAACGCACGCCATCTCGCGTTAAGCAGTCCAAGAACTGCATGAGAGGTAGTTTGGCATCTGAATTCCGGTTTCTGTCGTTACTTTCTAAATAACATGACTATATCTCTTGGCACTAGGTGGCGCCACGAAATATTTCATCGCTGTTTTTTGGAAATTAGTGACATAAACTGAGAAACAAATAGCGATGTGAGCAATGACACCGGATAGACAGAAACATGTGCGTTGGCTAGTGCTTTTCCCTCCACATTTTACATTTCTTGTGAGTGATTCCATCAACACCATGAGCTACATTAGCATTACTTTGATTATTGTTTCCAGGCCCTTTTTGATGTGTATTTAAAAACAACATTTATTTAAAAATAGATTTATTATTCCATATTGTATAGTAGATATATGTATATGATTTATTCACCCACCTATACATTACCTTATATTATTGTCTATGTTTACAAAATATTTAGTTTTTTATGTAGATACAAAACATATATACACAATTACAAACATAAACGTTACAAATAATATACTCCTATTGTTTAATGTCCATGCTTTAATATAACGAAAGCATCAATCAACTAAATATTTTTTAAAATTTAGAATCTTAAATACTTTCTTAAGCATCATTCTGTAATGAATCTATTACTACATACTACCTTTTTGTTATTTTTATATTTTTGGTAAAATTCTTAACTTAATTACTCTAATTGTTTTAATTTAATTCCTTTTATGACGTTGAAAGGCTAACGTTTATATGTATATACATTCATATTAGATATCTAAATACCTATGTACACATTTTAGGAATATCATATGTAACTTCTGGGCGCTTTTCGCTCAGCTATTTAACTAAATTACACTATATTTGCTAACCCATAGCTATTTGGAAGTCGAGCAGGTATGCAATATTTATATTAAGACAAATAGACTAACTACAAAAATGATTTGTATACATATGTAAAAAAAAAACATAGTATCCTATATATTTGTATAATACTTTCCTAGTTAACATGACTCCATTAAAAGACATTCTGCAATAAAAAAATATATCACGCGCTTCACGTTTCTTACTTTACAAGCGTAAACCGAACGATATCAGTCTTTTAATGTATCATCTTAATTTAACAATTTGGCAATCACATCTTGGGAGATTGTATACACTACTTCAACAAACAGTCTAATTTGTAAATGTCCAATACTCTTAGGTATTTTGTGAAGACAATAAATACAAAACAGTTAACGACAGAAAACCATACATTATTTACCTAGATGTGTATGTACTCGGATATAAAGACAAACGTTAAAAGAATGCTAAAACAGCGAACGATTTCTTTTCTCTACCAAATTCCTCTCCCTACTACATTAAATTATTAAAATAGTATAACAATATCACAATACTATCAAAGCTACATTAAAATATCACTTTGAATTAAACGTATTCCTTCTGGCAATCATCTAGGAAGAAATCACACGTACACCTCTCGTTTGCCTTGGTTATTTTGTGATGTCGTAGAAACTTTACGATTTCTTTCATCACTTGCTGCGACAGATACAGGTGCAGTTAACGCAACTGGAACAGTTGCCGATAAAGATTCCGCCGTCGGTTGAGTTAAGCTAGCAACTGTGTTGTTGGAAATTTTCCTTGATACTTCTAATGACTTTTTAGAAGCTACGCTTGCTGTTGATCCTTGAGAGTCTTTGCTATCCTTGGATGCATTAGATATATCTGAACCATGAGAAGAGTTACTACTTCTACTGCTTACGTTTTGTTCAATCTCTTCATCGGATTGATTAATTTCGGTAAGCTTAATATTTGACTTTGGACTTGATGGTTTTAAATTCTTAAAAGCTTGGGCAAATGTTGGACTTGAAGCTTTCTGTTCAACATGTCGTGTCACCAGAGGGCTATTGGATAAGGGTGAAATTCCCAAAGATGTTAACTGTGATACAGTCATAGGAAGACTAACTGGAGTTGTAGTAAGAACGGGTCCTATTCCTGGAGACAGCACAGCTTGGGCTAAAGCAGCTGTACCTGGTTGCCCAGGATGTAAAGTGTTATTGACAGAACTGCTGCTGTCAAGTTCTTGTATGGGCGATAGCACTACCTGGACGAATGGTACGTCACCAGCTGGATAGTTGTGGTAACTAGGCTGAATTTGGTGTGACATCAATGTAACGGGCGATATGGAACTATGCATATTAGCTGCGTTAGCTGCAAGGCGGTTTTCTCTATCCACTACTTCTTTAGTGACGTCGGGGGTGGGAATTCTTGGACGACTCTTTACTGGAACAGACCCAGATCCATTTAGTTTACCATTGCCTACAAATATGTTATGTATTGAAAAAGAACAGGAAAATATGCACTTTTATAATCATTGTAATAATATAGTGATTGTGTTGTTAACTGGGTTTAAGGCTGTTTCAATTTCTAGAGGTCATGTAGCAATTTAATGAGACGACTTACTATTGTAATATTTCTAATATGAAAACACATATGTACATAATATGTTTCCATAGCTATTTGGTATAAAAGCGTTATTAGTGATCTTAAAATAGGTAGTACGTATGCATATACCGTGCATTTTTTTACCACTGAACCTTCCATACATCGACGCATTTTTTTTATAACTAAACATATAGATGTTTGGCATTATTACAGAAAATAAAATACAAATACATACGTCGAATTTTACATTTAATTTTTTATCTAATCCTGTTTAATTAACGGGTCACAAAAAGGCGTTGTGGTAGTGGTTTATTATATATTAAGAAAGAATATGTTTACAAAGGAATCGAATAAATATGAACAGACAATACTGAAGTGCCAGTTTCCATTCCATACAGTCTGAGCGATGTAAATTCCTGAATGGAAAAAATTAAATGTCAAATTAGGCACATTTGTATTTTATTTTCTATAATAATTCCAGTAACTACTCGCCATGCTAAAACCTATACACGTTGGCCCAGGTCTCCCCGGAATGCGAGATATATTGTACGTAGCGCGATCTATTTATCCCCGTCGGCCAGCCACGCCGCGAGCTACTGTCGTAGCTCTGAAGGTCATATCTGACGCACTCTTTGTCTATCTATGCGCTCGTAAGGTTCTAACAAGTGATCGTGGATTTCGGATACACTATGTTAGGGTAATCCTGCACTTTACGGCTCCCATTTCACAAGATCACTGTTCATATACAAAAATCAATGCAACGTTGCCAAAGTCCTTGAACACTTGATTAAATTTTAACAACCGTGTATGTGTCGTGTCGCAATTTTATGATTTTAATAAAGGAATTCATACATAAATCTGACTATTTAGTATGTTTCTTTTAATATTGATACTCTAATCTAGCAATACTGCATAGTTGTGCGCATGCGCGGTGAGGTACGTGAAATCGGAGCCGTAAACTGCAGGATAACCCTATGTTGGTTTATACAACCGTAGAGAAGGTACAAATCGTTACAAGGTATCTTGCCGGAAAATTCCCATCAAAGCACGGCCGAACTATTTGCCGTAGAGTACGTGGATCACCATTTTCCTTCGCATTTGACGATTGAAAGGATCGTCAAAGCGTTTAGGAAATTTGGCTGCGTGCGGGAATTGCCGTAAATATCAACAAATAAACGAACAGCCTCAAATCCCTCTAATGCCTCCCGAGCGGCAGGAGAGAAAAGTGAGGGTTTGTTCGTTAGTTGAAATGGGCGAGCCTTACTCTAGCCGGCAAATCGCAGACGAAACCGGTGTTTGTGAAACGTATTTTGAAACGCAACAAATACAAAAGTTACACAGTTCAAAATTGCCAGGAGATTTTTCACCTGAATAATTATTATTATAATTTATTTTTCTTTAGTTTAATTTTATAAGAATCGTTGTTTATTTTTCTACTTAGAATTACTTTTCCGTTCTCCTACATCGCATAGCAGCAACAAAACGAATATAAGAAACTACTTTCTAACATAATCTGAGAATACAGGGAAAATAGGCAGTAATTCGGTATTCACACATTTTGTCAGAAGGCGTTGAATTATAATATTACGTGATTGAGAGGACATGCGTGCTTATAATATGCATGCGTAACGCTGCTCGCTTTATGATATACTATGACTGGATGGGATCTCTCGGTGATACTCGAATGCGCTGTTGCCATTCACAAAGACAATCCCTCGTTCGTATCTGGACCAACATGTTCAATTATAAAAAAAATATACAGGGTCTCACATTTTCTCACTGAGAAACTAGTAAAGACGAAAAGTTGCAGTGAAATCAAGTGAAATTGAGACGGTATTGTATATAAGATTTTGTCATTATAACACCCTTGTATGAATAGGGACCTACTTCGCTTCCCTACTTTATTTTCCAAACTGTATTCTTTTCTGTCGTAAGTTTTCAATAAATTAGATTAGATTGGATAGCAGGTGGCCCCTGGCCTATCTTACCGTGACCTTTTCGGATCTACTGCAGTTCCTCAACTCGTGTACGTTAGCTTTACCTTTTCAACAGTCTTTGTGAGTAATCCCTCTGCACGGATTTCGGGTTTTGGATATTTTAAGCTCACTTCTGAGAACCGTATTCCTGCTAATATTGTGCAATGGCGTAGTATATCGACGGCAATCTTTTTGTGTCTGGCAGAACCTGCATGTTGTTTCCTGTTGTCAGGCTTATGCTACTCATACGCTTATTGAACGTATAGTGTCTTGTTAGCGAACCTACTTTTGTTTTAACAAGCTTTCTGTCTCTGCTTAGTAAGCGTGCTTTAAATTTAGGCCTGTGTCCAATTAGAAATTGCTTGGCCTGTCTGACCTCGATTTTTTTCCTCATCCCTTGAGATTTATTTCCTCTCCATTGTTTAGTAATTGCTTTAATTACCATGTATACCATGCATACAAAGAGCCGCGAGATTATATCAGCAATTGACGAGCCTACTCGGGATAGTTCGTATGCTTTAGCGTTCCCTCGATGGCCCTTATGCCCCGGTTCCGGTACACAGTCTAAGATCTGTTTAGTTCGATTACCCAGTCTACATATTGAGCGCGTCCATGCAGTCTCACACCAGTTTCAAATTTGCTTGTGTGGTGCCCAGCTCCTTTAGCACTGCTTGACTGTTTAAATGGATAGCAACAGATCGATAATTAGCTTCGTGCTTATCCATTTCTGAAATGCCGCTATTTCTTGGTCTAATCTCGTTGATTCCGGCGCCGACTCTAATCTCTGTATTGAACCGTCTGTGTTCAATTATTCGACAGATTCAGACATATTATTATTAGACAGATTTAGCTGTAACAGAGGTATTAGCGTTTTACAGTTTTTATCAAAGCTGTATTTAGGGCTGATGGTGTTACTGGACTTGCTTGTTATCGCTTTTAGTTTCTTCAACAGCTTTTGGTAATCTACACCATACGGTCTGAGTTTTCGATAGCTACTAGTCTTACAGATCGATTATTCCTATATTGTAGAAAACGGAAACGTTTTACTTTTACTAAAAAAAGTAGTTCGCGCTACGCTTGTTGTAGTAATATTTACATTTATTTATATTTACATTTATTTGTTCCAAGAACCATAAGCGTGGTGAGTTTACCACAATATAGTTAGGAGCAACGCTCTGCAACTGTAAATCGAATGCCAGCTGGGGACCACTCAAAAGTTTAGCTAAAGTTTATTTTTAAAAATGTCGATTATAGTTGCTCAAACATTAACCGCTATTAAGAACTCTCCGTGTCAAATACAAAGGATATGTTCTGATATTTAATATTTGTAAACATTCGATATGTTACAAAGGTTCGGCAAAGTAGTCGAGCGTGAAAAAAATGTTTTGTATGCGAAACAACGGTCAATCTAGTAGTTATTTTCATGAAACGTAAGTAAAAAAAATTTAAATACGTCTTAAGGTTATTGTTAGATGCACTTCAAAAAGGTATCTTATTCCAAATCTTTAGTCTTTTCTTAACATTCTCAAACATCCTTCATAAAACAAAAATTATCTTACGTTAATTTAATGTACCGCAAGACGATGCGGATAACCTATTAAAATTCCTCTAAGCAGCCAAGAAATTGGTTTTTAACGGAATTATTTTATATCCCATATCAAGTATTGTTGAAAAATTCAAATCAGTTTTAACTGACTTCCGAAATTTCTAAGCGTTTCTTTAACTACAAAAAGGACAGCGTCTATTTTAATTCAAAGGTCACGTCTTTATATTCTAAAATATTTAAGTAATATAGTGCAGCAATATAAACATTTAGCACGAGTCGAGATATCCGTATGGTGTTCCCGAACTAGTAAGGTTTGAATTCCCGAAGTTTTGAAGTTTCAGATCACAGGTTGTTTGTATTGATTAGAGCGCGACTAAAATGATTTAACATTAATTGCACACAGTTTACACAATTTAAGGACGAATACAGCAAGCATTTATGCTCAAATATCATAATATAAAAATAGATTTCTTAAAGTTCAAATATTTCAAGGGTAAACAAAACAGAAATTACTGTTAGAATGGCCATTTTTGTTTGTTCTGAGCTGATTAAAAATTGAGGGGCGCGCATTAGAATAGTGTTCGTTAGCATTAATAACCCAAATGTTTGTTTACGATTGTACGTTTCGTCCAACAATTCTAACCGTTGTTTTATTGCCTCCAAATTTGAGTATTTCGCAGTGATCCACGAGCAGACGCACATCTCGTAAGTTTTATCACTTGGGGAACTAAAGTTGAATATTTTTTTGTAAGTTCACACTCACGCGTTGTTTTTTCTTAGTCTGACATGGTTATTACGAATAACGGTCCTAAATTAAAATTGTAATTTATCTAAATTCGCGTTGATTTTTTTTTAAACTCTTGAATTTTAAAGTAAGATAAACACTTTTGTCATCGCATATTGAATATATTTTCTCTCCTTAATTTTAGAATACGCTTAAATCATCATGTTCTGATAATGTAAAATTCTGCAGTTATTGTTAAACTTTAGTTTGTCGCATGGTAGGAAATCCAATTACTTCAAACAACAAACGTAGAACCCACATAATAGTATAGCTTACAAGATCATTAAATACAGACACGATCGGTCTTTTCCGTAAGCAAGTATTACTGGAATCCTATACAGAATTGTAGCAGGTAATTTTTCAAACACTTTTATGCTCCAATGGTTTTCAAGCATTTCTTGCTCTCACGATACTTTAACTTACAATATATGACGCTGTACCATTACGTTTTTCTCTGTGTAGATAGTAAAATTTCTCCACGGCCTACAATGCACAGCTATGAAGCTACAAGAACTCAAAATTTTGCTGAAGTTTTTGTTTCTTTAGAAAATGTACTATTTATATTCTAATAGTACATTTACACACAGCATATTATGAATTTCCGTTATGTTCAAATTTATATGATAGGATTTGTTTCTGTATATTTTTTAGGTGATGATTTTTGAAAACAAATCAATCGTTACAAAATTGAAAGTTGGAATTGTAAATTGAATCAATAAATTTTGGGCAATACGGTAAGTAGTAGATTTCCGGATGACAACAAATAATTTACAGTATTTAACATTGAAGCGTCTACAACAAAATTAAATCGTCTTAAGTTAATTGTAAGTGCATTTCAATTGAAAGGAAATATGCTTATTTCCAAGATTCTTTATTTTTTTAAAACTTTTTTACACATTCATACAATATTCATGACCTTCAAGTTTCGAAAACAAAAAACGATTATCTAATACGTTAAATTTGAATTGTAACCGAAGAAGGCCGCATCGGAATAACGTGCTAAATTAAAACCTTCCTTCGTTAAGCTAGCAATGAAAATGGTTTTAGTAAACAAATGGGAATAATTAAGTTCTTTTCTATAATCGTCCATGAATAAATTGAATATTGTGTGATAATTGAAAGTCAGTATTACATTCATACTTCGAAGGTTTCCTTAGATGATTTGCTTTAAATAAAAAAAAAGGAATAACAAGCGTCATATTTTATTTATGTGCACTAGGTGTGTACCGTAAACGTGCTACTCCTAACATTCGTATATATGTAGATATGTAGAGCAATATAAACTCTTAACAGATCGAGATATCCCGTATGGTCTACTCCAGAACATACTAGGTTTGTTTCTGCAGCCGATTTGTGATAGTTTGATCAGAGGTTAGTTTGTATTAATCTACGCATACGCGAACTAAAACTGACTTGAAACTTATTTAACAATTTAATTGCACGAACACTTTCTTTACAATTATCAGGCGATATATAAGTTACAAGCGTATTTAATAGACTCAAATATGTAGATGAAAATAATAGATTTATCTTACATTCAAATATTTCAAGAGGTAAGCGAAAAGAGAAATAAACGCGAAATGTTTAGAATTCGGCCATATTATATAAGGTTTGTTTCTGTAGCGATTTAAAATCATTTGAAATCGTCAGGGGCATGCGCATTACAGAAATAGTGTTCGTGTAGCTAAAACGCCAAACTCTGACTATTAGTTTGACGTAATTTGACGTTCGTGCAGATCTCCAAATTAATTTCTAACCGTTTGCTCCAATTTGATGATTGTCGTCCAGTGATCCATCAGACGCATGCGCATTGTTATATTGTGAAGCGAAAAGTTGTATTATAGGTTTTTTTGTATAATATGTTCACACTTCACGCGTGTTTTATTCATGTCTGCGGTTTTGTTACGAATTAACGGTTCCTTTAAGGTTGTAATAAATTTGTAATTCTATCTAAACATTTCGCGTTTATTTCTGTTTTCGGTTACCTCTTGTAATATTTAAAAGTAAGATAAACCTATTGTTTTCATCTGCATATTTGAATATATTTTCTCTCTTAAGTCTATTAAATACGCTTGTAACTTATACATCGCCTGATAAATGTAAAGAAGGCGTTCGTGCAGTTAAATTGTTAAATCAGTTTTAGTTCGCGCATGTGTAGATTAATCCAAATTAACCCCCGATCAAACTATCACAAATCGGCTGCAGAAACAAACCTATAATAATTATATGGTTTACATTTAGAATCAACTTAAATACAATCCACGATCGTTTTGGTCATTTGTTTCCTCAAGGAAACGTAATTCTGGAATACCTAGTAACATGAGAGATGAGCAAGGTAACATCTTTTCAACACCAGCATTTATAGTTAATGGTTTTAAGAATTTCTTTCAGTCGGTGCACGTTCCTTCCCCTGGGAAACCATTTCTATCTACAGTTAGCACGAACAGTTTACTGATTGATGTTCCATCCTTCAGTGAAGTGGAAGTTGTTAAAACACTTAGGAAGTTGAAAAACAAGAATACAATGGACGACGACAACATTCCTAGTTTTTTGATTAGAGATTGTGCCAGCATACTCGCGACCCCATTACATTACCTGTTTAATCTTTCGCTGAACACATCTACTTTTACGGAATGTTGGAAGGTTGCTAGGTTGTGTCCAGTTCATAAATAAGGTGATACTGCATTAATTAGCAACTATAGACCTGTTGCTATAATAAATAATTTCGCTAAAGCTTATGAAATGCTCTTGTATAGCTACATTTACTCACCATTTCAGGCCGTTATATTTGAAGATCAGAATGGCTTCGTAGATAAACATTCCACTGCCTCCAATCTTACACAAATTACTCAGTTCATATCAGATTGCATGGATGACAGCAAACAAGTCGACGTTATCTATACTGACTTTGCAAAGGCATTTGACCGAATTGATCATCAATTGTTGCTACATAAACTCATCATCAATGGATTTTCACCACGTCTTGTTTTATTTTTTTCGACCTATTTGCTAAACAGGACACAATATGTAACTTATCTTGGACATAAATCTGACAGTTTTTCTCTTTCGTCCGGAATTGCACAAGGAAGCAATTTGGGTCCTCTTATGTTCTCAGTCTTTGTTAATGACATTTGTTCTTATTTAGATTGTAACAAATTAATGTTTGCTGATGACTTAAAGCTCTTTTCGAAGATAGAGACACCAACTGATTGTCTTTCTCCGCAAGTTAATAGTGACAAACTCCATACTTGGTATTTAGATAATAACTTCTCTATGAATGTAGCTAAATGTGATGTCATAACCTACTCACGTAAAAAATCCTCAGTTATATACGATTACCTATACAATGATGTCAGTATACAGCGATGTTCATGTGTAAAAGATGCGAAAGCTTTGGGCTTTGTTATTAGAACAACAAGGCAATTTTCTTCGCTGGAGTCAATTATCTCTTTTTATTTCGCACTGGTGCGATCTAAACTTGAATATGCCTCTACAGTTTGGTCACCAATCTACGCAACACACATATCGTCACTTGAAAATATACAAAGAAAATTCCTTAAGTACATTTACTTTAAACAAAATGGTGTATACCCAGGTCAAGGATTTGACCATAATAGTCTACTGCCCGCATTTCATGTACAATCCTTACAGCAACGACGCAAACAGGCTGACATTAGATTTTTACATAATATGTTGCACAACAAAATCCATGCTCCTCATCTTTTGGAAAGACTTTGTTTCGCGATTCCTTCCTATTCTACTCGATTATCAACAACTTTTTACTGTCCCTTCTCCAGAACCAACGTTATGTTAAGATCGCCTATTTATAGAATGTGCTCTTACTTTAATAATATTTCTGATATTAATGTTGATATCAATTGTTCTGATCTTTGTGCCGTTTTAAATAATGTTTAGTAGTTACTTACATGTATAATTTAGTGATTTAATTTAGTTTAGTTTCCTTTTTTGTTGTAGCTTATTGATACATAATATTATCTCAGTTTATCATCATGTGATGATTATCTTTGTGTATATTTTTTGTCCTGTTATTAGACTCGTCTGTTGGACAATAAATGAATTATTATTATTATTAATATTCCAAGTATACGAGAAGATGTAATAGAAGGAATGATTGCAATTGTCAGTTGTGCAGTATTACCATCTACTATTAACTTGAGCACTTATACATACATATATCGCCGAGAATTAAGACACATGGTATCGATGGGCTTTGTTTTAGTTTCCAACATACTTAATAAAGTAGCTCCTTAAATGTCACATTTCACATTTTACAGATTACTATAAAAATACATTCTAACAAGATTCGCTCATTTCATTCACATTGTATTACTACAATGACACTTGACGAAATAATAAATTTATGTTATTAGTATTTGGTAATAAACTGTGTTTTTACTTCTGCTTCTGCTAATTTTTATTTATTTAATTTAGACACCGTTAATTTTTACGAATATGCTCCAAATTTTTAGCAAAAACTACATCTAACATTGTCGAATTATTTTATTGTTATTTTATGTTGAATGATCCGTTTCAAGTGATGAATGTAATAGCCGCCATTTTGTTACAAACAGCACTTAGGTAACCTTCGAAAAATCTTTGAAAGCTATACACTGCGTTCACAATGAAAGGAGCAATTCAACCTTTTTCAAAAACGCTCAGACACGTCGGTTAACAATTTTAAATTGCCATATTTTAACCTAGCCAACAGAGGAATTTAACTTCGGGGTTTCTGGTAACTACCATTAACGTTGTTATTTTAATTGAAATATCATATACAATCCGTTTCAGATAACACTGGCCATAGGTATTTATATAGTAAAACCTTTATGTGATGTTAATGGTTTGGACATACCTTTAATGTAAGCTGTGACGAATTTCATCCTATTTCTTCTACTGTATAAACAAACATGCCAAACAACACAATACCTACAAATTACCTCTTGACAGTTCAATTATAGTAATAGAGACCGAAGCTTGGTGCTGTCATGCACATGTTTTAGATGCAGTCTACTCCTGTTTACGTTATTACAGGTAACCTATTGTAGCCCTTAGCGGCTGCTTTTTTTTATTTATTTTCAACGTTATTTTTTTATTCCAAGGCATAAAAAATCTCAAAGCTTCATAAAAATCGTTCCAACTACGTGTTGAGAAAAAATATATCAAACACTCCCCCTAGGAAAACCATTAACATCACATAAAGGTTCTACCACGTAAATACCTATGGCCAGTGTTATTTGAAATTCACTGTATATTGGATTTCGGTAGAGAATAAAAAAAGGTTTTCCTGAAAACCTCATATAAACGTTTTTATTATGAACAGTTTTCGTAGTATTTACAAAAGAAATGTAGTGTATTACATAATTGTTGTAATTAATTGCCGAGAAATATTTTTCACTTACAACGAATGGAATTTCTTCAATTTGAACTTGTTCCTCCTTTAGCTGTGCTGTATCCCAATCCTAATACATCCAAATGATGAAATTTGGTAACTACAAGAAGAGACACCTCCTCATTTTGCAATTGATGTTCATCTATTTCTAAAGATCATCTCAACCTCGGTGTGCAGTACACGTCTTATCGGAATTCGATTCACGGTTGCCAAATCGTCCAATCATATGTTACATTACTATTTCCGGTTCATTATTTGACATTTAATGCGATCAAAATATAACCTATGTAGGGGTTCTATGACAGCTAGAGTTTATATAAAATCAATTTAAAAGTGAAAACCAAAAAGATAATAGGAAAGAACTGGTGATAAATATATGTTAACATTTTGTGAATACATTACTCCATCAAAACTTGTGGAAAATATTGAAATATACACAGAGATACAGATTTAATATTGAGGTTATGTCAAATATTTAATAACTGATATCGCAACATTGCAACCGTAAATACAGGTAGCGTTATTGAGAGACTTCTAGGGATAGAAAGAGATACACTGTTGCTATTAAATCTCATACTGCATAAGCAGGTTGAGACGCTCTATAGGTACAAAGTTTCCCAATAAATGGATTGAGAGGAGAAGACATATTGAGTGGCTGCCTAGGTCACCTGATAACATCCTTTTAGATTATTTCTTGTAGGCTTATTTAAGATGTAAAGTTTGTTTGGATAGACCGCACATCCTCGACGAATTAAAAAACAGAAGACGTCAAGAAATCCTACTAATCACTCCAGAAATTTTACAAATGTGCCGCAAGAAATAATCCTTCGTGTTCAAGAATGCATAGAAGTAAGTGGGCAAAGCTTTGAACACCTGTTGTAAGTGAAAAATACAGTAATGATTGGCTAAAACGAACCCACTTAAAGCGAACTACCGGTTTTTACGTACCAAACCCGAGAGTCCCGATATATTTGCCACAAGAGTCTTAACAGAAATAGTTTCTGTTTAAAGCGAACTTGTTTACATAGTACATCAATGAACAATATTCGGAAAGGCCGGCCAACACCGACAAGAACATCGAGCACATTCATATGTGAATCGAATGTATGTACATATGTATTCTATATTTTTGATGTGTCTGCACATTAAGACAAATGTTTTTTAAAGAAAAGGAGATACGTAAGCTTTGAAAAGATAGATTAACCTTACTTCTGTGCGCTAATTTAACGGGTAGTGAAAAAAGAAAATTGCTGGTAATAGGCAAGTAACAAAATCCACAATGTTTCAAATACATCAAACAAATTCCTGTGAATTATAAATCAAATAAAAAAGCATGGATGACTGCCGATTTGTTTATAGAAGAACTGAGACTGTGGGATGAAGAGTTATTACTGAAGAATAGAAAAAATATTCTATTGGTTGACAACTGCTCTGCAAATTAGTGTTTATGCCACTAAACACTAATTCCAATCTTCAGCCTATGGACTAGGGAATAATACACGCATTTGTTTATAAACTTAATTAATTCAATTGAAGAAGGTAAATCAAGTACACGTGGAAAGAATGCCTAGTAGCAATAACCAAAAATTAATGCTACTATAGCTCATGGTATTGGTGGAATCATTCCCGGCAAAAACAATGTAGCAGAGAAAATAGCGTTAACACATGAATATGTTTCTGCCTACCCGGCGTCATCAGCATGGTTCTGAGCACCATCTTCTGCTGCTACAATTGCGTTTGTCTCTCGGTTTATGCTGTTAATCTCCAAAACAACACTGGATATGGCTTTCAGCGACACCTATCGCCAAGAGACACTACTACCTTCTGGGACGGCGTGACTGTGTGACTGCGTGACTGATGACGCCGGGTAGGCAGAAACATGTTCATGTGTTAACGCTATTTTCTCTGCTACATTGTTTTTGCCGGGAATGATTCCACCAATACCATGAGCTATATTAGCATTAATTTTTGGTTAAGGTCTATAAATTTACTGGAAGCAATAAATTTTAATCATGTGGATGAAAGTAACACATGCGAAGATATGCCGATCCCTACTAATCAAGAAACGCTGCAATGTGTTAGGAAGCTGCGCTACTTTTTACAGTCGCATCATACCCCTAAAGATGCTTTGGATATATTCGCCAACATTGAGGTTAATATTGAAGAAATTTGCGCTGGCGCGAAATTGAAACAGTCAAAAATTACTGACTTTTTTAATTTGTAACTAGTACATGTAATATAAAAATATATGTATGTATGCGTATTTCTCAAAATTTGTACTCTTATGTAATTAAATATCGTTTGAATGATGTAGTTATCACTAATTTTTTAATTTGTCAAATGTATTTCATCCGTTTTGTTTATTACGAACTCCGCATATAACGAACTGAATTTCTCGATCCCCTGCTGTTCGTTATATCCGGACACTATTGTATTTCTTTTGTAAATAATGCAAAAACTATTCTAAATAACAATATTTATACGGGGTTCTTTGAAAGTGTCTTTATTGTCTATCGAAATTCATTGACATATGTAGAATGTTGCATTTAAAATAACAAAGTTGATGGCACTTCCGGGAGAAGGTTTCTGGTAGTGAAACTGCCCTGTGGTATGAGCCAAAATATGGCAATTCAAAACTCAAGCGTTTCTGATAAAAACGAGTTATTAAGATTATACTCAGTTTGCTCAATTGTGAACGCAGTATATGTATGTATGCACCAATATGCATTCCTAATATCATCAATGTTCTTGACTTCATTCGAGATGGATCACTCTGTAATGTAGGTTGTGGTTAGATTTATATCTATTTTTGCTATGCTGGGGTCTGGTTTTACATTAATGAATTGTTGACTTCGTTACTATATTGTTACCATATTGAAGTTAACAGCATGTTGAAGATAACTGAATATTGTTAAGTATTAAAATCATCATTATAGTAAAAAAAATAAATACATTTTTTGTGTTCACTTCCGTAGTCAATATTTGATTCTACCTTAACTCAACTATCAAAAACTACCAGACACAGCATTAATATTGTGGAACAGTTGAGAACGTCTGCTAGATGCTTATACTACCTTCCACTACATCGAATGGTACGTCACAATACATCGATAATTTTAGGGAGCGGACGGCCATGTTTTGTAGCGCTTTTATTTCCCTAACCTGTTGAGCAGTATGGCGTCCGACAGTGACATACAATGTAACATCCAGAAGACGAACTAGTATGCTCAACTGCTATCGATCTAGCGATCGTTACCGATGGATAGGAGCAGATTCGTCTCGTCTTTCTCTACTGGTAGTAAAATTATTGCAGAGGCGCTCTTGTTTGTGACATTTATTCTAGAAATTATGAAATTGAAAATATAAACTAAGTTCGATAATGTTATTGATGGTCTCCCTGACAACAAAATATGTTTTTTTTTAGGTAACTGCCTGCGTGTTGCGTATAATTCCTGCTAGTTTATTTTCGTGGTGTTCTCTTTCATTTTAATATAATTTGGTTATGGCAACACACAATGTGAATAGTGCATGAAGGCGTACTGCTAGGACATATTCGAGATTTTTCATCTGACATTTCAGTTTTGATGTGATACGTAGGAAAGGGTTACTTCGAGTAGATGATGAAATTGTACTAAAAAGATAACGCGCTTTAGTACTTAAATATCTTTAGCAAAACAAAAGTCTATGGTATTTTATCGCAGTACCCTATGTTTTTAAACGAAAAGCGTATCTGCATAGCTTCCTATTTAATTTACTAAAGAAGGACGCATTTTAGGTATAGGGAAATTTTTTCAAAACATATTCTAGAAGAGTTTCTCTATTATATTTTGTAAAAATATACAGAATGTACCATTAAAAAAATTGAAACAACTTGAATCAAACTTGGCAAAGATATCGATGGCCATCTTGTAGAACCTGGTTGATATAAAAAAAATCTTCGATGTCCTACCAAAAACTCCAAGAAATACTCAATGGAATAAAATTTGAATCACCACCCTAGCGTGTAAAGCGTTTAAGATATCGGCCGTCAAAGAAACAGCGACATTTCGCAAAAATCTCAAATTACGTCAATTATCTCAAAAACTAAGATAGATACTTTTATGTTGTGCAGCATTAGTATGGGAATATTTTTTATTTGAAAACCTTTTTTCTAAATTGCTCAGGAAGGGATTCGTCCGTTCACGCACTAGATGGACACGCTGTATATCAATTTCTCTCATTGGCGGTATCTAAATTTGCAATGAGTGTGTCGTCTGGGGGCAGTTTGTGGTTGCAACGAGGCTTAACTAAGGTGAAAATAAACAATAAAGAACACCTTTGAAATTTCATATAATATATGAAATATGTTTTATTTACGTTATTTTAAAGTTATTCTTAAATAACTGGTACTTTACTCTTGATAGAATTTCCCTTTTTCTTACCTGTTGGCTTGATAACTGTTTTAAGTATTATAAAAGACGTTGAGGGAAAAATAAATATTTTTTTATAAAGATTTTTGTGTAAAAATGAATAATAAAAAAACAAATTAGGTCAATCCATGGACATATATTGATTAAATTATTGATTATGGTTGTAACCCTAAGATTTTGCATGTTGGCGATGCTCAATATATAGCTCGTCAGCAAAAATTTATTTATAAAAAGTAGATACCTTGCTTTGTTAGTCTTTGATTTTTCCCAGATCTTCTACCCACCAGCCTATCGTAGATAGACATTTTTTGCGGCGGATGGGCTCCAGGTAGTTGACCTGTTTCAGGGCTGGCATAGACCGAGTTTCCCCGATGTCTTGAGAATAAACCGCCAGATGAATAGGCGGTTGATGCAGATCGTATGGATCCCATTCTTGTTCGGGATATCTGCCTTGTGAACCAATTTGAACTTTTTCTCCTTTCCACAATAGGCGTGTCGACACTTTCCTGAAAATATGTTTTTAGTTAATAATAATTGGTCACTTAGATAATCTAAGCAGTTGCATTTTAGTAAAATATCAAAAATGATATAACCAACCCTTTACATTCGGTTTTTCTAAATAGCTTTTGATTACGAAATATGGATTTTTTGGTTTAACAATGCTATGTTTTGCTGGTGCTAGTTTTCTCTGCCTACAAATAACAACAAAAGCGAAATTCACTAACATAATAAAGCATAAACATGTAGCACTGTTAAAGATATGGGTGAGATGGATAAAAAGGAAAATTAAGATTAGTACTATAACCCAACTTATAAATAACATTTGAGATGACATGAGAAGCCGATATCCATACTGGTTTCTCATGTCATCCCAGTTTTCTTTAGAAAAACAATAGTCCGATTTATCCCAAAATATATTTGTACATGCGCTAACAGATAACGCTAATGGGGCTTATAGGAGTCTCTAATATAGCCGCAAAAACTTGTTCTGCATGTAAAAATAGGTCATTAAATAAATTACTAATTAGGAATTTATGACCCCACGTTATTTCTTGTAATAAACCTTAAGAAGAAAGTGCCATGCTTCCAACTTGCATGTAAACAGGAAAAATAAGTCAAAGTACTGTTTTTCTTTGTACTGTCTCCTATAACATAACTATGCCAACTTCTAATGCATCCTTACTAAGCAACATTTTGCGATAATACAGGCTATTACCACAAAATATATTTTTATGCATCTGATTATTTTACAGTTCCAATGAGTTGTTCTACTTTTATCGTCAATATAAAAAACAAGATGGTTCCCAATAATGATAGCAAGGACTGTAGGGTAGTATGTCAAATACTAAAATATCGCCGCACTCCGCATCATACAAATTATTTACTTATTCGGAATCGTTTCGGGAATTCGTAGATTCCTATTGTCAACCGTATGACCGTATAATGTGAGAAAAGAAATCTTTAATTCTAACATACCTTGTTGATGTCGATCGTATGCTTGAGAAAGTTCGACAACGGAGATTTGTGAGAAATTCCACGACTTAATTCCGGCAGGTATGCGTTAAGAAGTTTGTGAAACTTCCCTTTCGCAGAATAAAGTTTTTAGGGAACAAGATATGAACGTGTAGTTCAGTTCGCGAAATACACTCAGAAAGCTTCTAGGACGTCCAAGATATAAGCTGGATGTAAAATAAAGGTCGGGAATTTTCAAAATTGCATGCGGTGACTGTGATAAAGCCTATAGTGGACAAACAAGAAGGGCTAAGAGGCACCAGGTTCAAGGAACATATGGCCCATTACCGCTATGGGAGAATTGAATTGTCAAGTGTCGCACAACACACAAACAAAACCAAGCATAATGTTAAATTAGAAAACGACATATTAGTTAAGAATAACTTCACCGCGAGAATCAGATGTTTACAAAACCATATACCGCGTTAGTAAGTTCCGTAGTAAAGTGAACCGCTAAAATGTATGGACAGTGTTACAACGTTTGCCCGCTATGAAAATATAAGGTGGGGAGCGCGCGAAGCGAATCAAGGACGTTCCTAGCACAAGCGACATTATTCGCTATATGTATGGGACTCGCGCCTATAAATGAATCCTTACGTACCCTAGTATATGAAAAGGAATGTAAACTTGTTAAACACAGAACAAGACCCTTTGAGTCACTCCGTGTTGATGGATTTATTGGGGTAAAACAAACACATGTTTCGTATGTTTTAGTTTTAAGGTAGATAGGCGGTAAAAGTAGATACTTGTAAAATCTTTTACCGTTGAGATAGAACAAGGCATGTTAGAATTAAAGATTTTTTCTCACATCATTCGGTCGTACGGATAACAATGGGAATGCGGGGTGTGTGGATATTTTAGTGTTTACCAAGATGGTTCTTGTTATATGTCCAAATTATCAAATATGTAAAAATAGTTTGATATACACGCATAATCTCGAGCACTTACGTAATCAGCATACATATCATCTATTGTTGTTTTCCTGGGCGCAATAAGATTTGCATACACCGCATCTTGCGCCTTGACTTTGTATTTTTCGGCTGAGCCCTTAGGTTCTTCTCGTCTATAATGTTCCGATGCAACTGTGTACGGTAACTCCTTCGGTACTACTTCATCCCAGTACTGATCCTTTAATAGCTCTGGATGCTCCTGATGCATTTCATCAACAATCATGTAACTAGCCTAGTGATGAAAATTTAATAAAAATTAGTTAAACAAACCTACTTACTTGAAATATATTTACAGAGTCAGTTTTATTCGTAACTAAGAATCCCAAGGTAAAAAATAAATACTATTTATTTAATATTAATTTTGTAGGATAATTTTTTTTTAGCGCATCTATATATGTACATATGCCTTATACGTTTTTGTAAATTAAAAAACTAGCAAATACAAGGGTTTTCAATGATCACGAATAAAGAGGCTACACCATCTTCGTCCATATAAAAAAATTAAGAATTAAATTAGCAATAGGAAAGATAAAAAGTATTGAAATTTCTTTACTATAAAAACAAATAGCACCTAAAATCAAAGTATTATTAGTAATAATACTTTGATAGTTATAATTTATTACTATTCCCGAAGAATGTTGTAAATAGGTATCGATTCTTCGGCAACAAATATTTTCTATGGAAAAAAAAATCGATTTAGTAAACAAATACTAAAGGTAAATTAAAAAAGCTATCAACAAGCTATTGAAACAAACAATTCAATATCTGTGAAATAGTGGAACGAAATATGTTTTTTTAATGTAAGAATCCTACTTTTATGCATGGATATTTAGTTAATACGAGATAGATACGAGGGTAATTTGAAAAAATTCAAGCCTCAACATGAAGATGGCGTTACTTATCAAAATATTCTGGGAATGTAATTGCGCATGCGTTGAAAGATACGTTTGAAAATTTCAACCATGCTAGACGCGCAGTTATTAACAGTCGTTTGTGCCAGTCAATGTTAGTGTTTCTGTAAAAATGGAAAAATCGAAAATCGAGCCGTCATTAAATTCTTGCATTTGAAAGGCAATATGCCTACGCAAATTAAAACCGAGATGGACGCCGCATCATCACTTGCCACAGTGAAATTTTGGGCAGTTGAATTTAGACGTGTTCGTGTCAGCTTGGTTGACGGTAAATGTTCAGGATGGTCAAAAACTGCAACCACCTTCGATAACATCGGAAAAGTTCACCAAGACCACCATCGAATTAAGGTTAGAAAAACAGCCGGTGGCTGTGAGCATCTTCAACGAACATGTTTGTCATATATTGACTGAAAATATGGGCATGAAAAAGATTGGGTGCCGCACTTGCTCACTCAGAACCAAAAACGTATGCGAACAAACATTTCTAAAGCCCTGTTGCAGCAGTTTGAGTGAAAGGGATTGTCATGGAATTGTGTTAATAGACTATTTTGAAAAAGGAAACACAATAACGCGGGCATACTACGCATCATTACTTGACAAGCCGAAGGCAAAAGTTTCGGAACAACGAGCGCATTTGAAGAAAAAGAAAGTCTTGTGGTCGCCATGGCAAAAATTGGCGAATTAGGGTTCGAATTGATAGACCAAGAAATAGGTCAAGAACCACCTCGATATTAAATCTAATCTAATCTAACTAGCAACTTACACGTGGGAACTTCTGATTTCTTTATCAATGCATAACATTTGGTGATTTTTGATAGCATCGTCTAAAAAAAAGACTTTTGATTGGTAGACAGTGGTTGGGAAAAATAATCAATCCTATATTTACTATTATAAATTATAAATATTATTATTATTATTATCATTATTATTATTATCATTGTTATTATTATCGATATGATTAAACGATACATTAGCTATATCATTTTTACAGTACAACAATTTGCATCTCTATATAAGTGGAAGTGGAATCCGAGCATTTTATTTTTATTATTAACATTTTATTGCATTTTGCTATACCTCTTGATATAACACGTGCGGGTTCATTATATTACTATATTTTTTTTTTTCGCTAATAATGAATATATTTAAAGAATAAATTTCGAAAGGTGTTAATTCTTACATTCTATATTCATCTTTTTATATTCATTATAATGCAATTATAGCCAATTGCTAGCTTTTTAAGTTCAACTTTAGCATAGAGAACGTCCTTGATAAATACAGTTTTTATTTAACGGTATTTGTTGCATCTGATTTTCAAATGAACACATGCAGCTATTTTAATCCAGTAATGGAATATATGCATACGCAAATTACTGGTAATAGCTTCACGGCTTTTCAGATCTTTACATTTCTAAACCATCGGTAAGGAACCCAGAGTTATCTAAATTTTTTGATAAACTTAGGATTGATTTTGATTAATTGATTGATTTTCTTAGGATTCTCACAGTATAAAATGTTAACGTATGAAAATCATGTGATCATGACATTAATAGTACATTATACCGTGCATTTTTGTTATCACTGAACATATGCATTTACCTTCCATGCGTTGATACGTTCTTTTTATAATTGAACATAGGGGCGTTTAACATGGCAAGTAGTTGCTGGGATTATTACAGAAAATAAAACACAAATATATCAAATTTGACATTTAGTTTTTTTTTCCTTAGGAATTTCACAATCGGCTTGTAAACTGTACGGAATGTAAAGGTAGGCACTTCGAACACTTGTTGAGACATTAAATTCTATTTATTCTATTTTGTACATACATTTACGAATCCCTTTGCGTTAAAACACAATCAATTACCGCCTTTTTGTGACCCGTTAATTAGACAGTATTAGATCAAAAATTAAGTGTCAAATTTGACGTATGAATTAAATGTTAACGTATTTGTGTTTTATTTTCTCTAATAATCCCAGTAGCTACTCGCCCTGCTAAACGCCCCTATGTTCAATAAAAAAAAAAACGCATCAGTGCATGGAAGGTAAAGGTATACCGTACGAGCGAGCGTGCTATGCTCACCTAGCGTAATCGGCATTTTTCGGAAATGCGGGAGCGAAGTCGAGGCTTGTTACGTTAGTAGCCGATGCGATGTATCTAACAATTAAGGTGCAGAATTGAATTTGCGTTCACCTAATTTTGACAAGCAAATAACATTCAACAGTACACACATAAATGTCATTTTATCGTATTGAGTATTAACATAATAACAAAAGATTATTTAATAATAATGATATTACAAGTGTTTTCTTTTCATATTTAATAATATACCGTACTAGCGAGCATGCAATAATCACCTTGCGTAATCGGCATTCTTGTGAACAAGGTGCTGAATTTGCCTTCATGTAATTTTGACAAGCAAGATGACAGTACACGTTTAGATGCGCTGAGTTCGGGTAAAATCGAGTGGGCATAGTACGCTCACTCTCACTGTATGTTTAGTGATAACAAAAAAATGCACGGTATATTATATTATTATGTAGCAATTATTACAATGATGAAAGCGAAAAAATCTATAATTTTATTCTCTATTCACTATTTCCACATATGCCGCAATTATAAGATGGTAAAATATTTCTTATTATTAGACTTGGCATTTTCGGACGGCGCGCTAGCATCATAGTAAGTATAGTACCCACAAACAGCCAGTCAACTGTGCGAAGCGAATATTAACATCCACTGCCGATCGGAGATATAATATATATAGGGCTTTCATTTGAAAACTTCCCACCTTGAGTAACTCTTTAATTAGTAAAATTATCAAAAATCAGAGACACGTCCATTTTATTTTGAAGGGGGACATTTAATAACCTATTCTAATCAGTTGAGGAACTTTCACCCTCCCCCCAAACCACCCCACTCCAAAATTTTAAATGGCATCCCATGTGTGATCATTTTAAAGAGTATAACATTCTCAATCTTTTATATCAAAGAAAATTAAAAGCAAGTCGTGTCTTACACGTGTACATAAACAAATATGCCGTTTATAACGTGAGCAAGGTGTTTTTGGAAAGGCAAAAGCGAAGTTGTGGCTTGTCACATATACGTGAACGAATACGCCGTTTATAACATGAGTAAGGTGCACAAATGAATTTGCGTTTACGCAATTTTGCCAAGCAAATGACAATCCACAGTGACATTCAACACAGCACACGTTTAGATGCGGTCAGTTCGTGTAAAATCGGATGATCATAGTACGCTCGCTCAGACGGTATATACACACAACAACGGATCCAATTCTATCACGCCGCCCAAAGTGCCAGCTCTAACTATTATGTAGCCTATCACATAATGTAGCACTTCTTCTTCAATTGCGCTGCTCACAAGTAAATGTTTTCGGGATCTTCATTTGAGCGTACTAAGTGCAGCTATTGAGACGAACCATATCCATAGTGAAAGAAATATTTTTTGATCGTAGCCGTTCCTGAATGTCACACGTTTTCTAGCTAGCGGTTAAAATCTTATCCATCTTATCCAAATAGGAAATTGGTCTGTTTTCAATTCTATACTGTCTCATCGCCATTAAATAATCACTCCTCCATCTTGTAATATCATCTTTTTCTATTAGTAAGACGTTTACAACATCTAAAATTAATGTGCAGCTGGTAATACAATTAAGCAAGAAACTTTAAAGCTTAAATAAAACTGATAGTTTTTAAAAATCAATATACGACTCATTTTCAGTACATCATCCCGTGCATTTATTTCTGCTGATTTTGTTCAATGTTGGTAGTTCATTCTTGTGAAAGAAGCTATGCACTATCCGACGTGCAGCATTTTTTACATTTTCATCAAACGTTTCCAATTTGGAATAACGACCGGGGCTGTCTCTAGCCGCAATAAGTTGCACTTTTTCAGTATATTCCTTCACTATTTTGTACACAGTTGATTTTGCTATGCTTGGAATATTAACAGATACGCAAATAATGGGAAATACACACTTATAGCTTACCCAAAGTATTGGAGACGTCAAACACAATTACGGTAGTTCTCTTATCGCTTACTTTCAACGAAAATTAATGTATTCAAAATGTCGTTTTTCTCCTCCAGAGATAAATGTACGAGAACGTTTTTTTCAGCGGAGAAAGCATCAAACTAGGGGGACCTGCTTCTTTATTCATTACTGGACGACTTAGTTCCGAAAAGAACATTTTTTAACTTAAGAACTGCCAAATAACCAAGAAACAATGTTACCGGCACGTTCACAGGTTATAGTATATACTACAAATGGCCGGCGATGACTTCCTCTATTATATTGTCTTTACGCAAGTCGGGTTTAATCAGAGACAACTGAAGCGCCTACTTTTTGCGCGAAAAATTTAAATCACTCTTCCTTACTCTGAAACAACCTATAGAGGATTCGGTTTAAATATAAGAAGCAAACATTATTTTGTAAGTACAACATAGGGAGATCAGTTGAACCTTTCTATACATGGGCTAAGTGATAAATAGGTATTTATGTCAATAAAGCGTGACAAACGGTTGCACCCGCAGAGGCGCCGTGAAAGGAGCTGTGTTTACTATGTACATACAAGGAATCGAATGGATGTTCGGCTATTATCGGTTGATCGGTGTGCCTGTATTATTTATAATGTTCGAGAAACTAGCAGAACCGTCCGGGGCATACCGCGCAAAAGTAGACACAGTATCAATAAAAAAATTATAGATTGCTACCTTTTATTGACGTATCGATGACCACTGCGGTTATGTGCGACTACCATGGTACGCCGCGTATTACTGCAACATAAGCAATGCTTCCATTGTCGATTCGGTCAGGCCTCGACGACGATCTGAAAACGTTCTCGTATACCTTGCAAATGATCGTTCAGCATGAAGTAAGATTTGCGAAATTCAAATACTCCAGATCTAGATCGAACTGCACAAAATTTTTGCGCGACATCTAGTGCTACAGGATCCGTCAAGCTTTCAAGAGCGGCTGCTAAATTGTTAATGTTATTTAACGAGTCTTGTATAGATAAGTGAGTATTTTCTAACTGCGAAATAGTTTGTGTCACTACAGAATAGTTTATGGAAATGTCATCTATTTCTTTTTGAACGTCCGAATCGGAAAAAAGTTGCTGACTCTCGCGAACCGCTGGAGAATTAGAAGAATTAAGTTTGAAAATGACATCTTTCACTTGGGAATAATATTTGCAATAGTAAGATACTGCCTCGATCCATGTTCGCCATCGCGTCAATAGGCTGAGGTGATAGCGGAATTTGCGAATATAATTGCTTGAATACGCGGATATGTTTGGGAGATTTCACAAACACTTTTTTGGTAGATGATATTAAATCATTCACCCTAGGATACTTGCTTCGAATTGTTTATGCTACGAGGTAACATGCGTGTATGAGGCATGTTATGTGAAGAAGAGTCGGAAAGCATACTTTTAACATCCTACCAGCTTTCAGCATTGTTGCGGCTCCGTCAGAAACTAACATGGTGATTTGGGCTCCTACGATACAAAATTCTCTGAACGTATTTTTTATTATGTTTACAATGGTTTCGGCATCAGCTCTTTCAATCCTTTTACTGGCTAGCAACAAGGAAGCTGCTGGATCATTACATTTTAAAGGACGCGCTACAGTATGAATCACGCTGTGTTTCTAAGCATCAGTAGTTTCGTACACAGTGAGCCAGATTTTTTGATTTTTCAACTTGTCTTTTATACAGTCGTTTACTGTACTTTGCATATATTGTAAAGCAATTGTCTTTTTGTTGGTAGCTTCCCTGATGGAACATATTTATCCCCAAAAAGACGAAAGTTATCATTATCTACTAGGTGTTGTGGGATGTTGCACGTGCTCAACATGAAAATAAAGTCATATAAAAATTGCCAGTACGGAATATTGTTCCTTAAATTCAATACATGACGTTTACATTTAATATGACTTCTACATTCAAATGTCGTGCGACCTAGCAACCCTATACCGCAAAATTTGCAACGAATGTGCGAACCTGTAAATTCCAAACCAGGGAAACGCCAAATATATTTCTTCACATGCGATGCAACACGTACACGTCCCATGTTTTCGAAAACACATAATGAGAATCCGATAAATAACCGAACCACCCAACTCCTCAATGTCTACCGCATTACTGAACTCTACATCCACATACGTACTGGCGTCTCTGCGGGTGCAACCGTTTGTCACGCTTTCGTCATCAATCAAAATATACAAACGTGACTAATACCGATAAAAACAAATTATATGTACGTATGTATAAGTCATATCAACTTGGCTTTAAAATTGGTGTTCCATTTGAAGCAATAAAATTTGCACTATACGGTTAGTGACCCAATTTTCAAATTTAACGTTCAAGTAATTTTCTACACAAGCAAGTAATACTATCTAGCGAATTTATTTACATTTTGCATTACATATGTAAAATATTAAACGTTTGCAAATTATGGACAGTGAATTGACATCTGTTGCAACTAAATAACCACATGTTTGCATAATTATACTGCAAACATACGTTACACATATGCAAGTAGTTACAAAGTCAGTGACCGACCGACATTCTAGAGTATTTATTGTTTATAGACAGATTTGAATAGGCAAACATTTATCGAAGTAAATGGTAAAAACGGCTGCCTTTAATTCATGTAAATTCAAAGCAATAGGGAGGTTGCATGAAATTTTATTTGCTTTAGAAGTTGTATGCAATGACAAGGTGATTTTGTAAGAGCGTTCATTCAAGTTTCACTATTCACAAGACTTTTGAAAATCCTGAAAATTCAAATATTAATTACGTGATTTAAAACGCAACAGCGATTGGTGTGACGAGATTCGGCCGCTTTCCTTTGACCGCAAATATCAGAGCGGATTACTTAATTTCGTTTGTTACATGTTCCTTTTACAAATATGATTTAGATATAACATGAAATTAGTTAGCCTTCCCTTTCCTTTCAAACACTACCTTGGTACTAAATAATTCCAATTTCAGCATTACGATTCCATTTAATTACCATATCTATAATGATACGATGTATCATAGCACATATTCTGCCGATCTGGGATATGTAAAATTAATACTTCCTCTGTCCGAGAATAGTTGCTACATTTCAATTTAATGTAAAGATTATTGCAAGTATATGACGAAAATTAATTTGTTCGATGTAGTAGGTAGATTATGTGTGAATCTAAGCGTGAGATGATCAAAACGTCACGTAGCAATTGCACTCTTGCTTTGAGACGCAGTTGTCAAACGTCAAATTTTAATGTATTTGTAATTATTGCAAAATGGCTAAAAGTATTTTACAAAATACTCCAGCAGGTGGAAAAAAGTGTGGAGAATTTAATAATAATGAACGTAAACAAATTTTACATTATTTATTGCAAAACTTCAAAGACGAAAAACTTAATAAATGCCGCCGCGCATAAGTTTTGCTGTTCCCGTTCAACAATTTCTAAACTATGGAAACAGGTTCGAGAATGCCAAATTAACAATTTGACCATTAATGTTGATTCTCGTAAAAAGAAATGTGGTCGTAAGGAAAAAGATGATTATAGTCAACAAATTGAAAATATTGCTACTATTCCTCTCTGTAAAAGAAGCACGTTAAGATCATTGGCTTACGCATGTAAAGTTCCAAAAAGTACGTTGCGCGACAGATTAAAAAAAGGAAAGGGAATTAAGGGAGTTACTAGATTTGTTAAACCGTTGTTGACAAAAGAGAATATGCGACAGCGAGTTGAGTTTTGTTTAAATTTTTTGTTGCCATCTGGATACTTCGAGGATTTACTTGATTATATACACATTGATGAGAAATGGTTCTATCTAACTAAAACTAAGAGAAGATTTTATATACCTCCCGAAGAAGATCGTCCATATAGACTCTGTAAAAGTAAAAGGTTCATCACCAAAGTAATGTTTATGGCAGCGGTTGCTCGACCTCGCTGGGGTACACACAGAAAAGCTTATTTTGATGGAAAGTTAGGGAGTTGGCAATTTGTGTCTTCTTCACCAGCTAAAAGAAATAGCAAGAATCGACCAAAGGGAACTTTAGTAACCCAACCTGTGGAAGTTGTCAATAAAGAAGAAATAAGGAAAATTATACTGAAGACGGTTGGAATATGCAATTGAAATTTCAGCCACCAATCAGTCCAGATTTGAATGTGTTGGATTTGGAATTTTTCAATTCCTTTCAATCAATACAGCATCAGTTACCACAAAAAAATATTGACGAACTGATTGAAGCAGTACAAAAGGCCTATTGGGATATAAATTGGGAAACCTTAGATAATGTATTTCTGTCTTTCCAGAAAGCTATGGAAAGTACATTATTACATTACATAAAGGTTGTAACTAGAGCAACGCAAACTGCGCTGAAAGCCAGTGGCGGACGCATAAAATTTTACACAAAATAAACACGGCCGGGACAATTCGGTATAAGCGTCAGTATAACTGCGACTCGAAAGCCGATCTGCTGTGTATGCATCTACGCTGTCGTATACTATATCGTAGTTCTACGTTTGTTTTGAAAATGTTTCCTACGTCGCGAAAACGACCAAAGTTGGATACAATAAGAGAATTTATTGCAGAAATGTCTGATTTAAAGTGTGATGGCGCTAAAATTCAATGTGTAGTGTGTAAAATAGATTTAATGTGTTGGTCGAAAAGTGATTGTCTACAGCACGTAAATAGTGCAGGGCATGTTTCAAAAAAAAATTCCACACGAAATTATGACAAATTTAAATTTAATTTATGTGTTTATTGCATGTAATTTACCATTTCATTTACTAAGGAAGAAAGCATACGTCTCGTTCTGGAATGAATATTCGGACTTTAAGTTATCAAGTGAGAGAACATTACAGAGACTTGTGCCGTCTGCTCGTGAGCACGTCGAGAAAAGAATTAAATCGGAGTTGCAAGATAAAAAACTGTGGCTATGTGTGGACGAAACAACAGATCGTAAAAAACATTCTGTGGTAAATGTAGTGGTACGCACAATGGAACCACATCGACCGTCACTCTCAATTTTACTAGCTTCCAGCCGAACACAACAATGCACTGCCGAAGTAATTTCAATGTTGGTGTTAAATACATTGGAAAAGTTTGAACTTTCAACAAATCAACTGTTGATATTTATGAGTTATGGTGCCGCAAACATGCTTGCTGTAGGTCGATCTCTTAAAAAACATTGTGCTTACTTGTTCCATATTACATGTAAAATTCATACTCTCAGTCTCGTAGCAGATAGTATCAGAAAATGTTATCCCGAGGTAGACGCTCTAATAGTACATACAAAAGCTGTGTTTGTAAAATCCCCAAAACGTATTCGGGAATTTCATAGACTATGCCCCGGTATTCCTGAACCACCGCAACCTACTCTTACTCGTTGGGGAACATGGTTAGAGGCTGCATTTTATTATCTTAAACATTTTGAGAATACAAAGAACGTGATTTTAGAATTCGACCCAAAGGAAGCTGCGGCTGTCAAGATAAGCCGCTTGAAATTTCAGGACAGTCAAGTTAAAACATATTTCGAAATTATTCAGAACAATTACGTGGGACTAGCGGATGCGATAGAAAAACTACAACATTCTTCGGTGTCGTTAGTGGAATCTTTGCAAATAGTGCAACATGTTCACGCACAGCTATGCGCGATAGAAGACGCAAGAAATGTTTGCGTTTTAGAAAGGTTTGAAAGTGTTTTAGATAAAGACTCTGATTTTGGCACATTAAGACAAATTTGTGAAGGTGCGTCAACAGAACCGTGAAGTTATTGAAAGATTATTTTACTTACGCAAATATAACGTCACTAGATGTAGAACGTTTGTTTTCGGCATACAAAAACACTTTTTCTTCACGCCGCACTCACTTTGCCGAAACAACTTTGGAAACATATCTAATGTTACAAATATTAAATAGACATTATCCACCTTGTGATTTCACGGAGGACTCTTAAAACGGTAAGTGTTTGAGTACGTATCACATTTAATTTATTTGGGTAAACTTTTATGCGTCCGCCACTGGCTTTCAGCGCGGTTGCGTTGCTCTAGTTGTAACACCTACAAATTGCAACATATAAATAAAATGATATTAAGACGAAATGCTCCATCAATTGGATCAATTAAATGCCATTAAAACCTGACAAGAATTTTTAAATAACCGAGTATAAATGTAGTGCAAAGTTAATAATGTTTGTTTTTAGTTGAAACAATAAAGTCTTGTTTAGTAATTTCTTATTTCTTTATTTAATTTCACATAAAACAAAATGTAGCAACTATTTTCGGACAAATATTAAATTGAAATGTAGCAACTATTCTCGGACAGAGGAAGTATATTGTTTTGTATTGACAAGGGAACACAGGTAAGTGTGTCTCACCGATTTAAATGAAACCTTGTGAGTTTATAGACCGACATAGTGAAAAAACAACTTTCATAACTGTCCAATCTCGCATTAGCGGGGTGTAAAGCGCATTAAGGTCAACACTACCCTTAGCTATTTGACTCAATAACTCAGAAACTATAAGATATAACAAAAAAATTAAGATAAGATTTAAACTGTTTTACATGCTATTAACGATCGCGTAAATGCTTTCCCTACAACAAATATTTGTTTAGGGAAACAAACCCCGGCCCCTATATACTACAAAAATACAGAGGCTATAAAAAAAATCATAACTGATGCGCTGAAATATCTTTGATATCTTTCAGAATATTTATGAATATATTAAGTCTATCATCATGTCATCCAAGTTGCGGTAAACATTTGTCCACTATATATTTTTTTTAAACGTATCAATCTGATATCGCTCACGCGCTGGATCTATGATCACTGTGAGATATTATTGTAATGCTTAAGCAAGTTTAATGGAGACAAACGGGTGTTTGGAGCGCTAATCTGTAGTTCCATTGTTCTTTACCATGATCGATATCCGTGATATTAAAAGGTTTCCCAGCAATACTTTATCCGCATAGATCTTCACGTATAGATCGCATGATTCCTATATTATTTAAACTTAATCCAGATTAAGTATTTCGCGTTTCATCACCTGTAATTATGTTGTACACCAAATAAGACGATCCATTGCCTAAGCGGTCCAGTGTAGGTCTGCACCATTTCACACGGTTAACTTTTTGAATGGAGTCAAATTGTGGGAAACCCAACGGACACAACGCTTACGTGCTGTGCATGTGTGTGCTTGTGTAAAATAGGGTTAATTGCTTTCACACTAAACTTTAAAGTTGTTTGAATATTCTTGGCAGTAACATGCCTGCCCTCTTCAATCATGTTTCGTACAAGACCAATATTCTTTTCGGTAACTGCCGTTTTTGGCTTAGGAGTTCAAAAGTTGTCAATTAAGGAAAGTCGACCACGTCGAAATTCATTGTACTACCGCTTTGCGGTAGTTATAGGAACACGACTTATCACCAAACACTCGAATGATTTCCTCAAAACATTTTTTACGGTTTAAGCCACATTTAAAATTGTAAAAAATCGCAGGTCCCACTTGACTATACTAGCATCGGTATCGGCTGAAATTGGCACTCACCAAATACGAAACCACAGTTATCATATGTAAGAATACTGAAACAGTTCACTAAAACCCTTACCACAACACTTAATTCGTACTGGACGCACGTTTCGATAGCCAAGCTATCATCATCAGCACCAAGACTGTCTTGCTGCTGATGATGATAGCTTGGCTATCGAAACGTGCGTCCAGTACGAATTAAGTGTTGTGGTAAGGGTTTTAGTGAACTGTTTCAGTGTTCCAGTGCCACAGTTTTAGAGTATCCGTTTAATATGTAAGAATAGACTGTGATTGAGCGGTCGACCGACATGATAATGCACTGCGGAAATACATACTTACACTAACAATTATTTGTAAGTAACATAGTACGTTTAATCAACTAAAAATGTTAACAATTTCAATAGAAATCAGACTAGTACATAATGGTATAAATAGAAGCAATTTGTTACAATAAAAGAATGCTTTACGAATGCTACCGCTTACCAAAAGGAACTAACTATAGCAGCATATCGCACGAAGTTGTGTATGTATCATTTAACACTTTACTGTTATCTGTTGACGGGTGTTATTTGTTTTATAATTATATGTTTCAACAAATATTCAGAGACTGACTTGAGTTTTCGTACTTTTTAAAGAGACATTTCTAGGACAGATCTTTTTGCTTATTTCAATGCATATTTTAGTGGACATTTTGCAAAACATAAATTACTTTAATATTTACTTATTTTAATAGTGACTTGACGAATGATAACTGTTACAAGTAATTATTGCAATATTTTAATAATATTGCTTCACAGATAGAAATATTTGTGTAAACTTCATATAGCGTTCAGAATATTACAAAAATAATGTTTTCTCTTGAGAAAAGGCTTATGCATACGAATAAATTACATCATTTCTTTCGATACAATACTGCATACACTTTTCATCTTAAAAGTTATCGTCGTATTTGCTCCTATCATATACGCACTTACACACATACTAACAGTAGTGTTCACGTCTCTACGTAAATGATAAAGAGAAAGAATTTAAGCGCGGTGTGCGTCACACATGGCTTGAGCAATACGGTATATTGTACTGAACACTGCAGACCGCAATCCCTAATAACGGCCCCGTCAGTCTTTCCCATCTATCCATGCGTACACTTCGAGCAGCAAATTTTCATATTTTGTGTCCCGGCATCGCACCCCTGTTTATAAGGATTGTTGGGTTGCTTCTAAAAACGGTGTTCTTAGAAAATTTCGGACACTCAACAAAACATTAAGTACGTTAGTGCAACAAGCACAGCAAAGCCTGAAAAACACTATTTCAAATAATAATTTTGGTATAAGAACTACTTTAATTTTCAAATTTGGTAACCATTTTTTTATTTAGAGGTTATCTCAAATACATATTTTGCATAACAAATTTAATGACAAATTTGTAGAATTATGTTTGCAACTTGTACAAATTTTTACTATGTATATTCGGTACCTACTGGTATAGAAATGTTCAGAAACTTACTCAACGAGATAATCAAAGTAAAAGTAATGCCAAGAGAATGGAACACAGGGATCATTATGCCGCTACATAAAAAAGGAGATGTAAGGAACTGTTCAAATTATAGGGGTATAACGTTAATCAGTGTACCAGCAAAAGTGTTAGCCAGGATTATCGAAGACCAATTAAAGGAAAAGGTGGACAACCTACTGGAAGATGCGCAATTTGGTTTTAGAAAGGGTAGAAGCGTACAGGACGCCCTATTTATATTAAAACAAACAATAGAAAAGGGTAATGGGAAAAATAAAGACGTACATATGTGCTTCATTGACCTAGAAAAGGCTTTTGGCAGAGTTAGAAGAAGTGATGTACGGAGAAGTATAAGGATTAAACAATAGAGGAAGATTTAATAAGGGTTGTGAAAGCGATGTACCATAAAACCAAAAATATCGTAAGAACAAATAAGGAAGAGTTTAAGGAGTCTGAAACAAAGGAAGGACTGAAACAAGGATGCGTGCTCAGTCCATTGTTATTCTCAGTCGTCGTGGACGAAGCAGTAAAGAGAGCGAAGAAAGAAATGAGACTGACGATAGTAGGATATTGAAAGATGGAAAAAGTGGAGTTGACTGAACTGATGTTTGCGGATGGTCTGGTAGTTATGGCAGATACGGAAAGAAACCTCCAAGTAAATCTCGATAATTTGAATAGGGCACTAAAAAACGTAAATATGAAGATAAACGGGAGCAAAACTAACATATCAGCAAAAGATAAAAACGCAAAATATAAATATAGAAGGGCAGAATATTGAACAAGTTCCAGCATTTAAATACCTTCGATTATTGAAGGAAATGGCAAGCATGATAAGGAGATTGCGGACAAAGTTGGAAAAGTAGGGAGGATATATAACATCCTGAAATCTTCGTTCTTCAATAAAAAAGAAATATCTAAAGAGATAAAAAAGGAAGTAGTTAAAAAGGTTGTTAACCCTACACTAATGTATTGCAGCGAAACTTGGATGCTGGAAAACAAACATAAAAGCAAGATAAATGCAGCCGAGATGAGATATTTGAGATAAATCTTGTATGGGATACAAGAGGACAGACTAGCCAACAGAGTCCTACTTGACCGGGCACAAGGAACAAACAGAAGGGGACGACCACGGTGGACCTGGCAAGAAGAAGTAGAAAAAGCAGGGCAAGAAAGAGGGATTATATGGGCAGAAATTAAGAAGTTATCACAAGATAGGAACAGTTGGAAAAAGAAGACAACTCAACTCACCGGTCCTACACCCCCAGATAGAAGGACTTAGGATTAAGTAAGTAAGTTATCGTATCAAATAGTATTAAAACAAAAAGTAAACGGAAAACTTGGCAAAAAATTTGAAGATAACCTTTAAATATGACAACTGTATTAATATATAATAATCCAGTTCTGATTTTAATTAAATTGTTTACTTATATTATTTTCACGTTCTGTTTTTAGTACCCACTAGCTATTATAACTTGTTATTATCAGTAATTCACAATCGGTAAAACACCATAAAATATCACAATAACAAAAGATTGACTGTCACGTAATAAGTAACCACGCTATACTTGAAACTTATCGCTTTATTTACACTTAAATTGTTCTTGAGCTTGTAACAGGCTTTGAATATGCGCAAGGGTTGTTTGTATAACTTCTTTACATCTTCTAGATCCGGTAACTATTTTTCGTAAGTAATATAAAAATCGTTACAAGATGAACTAAATTGCAAATTAACTCTCACTGTCATTGTTTTGTTTTTTTCAACCTTCGGATTTTGTTAACTGTTAAGCAAGTACATATTATAAAATAGAAAATAAACACCTTGGGAATATAGCGAAGGTTGTAGACATTTTAGAGGAAGTTCTGTGGAAGTAAAAGGCAAAAATAAATAGCGATGGTATCAATGACACTCTAATGTTATTTTAATTAGTAAAAAAAATGTACAAAATTCGGCTATTATCCCCTCTTAATTTTTTAACAGTTTTGGACAAAACGAAAAGAAGATACATTGCAGCATAATCGTCAATAAAGTCCAAAGTATACAACAGTGCGCCTGGGGCATTAGAATCAATCGAAAAGAAGCTATTGCTTTGAATTAGTGATGGGAAAAATCGTTATTTTAAAATAACAGTTTCAACCGTTATCGTTATTTTGAAATAACGGTTGCAAAATAACAGGTTTAGCGTTATTTCGTAGTCTACAGTTCTACACGATAACGCATCGTGATTCCACATAGCACATGTGCAACTGCTGATCTTGCAGCATGCTAAAATTTAAATTCAGAGGTTTTTTGTAATATAAATATTTTATTGCGTTTTTTTACAGATAAATTATAAACTGGTTAATAGATTAAAATAAATTAAGTGATAAACTGTTCACTGTTGTACTATCAGATTCACTGCAATCATTGTTACAGCAGCGTTTAATTTCCACCATTTTGACTGATCCTACTGTTATTTTTCTTATGTTTAATCTCAGTTAATCTTCCAAATGCGAGAACATTTATGTGCTTGAATGCTATATAATAAACATAACAGTTTTATTTTTAGTTTTTATAAGCAAATTTTTTATATAAGAATGGGCTTTTATTTTACATTTGATAATTCCAATACATACAATTATTTAGAAAATATGTCCATAATAAACGTTCGACTCGATGTCGACTACCGCCGTAATAACCGTTCGATAGGATATTTATGTGGGTGCGTGATCTGATAAGTTATTTTTCTAGGGGAGTTGTAACTATTATCTGTAATAAACAGCGGCTTCGATCAGACAGTCGTAGCGCCACGCAGTTGAGTACGCCGCAACGGCGGTCGATGATATGTTCACAACAGTCCGAAAGCAACCGTGCTATACCTGTTATTTTCCCAGCGAGATAACAGTTGCAACCGTTATTGGATCCATAACGGTTATAAAATAACAGATAGTTAAATAACGACCCATCCCTACTTTGAATAAGGTTTCTACTAGCTATTACAGTACATGAATAACAGTTGAATGTAGTACTCAGGTGTAGATTTCCCAGTGAAGTAATTTGTTGGTGTGGTGAACGGTCCAGCGAGTTTTATAAGCTATTAAACTTGTCAGAACCACATGGACTTAGTGTGTGTAAAGGTACTCGTGCTTGTGAGGCTCGCGAGTTCGCAGCTTTTCTTCCGCGCGGTTCCTGAAGCTCGCAAGCATGCTAAGCATGCATCTCTAAGGCGTTACATGACTTTGTTCATTCATTTTTTTTACCATAAAAATTCTCACATTGAATAGGAGGATCTTTTACGTTTACAATACATTAACAATTTCGTAATAACAAATCTAAATGCTCAATAATTGTGGGGTAATTGATCGTAGATTTCCTAGTTTTATAGATTTTAACCAAAATACCTAATTTTGGCATCGATTGTGTACTTTCGTGGACAAAGTAATTAGTAGCAGTAATAAGCTTGCATCCAAAGATAATAAAAGGTGATTTATAAAACAATCAAGCCTTTTAACAAACGCGGAAGCAAAATATTGCATAGCGACACGTTCCGAAGGAGTGTTTCTAAGCAATTAATTTGAACTTACCTTAATATGTCTGTCAATTAGCCAGTTCAATTCAATATCGTCGTCATCTTCACCAAACGGGTTGATTAAAACTTCTGCTACTTTTAACCACCCCACATAAAAGCAAAACTAAAAGTTAAAATCAAATATATCGATATAGTATCAAGTACGTCTTATTGTATATAAGAATTATTTTGTGTATTACATTTAAACATTACCTGCAACGCTGTAAACAAGGGAAAATACACGTCTGGATCTTTATCTGAAGAATCTTTGGCATACGGAACGAATTGTTGTCCCATCAATGCTGATATAAAATATATGTACAAAGCGAGTGTTACGACCTGTAAAATAAAAAAAAGATTTGATGAGCAGAAATTCAAGAGAATTATAATTTCTTTATTGAATATGTAAATGAATTAAAATATAATTTACAGTTATTGATGTTCTTTTATTTTCATCGTTGCAATTAACATTCATTACTTTATCTACCATTTACGATTTATACCTGCAGAGGACTTCACCGTGACTATCAAATTATTACAACGTTGTGTCAGTCATACATTCGTTTCCTGGCGTTAATGGCTGTGCACAATCACCATGGAATCAACCTAATAGTTATTTAAGTAGTTTTTTTTTGTAACTTGCTAAAACCGTAAAAGTATGAAGTACGTGTGAGAAGGCGAATCATCAACATTTTACTAAATGCCGCGAGCAAATTTTTGCTGACAATTTTACAATACAAAATAGCGCTTGAAAACTAATTTACTTGGACTCGTTAAAAAAACTATTGATGGATCGTATACAGTGCAGCCATAAACTAATAGAAGTTAGCGTTTTTAGAAGAAAACGTCGATTTTTCTTTTTTGTGAACTAACTAATAGTGTTGTTGACAGTTCAATTGGATTTCTTGTGTCGCAGAAAGCGCTGTTATCCTTCTGACTTTAAACACCCTGCAAATTTTGACGTTTTCAGAATAACAATAGAAAAACGAATCCAACGATACGAAATTAAAAATATCACGATATGCAGCAATAATAATAATAATAATGTTTATTTATTCCATAGACAAAAGAAGCATAGAATAAGGCAATTATATCCACATTATTAATTGCACTTGCCTTTTTTAATACAGTACGACATATTCGTACATAATGCAGTAAATTGCTTGTAATTTTAAAAAGGCTAAGGCAGGTTTTCTACAGAATAATGTTCAAATCAAACAATGGTGAAAAAGTGCGTAGAAACAATAACCAAGGCAATGCTGATATATAGCTCATTGTATTGATGGAATCACTCCCGGCAAAAACAATGTGACAAGAGAAAAATCTTCAAAAACAGCACTGAAATATTCCCTGGCACCAGCTAGTGCCGAAAGATATAGTCACGCCGTCCTAGAAAGTAGCGACAGAAACCGGAATGTAGATACCATATTTACCCACACAATGATATAACCTTTAACGTACAACGTTTCATAAGCATTTTCAAAAGATACCGGTTAATGCAATATGAATATTTTCCTAACTTAAAACCAAGCGATTTATTTGGAAGAAACATCTTTCTGTCTTGGATTTTCTTGATTTTCTAACCCTAAGAAAATATGTATTTAATACAAATAAAATTTCAAGAAAATTATTTTCTTATATTATACATTTTTATAGTTTTGAAATCAAAATATTTTCTTGAAGAAAGATTGATTTTTGCAAGACATCTATTTTCTTGATGCAAGAAACCATTTCTCTGCGTGTATTTTTGATTATTTGATTATTTCTACACGCTCTCTTTCAAAATAGAAAGGTAAAATCTACAGTCGCGACGGAAATTATGTTGACAGTGACCAATTTTATGTAATTTCAACATTATGGACTAATTAAATAATACAACGCTGCCCAGAAAAACACAAGTTTAAAGAATTTATTATTTATACGGTAAAATAATGACAATAAAACGGAGTTCGGAAATTATGTTGACAGCTAACAAATCTAATTTTAAAGAAAAAGATCATGAAAAAACTAGTATGACGTTTGGTATCCATTGGCTTCAATAACAGCTCATAGCCTATTTGGAATACTTGCAATTAAATTGTCTATAGTTTTTTGAGGAATAGCCGACCACCCCTCCGGATCGCTTTAATAAATTCGTTCTTGGATTTCCTGTCTACTGCTGGAATTCTTCTACCGAGCTCATCCCACAGATGCTCTATGGGATTGAGGTCGGGACTCTGGGGAGGCCATTTCATAACGCTAACAGAATTGTCCGCTAAAAATTTGGTCACAACCTTCGTTATATGCTTGGGGTCGTTGTCATGTTGGAATATAAAGGACCCCATTAGATCCAATTTATCAACAGAGTCTAGCATTTCTTTTTCTAAGATGTCAATGTATGCTTGAGCGTCAAGAATCCCTTCGATTACTTTCAAATATCCTAGCCCAGCACTACTAAAACAACCCCATACCATTATAGAGCCTCCTCCGTGTTTTAGAGTAGGCTGTATTAAGTTGCGTTTAAAAGCATTTCCTGGTTTTCTCCATACCATCCTTTTTCTCTTGCATGATGTTAACTCGAACTTACTCTCGTCGGACCAAAGTACTAACTCCCAAAAATGTTTTGGTTTACTAACATGATCTTTTGCAAACCGCAACCGTTTCTGTGCGTTTACATCTGAAATGTACGGTTTTTTCCGGGAAACACGACCGTGCATGTTGGATGGATTTTTTCGAATTTCCTGAATGATTTGTCGATCTCTCCTCGTCGTCTTCCGTTTTCTACCAGTCCGCGGTCGATTTTCTCTGATCCTCCGCTCAAAATATTTTTAACTATTTTATTAACACCTTCATGAGAAATATTATAGTCTTTCGCAATATTTCTTAAAGATTGTCCTGCTTGCCTTCGTTTAAATATATGTGTGCGTCCACTCGGGGTTAATTCTCTATTTTTTGGCATCCTAAATTAAAATAAAAATAAAAAAAATATTCAGACATCCAAAGAAAGGAAATTTATTTATTTTTCATCATAAAATAATAAAAGGGTAACATCAAAAAAAGAAATCATTCTACTAATATATTATGTATTATGTCAACTTACTCTTACTCTACACTTCTAAGATGTACTATCGCTATAATATACTGATAAAACATACAAAATATAAAAATCCTGTATCGACAGCTGCTGTGAACTCGAGATATAAACACAGACTGCGATTTATAAAACCAAAACACTTCCAAACTGTTTCACAGATATCGGTAATTCACCGATTCTATCAGTGCTGTCAACTTAATTTCCGCCGCGACTGTATATTGCTTCCTATGCCTAATTTCAGTGGTTCAGAGTTATTTAAAGAAATTTATAAATTCACTACATTTTCTAATAAGAGGCAACTGAATTAGAAAGGTAACCCTTGATTTTTTCAAACTAATAGTATATCGTTACTGTGATTGATATGGTGGAGTTCAGTGATAAAGGTATTTTGGGTTTCTTAAAAATACACTGTGAAAACAAAGAGTAGGTGGAACAAGTAGAGATTTTAATTAACCACACTTCTGTTTGGCAAAATTAACGAAAACAATATCCAAGAAAATAAGTTAAAATTTTGAAAAATAAATGTTCCTGCGATATATTATTTTGCACTTGTTTTTCAATGATTTGGTCTAGTCACTAATATATCCATTTATGTGTTGGATTACTCTTTTTTTGTGAACTACTTATGAATAAACACGAATATAATAACATATTGAGATTAAATTAGCAATAAATTATTATGGTAAGCATTCGTATTACCTTTACAGATATGCACTTGTACCAGCACAAATCATAAATGAAATACTTATTGAAAACGGAATCTACAACGTATTGTGAATCTAACATTCTGGGGTTCCAAATGGTCTTTTGCGTAAAGAAAACAAAGCGTACTCTGTTAATGCAGTTGCTTTTTATTGGAAGAGATTTTAGCAAGACTGCCAGAATATTGAAAATATTTTCAAAAAGCAGATCCTTAGTATCCTACACCAAGATTTCAAAAGGGTATTTGGATTACTTTTAGAGGTACGTGTAATAGGTCATTATCGTGAATGTATATTATAATAGGTACAGGGAACTATTATTTAGAAAAGTATGAGGTAGGCGCCATAAATTCTCGGCCTGACAGTTGACCAATTGAACTGATAACGCCTCAAAACATTTCAATTATTGAAGAAATGGTATTAGCAGTTCGCCGTTTGAAAGTGAAGGAATTAGCAGCGATGTCTAACATTTCCGAAACAAGTATTTGCCGAATTCCCCATAACTATTTGGATATGAATAAGATTAGTGCAAGATGAGTACCGCATCTTCTTTCTGCTCTTCAACGTGAAGATCGGGTCGAATGTGCGCGCTCGTCTTTAAGTATATGCACCTCTACTCTGGTGTCTTGTTGTAGATGATCTCCTACAGAACTTAACTTCTAACGGATATGAGGTGCAAGGGGTACGCTGACGACCTGGCAGTCATGACCCGTGGAAAATATGAGAATATCATACCGCAAGTTATGCAAAGAGCTCTCAATGACAACTATAAGTGATGTCAAAATCATAGCCTGTGCACAAACCCGCAAAAGACTGCAATCGTTTCTTTTACAAGAAGATGAAAACTGTGTCTCAAATCACCCTCCATGGAAGGGAAAGCCATTAGCCTCAACGATGAAGTTAAACACTTGGGAATTACGTTCGACAAAAAACTAACATGGAACCCCCACATCTCCAACTTACAGAAAAAAGCCATTACGGCGTCACTAGTATGCCGAAGGTTGCTTGGTAGGAACTGGGGTCTTAAGCCTCAAATGACCTTCTGGTCCTATACGGCAATAATCAGACCCATTATCACCTACGCCTCTCTGGTTTGGTGGTCAAAAACAACTCAGAAGACTGTGCAACAGCAACTTCAACATATTCAGAAACTTGCATGTCTATGCATCACAGGAGTGATGCGTACTTGTTCCACAGCAACACTAGAGGTACTGCTGGAAATAACGCCGCTTCACATCCACATTCAGAAGCAGGCTATATCGAGCGCCCTCACTCTTAGTAGAACGAAGGGATTACAGTCTGGGGATCTTAGGGGACACCTCAAAATCCTTGAAGATTCCAACATAAACTATCTGATGTATACAATTTTGATCACCGTTATAAGGTGATCATTGAAAGCCGTATTGAGTGGGCATCCGGTGAGCCTCAATGCAAAAGAGGTACCCAGGAATGGCACACGGACGGCTCGAGAATAGAAGCTCTTGGAACAGGTATAGGCATTAGTGGTCTTAACTGCCACCTAAAAATGCCCACAGGACCCCACACCAACATATTTCAAGCAGAGATTTCTGCTTTAAACCTGTGCGCCATAACGAACCTCGAGAAAAGGATACGAGGTGCAACTATAAATATATACAGCGACAATCAGGCAGTTCTAAAGGCCATTAAGGCCTACACATACGAATCTGCTCCGATACACGAATGTGTACACAATCTAAGGCAACTGGGACGCAATAACCACGTTACTTTGCGGTGGGTCCCAAGCCACCAAGGGATCGAAGGAAATGAACAAGCAGATAAGTTGGCCAAAGAAGCAGCGAACATGCCTTTCATTGGTCCTAACTCCTTCTGTGGTCTCCAAAAAAGCCACATAAAACAAGCAATTAAGGCATGGGAGAACAATCAAAAGGCCTCGTACTGGAAAAATGTTCCAGGACAAAAACAGACGAAAACACTCATATCAGGCTCATCAAAAACAGCAAAAATAGCGCTATCGTTCAGTAAAAGGGACCTTAGATTACTGGCAGAATTTCTGACAGGCCATGTAACCCTAAAATATCACTTATTTAAACTTGGAAAAGCTGAAGATCAAATCTGTCGTGTATGCCAAGAAGATCTGGAGACGGCAGAACACATCCTACGTAAATGTGTTGCCATTAGTCGCACACGACACCAACATTTCAGTAGGCCATTTCTTGCACTTACTGAACTGAATGAAGCAGATCCTAGAGTAGTACTAAAGTTTATTAAAAGCCTCCAACTATTCCAACAACACACATAAGGGCATTTTGTTACAATAGATCTATTAAGGTCGCAGTTATTAAAGGCATCTGTGCCATGACCCGACTATAATAATAATAATACTATAATAATAATAAGCATATGCGGAGACGACCCGAAACCGATTTTGGAGTCCACTGTCACAGAAGATGAAACAATGGTTCTGTATTATGACCTTTTATCTAAAAAGGAATCGTCTTAAGGACGATAGTGAGTTGCATGCAGCTGTAATACAACATTTTGAGGAAAAAACTTTGGATAATTTTAACAAGGGTATAGAATTATTAATTGATCGTTGTAATAAATGTATTGAAGTTAGGTGATATTATATTGAAAAATAAAAATTGTTATATTTTACCGTTTATTTTTTCTATATCAGGTCAAAAATTTATGGCGCCTACCTCGTACATGTTTGGGGTGCCTATAATTTTTACTTACACACAATTATAGCTTAGCTATCATCCGTTATTTCGCAGAATTTGTGCTTTTTATATAATAACTTGCGTCGACTATATGCAATCTTACCAGTTACGCATAATAAAGATCGTAAAATCTATTAATTGGTGACCTATTACAAAAATTATATAAGAAAACTAGGGCTCGTTCGAAAGGATTTTTCGAGGCGAAAGCAACACGGGGTCGCCGACGTCTCGACGACTTTTTTCGTAGAGTTAGGATCATTTGAACACTTCTACTGAGATTTTACGATATAGCGAATAATGGCAAGAAGATAAGCCTTCGCGTGGGCACACTACTTATCGATAGGGCCTCATTCTGTCGCCATACCCTCCCATCATCAATACAGTAATCTATACCGTATCAGTTAAATACATTTTCAAAAATGTACTAACATGCAAAATACTTATGTGAGCAAAATAGTTATTTACGTCACAAGGGACGTAACCAAGCTAAATAACCCGTAAGTCGCACTTGCGTTCAATCAGGACATCAATGAAATGGAAATATTCAAATTCATAACTCTGCGAAAAACGGCCTAGAGACCTCGGCGATCCCGCGTTGTTTTCCCCTCGGAAAACCTTTTCGAACGAGCCCCCACCCAGCCCCACATTTGCCATTTAAAACTTTTTGACTTTCCCCTCACCCCGTCCTCCGGGGATGTGATGGTAGGTGTTTTTGTTTTCAAAAATTATTTTGGTGGCCCGAAACTTTACAGTATATGCGTATTTCACTACTAGCTCTTTATGAGTCTGACAATTGAAATGATTTAATGAAATATAACTCAAAATTTGGATACGGTATCGACTTAATAGCAAAGGCCACTTAAGGTTAGCCTTAGGATTAATTACTGCAGATTTTTTTTCTTGTATAAATATATGATTACTGTATTATTAAATTTCTACATTAGACAAATTTTATATTTGGATTAAATTACTACCAAACATCGAACATTTATTTAGTTTCGATTACTAGTCATTTATGTTTTAATGACATTGAACATAAGTACAGGAAATGAGAAACGGGTTCACCTGCAACAGTGATTCGATTAAACGTCTACCTAATCATGGTCACGAACTTAATTACTTATTTTCAAAAATGAATACCTGTTTACCAACCTTATTTACATCCGCATTCATACACAAAAATCTTAATTAAGGAGTATACCACGAAAGCACAAATATATGTCGCTGTTGTGTTGCTTGTTATCGGAGTTGCTCTTTTTGTCGCCCACCAAGTGCGATGGCGAGGGAAGCCCGAAAAGAACAATCGCATTCTACCCACACTACGGCTCAGAAGAACTCAGTTTGTCAGATTAAAGAAATATACCAGGTGGAGCAATAGTGCGAGATTCTTCGATAGCACCTTTATTATTAGTAACAGGAAAAAACTTCCTATACAAAAATCACAGATACATATACATTACTAGCACAAACTAAAATTATTTTGACATATACAGGGCGAATCAAGAAAAAGTATATTAGGATATATTTGATTTCTATTTGAGATATTTGTTTCAAGTAACAGTCTCAAAGTGTCAAACTGTGGGTTTTCTTCTCAAAAGATCAGCCCTTCAATTGCAGAAATTGTTATGAATGCTTTATTACACCACATTAAGGCTTCTATTGATTTTGAATTTTACAATATGTTGACGACCTTGTGGTTGCTTTACCCCATGACAAAATCCAAATTGCTGTGGATCTGTTTAATAGGGTTACTTTATATAAGATTACCTATATCTAAACTCGATTGTTTCCGAAATGTTCGCGAAAAATGGTATTTGGAATACTCTGCAGTAATACCTATAGTTTGCATATTTGATATCTTGCTTTTCACATTGGTTATTAACTAACTTACATAACTAGGGGCATTTCCACTTGGAACGAGAGAATTTCTTGATCATAGGCCATCTCTGACAACGCAATAAAGATTTCATTGTTCGAATGACGTTGTCGTCGTTATTTTAAATGGGCCACCCTATATATTTTTAATTTTTGAATTGCTGATAATATTTTGCGTTTATTATAATAAAGCTTTCCCTATACTAAACGTTACTTGTTTTTGATATAGTTTGCATCTTCCACTTGTTCTTATTCGCGGTAATTATCACAACACAATCGCGTTTCTATTTATTATCTCTTCAAATATGCAATTTTAAGCTGTTCTAACAGATTTTGGAAGTTTAGTACTCCTTTAGTTGTATTAACTTTGAGTCTTTCGCTTCCAAATATCATTTTTACAATATTGATGAGTAGGTTTGAGGAGTGTAAAGGTGCGAAGAAAACCACAAAAGCAAAAAAGAACATTAGACGAAAATACGCAATTTGTAGTTTGGGCGTCAGTTGCGTAAGATTCGCATGTGCCATTTAGGCAAATTAGCCAAAGAACGGATATCAACATATTTATTTTATACCAACATATTTATTTTAAATAAAACACTCTATTTTATAAACGTGCACGCACCAACTGAAGACAAGGATCCGGAAACAAAAGATGCATTTTACGAGGAAATAGGTAATATAATGGAAAAATTGCCCAAATATGACGTCAAAGTGATAATTGGCGATCTAAATGCGAAAGTCGGTTAGAAGGAAATGTACAGAAGAATTACTGGTGGGAAGAGCAAGCACAAGAAAGCAATGAGAACGGAAAGAAACTAATCGAATTTGCAATGGAAAACAACTTGAAAATAATGAGCACCAATTTCGATCACAAGAGCATACATAAAACCACGTGGATTTCTCCAGATGGATTAACACAAAACCAGATAGATCACGTTCTGATAGAGAGTAAGCATGCTAAGCCAATAAATGACGTCCGGAGTTATCGAGGGGCGGAGGCCAAAACTCAGATCATTTTTTGGTAGTAGCAAAGATGCGACAAATGATCCCCATTAGAAGTAATAAAAAGGAAAATAGACAAGGAAAGTACGATGTAAGTAAATTACAAGACACAACGCTAAAACGGAAATTTGAACAAGATTTAACACAGAAGCTGAAGGAACACGCACAGGTGGAGGATATACAAGAAGAATGGGACAGGTGCCAAAGCGTCGTAACGGAAGTAACTGAGAAATGGCGTGGAAAGCTAGAAAGGAAAAAGAAAACGGAGAGATTTGAAATAGAATGCAGGAATGCATTAATAGACAGAAATACAGCAAGGATTAGAATGTTAAAAACGAATTCACAAGATAAGGAGTACTATACTAGTTTGAAAAGAAAAGCAAAACAAATTTGTCGTAAAAAGAAATACTTGGAAAACTACTTTGTTAACAAAGAAATGAGAAACTTCTATCACGATGCAAAAAAAAAGTAAGCAGACAATAAAAGGGAGCATTCAGTACGTGAGAGTCAAGGAAGGGGGATTGATAGGGGACAGAGCAGGGAAATTAAATAGATGGGCACAACACTTTGAAGAGCTGTTAGACACCGAAAATGAAAATGTGAATACGATTACAACAGAGGAAGAAGCCTATAATGAAGGTGAAATTCAGGATAATGACAACGAGTTAATAAAGGAACCTTCGGAAGAAGAGATAGTGGAGACCTTGTTGTCCCTACAAAATAATAAAAGCGCAGGAAAAAATGGAATCCCGGCAGAAGTATTTAAAGAAGGCGGAACTGCCATTCAGAATAAAATAACCTTCGATTTGTTTCTTTTTTAAATTTGTGTACATATATTTTTAAAAGGGCCGTAGAATATGTATGATCTAGAAAAGCATTAAAAAGGGAATTTACTAATGACTTGGGGACAACTGGAATAAAAAAATTTCATCGGCTTTAATTTTTTTAATTCCTCGACAAGAAATATTAACTATTGGTGCTCTGTGCTTTATCGAGTATTTTGAATACAAGGAAGTTATCTCAATGACAACTACATCCATCGATACTTAGGAAAATAGGGGAATTTGAAAATGTAGTGACTTACTGAATCAGTCAATATATTTTGCTAGAGATATCTATGTAACTCTCAATATATCTAATGCTATGCTTTACTTATTTTTAATAGCTTTATATATTTTCGCATTGGATTTTAAACTGTATGTGCATGCTTTCTTAAGTAGGATACATTAATGCATTTCAAGGTAAACCTCTATGTATGGAACCGGTCTACTTCTTCCAGTGTTAAATCCACACAACTACCTTACGCTTTAATCGTACAGGAAGGAAAATACACGACTGCAAGTTCTTTTGGATACAAATAACTATATATCAAGAACCGTTAGTTTGGTTCAAACAAACTACGTTTTAGTGGATGATATTTCATCAAACTGTGTTTTCCAGTTTCTCGTTAAATGGATTCATTTTTGACACAAAATCTATTAATATAAAAGCACAGATAAGAACTGGGAAAGTTGTAATCAAGATGACTTAGCGAATTTAATCGTACATATACTACACAGGTAACAAACAAATTTAATAGCATTCGTTAGCTGTAGCTATAAAGTATGTTTTGAAAACAACAAGCACACAGAGAGTGTAAGCTGTACGAAAGTACAAACATTACAAAAAATGTGCTTCGACATTTCGCGTGGCATTTAAAACGAATTAATTTCTGTTTCGGTATACAAATGGCCAGAATGCAAGTCAGTTGCGAAACCTTTTATTGTAATGTTTTGCAAAACACTTTTATGTATATATACACATACATAGAATGCTAAGAATATTTAATTATGTTTGTAGGTATATTGTCATAAAATATAATTGTTAAAAAAGTTGTTTCTCGAATGATATTGAAATACCAAGGCTTCTGAGAATTTAAATTTTTCATACAAGCTTTTGCAAAAATTATGAAAGTAAAAATAGTATCTTTAAGGAAACATAAGGTGAAGTATACATACACACATACCGTACATTGTTATCTTAGCTACCCTTAACTTTGCTTAGTTTACAATTTTCAATTTCCTCTCCGGTACAAGACGGTATTGTCAATTTATGAAGTAGGCGCCATAAATTCTCGGCCTGATATAGAAAAAATTAACTTGGTAAAATATAACAATTTTTATTTTTCAACATAATCTCCCCTAACTTTAATACATTTATTACAACCATAAATTAATAATTCTATACCCTTGTAAAAATAATCTAAAGTTTTTCCCTCAAAATATTATATTAGAGCCGCTTGCGACTCACTATCGTCCTTAAAACGACGTTCCCTAAGGTCTTTCTTTAAATGAGAAAATAAATAAGAACCATTGTTTCATTTCATGTGACAATGGACTCTAAAATCGGGTCGTCTCCATACATGTTTAAAAACGAGTGCGCAGTCGACCCGACGTTCACGTTGGAGAACAGAAAGAAGATGCGGTACCCATCTTGCACTAATCTTATTCATATCCAAATGGTTATGTCGAATTCGGCGAATACTTATTTCAGAAATGTTAGACATCGCTGCTAATTCCTTCACTTTCAAACGGCGAACTGCTAATACCATTTCTTCAATAATTGAAATGTATTGAGGCGTTATCAGTTCAATTGGTCGACTGGGGCGCTCATTATCCTCAAGGGATTGTTGCTCTAAACGGAAACGTCTGCCCACTTTTTTAGATTGGAATAAGAAGGAGATAAATCGCCAGAAACGCTGTTTAAACGTTGTTTAATGTTATTAGGCGTATGCCCTTCTTTTGTTAAAAATTTAATAACCTCGCTAGTCATGTTGTCTGGCTGGCTGCTAAAAACTACTACTCTTCGAGCAGTACTATATTGTTGTGATATTCGTTTATCGAGTTGAATGTGTGTTAAAGTCACAATTTGAACAATGTTAGTTCACCATGAGGCGAAGCAGTGTTGTAGACCTCTTCCCTCAATTTTCCCCTAGTGCGGTATAATTTTATCTCTGTTTTACACAATAAGATGTATGAGATTTTCTTAAAAAAAAAGAGTTCAGATAACAACGTGTACAGTGAGACACTAATTTTTACTAATTAAAATATAAATTATATTCCTTTAAAAATAAATAATTCAAAATGTACTGAAATTGGATAGGCAAATTGTTAAACACTACACTTAATGGATTTAAATCATTGTTTTCATGGTAACCACATTTATATTGCACTACCGTACCTACAACATTAAACCACCCTAACCACGGAAACGAATGAATTTTCTAATGGACCTACAAGAGGCAAGCTTATTTATGAAAATATAGTCATCTGGGGCTTCAAAAACAAAAAAAGAAGTCAGAAAGAAAATAAAACAAGTTTCGAAACAAAATCCATTCATTTAATTACAAAATCCGATTTCAAAAATATAAAAATTTAAACTTAACAATTTAACTTATAAATAGTATCGGTTAGGGTTTGTGAAAGAAATATAATTTATCTTGTTTTAAATTTATATCAAAATTATTATTAATAAATCACTGTCTCTCCTTAAAATTACTAAATCGTTTCATTTTTCTATCAAATAGGTAATTTATTTGTAAAAAGTCAATAAGTGAGATTTCCCACGTTTTACAACAAAAAGTAAACCCTGAGATAATTTAGCATAATTTGTTTAATTTAATTTATTAAAATACAATTTTTAATTGATATTCACTCAAAAATATCACTACAATATATAGTATAGACCTCACACATGTGTAACTACATATGTCGCAACGGAGTTTGAACACGCTCGAACCTGTATAAGCCTGTCAGGTAGAGAATTTATGGCGCCTACCTCGTAGATGGAAAGCAAGACTCTTCTTTGCATGAAAATTGGAGATTTTCGAATGCAACACTGTTAGACATAATTATCGCCTAGAAAGTAAACTAGTTTTTTTTTTTAATTAAGTGAAATTATTAAGAAAATAAGGGCACTTTCATCTTACTTAAATGTAATTGAAAACCCCAGAGTTATATTATGGAAAATTATAAGAAATGTAAGCAATATAAAGGAACACTAGCCAGAAAGAATCTTGCTTAGAAAAGCCATTCAATAAAAATCCTTTATAATCCCTTATGCAAAGCGCTACCTTTCAGCGTCAAACATAATGGAGGCGATACGTACCTATACAGAGTGTCTCACAAGGAGCTGCATCGATCGGTATATGAAAAAGTATATATACATTGGCAAATTCTGAAAACTTGGCAGTATACTAAAGTTGACTTGTACAATTGGACTAAAATATTTTCAATACTTCTGATTATAGCGGAAATAGCTGTCAACCTTCCTATTTTAAGTGAAACACACTATATATAAAATGTTTTATCCCAGGGATTTTTGTTGAAAGAATGGAAATTTTGTAAATTAATAAAATGTTTACCTCTTTTTGGTATTCGGAAGTATTCTTTGATACTCTTTCGGCAATTTTTAATGAATTTTGAGAAAATTGAAAAATGAAACTAACCTTGATTTATCGAAGATGTCTAAACTCTATGTTCCTTATAACATTTCAAATCTTTGTATCAAATATTGAAAAATTCAGTACCTACAAAGTTTCTCTCTACGCAGTTCACTTATCCGACATGGTATACAAAAAATATAATTTCTAACCTCAAATTGAAGGAATATTACCGGCGCAAGTGGAAAACTACAGGCAATTGCAATTTTTACAACCAGTTTAAGCGTCTACGCTCCATATGCAAAACAAGCATTTCTGTTGTTTAGTCCAGTTACCTTCAGCTAGTGGGAACCTCGATTAAAGCTAATTCTAAACAAATTTCTCCGTTTATTCATACAAAAAAAGGAACTACACGTATACCGAACGTTCTATTTCGTAATGATAATTGTATTGATTCTCCTCAAAAAATAGTTGATGCTTTTGTCGAGAGGTTTTCTTCTGTACATATTGACAGCACAGATTTCCTTGAAACGTTTGAACATTCTAATTCTATTCCCTTCACATTACAACATGTTTCTGAAGAAGAAATAATCAGTATTATGTCGAAATTTCAACAACGGGATCACTATTTCTTCCTTCCCTATGCAATGGAAATGTACCAGAATAAGTCCAGTCTTCAAAAAGGATAATAAATCCCGTACTGACAATTACAGACCGATATCAATTATATCGAATTTTGTTAAAATCTTTGAAAGCGTTATTTATTTTTATTATTCTGGTCTGCTTCATAACACTATGCCTTACGTATCATACGCTCAGCATGGTTTTGTTCGAGTCTACTGTTAGAAATCTCGTTTTCATGTGTCAGTTTATTAGCGAACAACTCGATAGTCAAAGTCAAGTTGGCGTAACACATTGATTTCAGCAGTGATTTTGACGTCATTGACCATGGGATTCTATTAAAAAAGTTGTCAGCGTTTGGATTAAGCTCTCCCCTGATAAAACTTTTGCAGTCCTACTTAACGAATATATCGCATTATGTCTTTTATAATGGATATAAATCTTTTAAGTTTCGTCCGTCATCTGGTGTACCTCAAGGTCGCATCTAGGACTACTTCTATTTGTGCTTTTCGTTAACGACCTATTAATATCTCTATCCTATCCTGTGTTGGCTTATGCCGATGACATTAAAATCTATCTACCAGTTAGATCTTGAAACGATGTCCTACATTTACAATATAATCTGGATGTAATTACCAAGTGGTGTTCAATCTTTAAGTTAAAGTTAAATGTTAATAAGTGTTTGTTCGTCTCTTACACTAGAAAAGTTGAAACATTGATTCGACATACTCGATACATAATTCTGCTCTTAAAAGGGCTAATATTGTGAGAGACTTGGGTGTACTGTTTGATTCTCATATCATGCAATTATGTGCCTCCGCTTCTAAAACGTTAGGTTTCGTTCTTCGTACTTGTAAATTATTCAATTCCATGTCTTTGTTTAAAACTTTATATTTTAGCTTTGTTGTCAGCAAACTGGAATATGCGTCAACTGTCTGGTCACCGCATTATGTATATCTTCAGCTAGTCATTGAAAAGGTACAACGGCGTTTCTTGAAATATGTGTCTTTCAAAATTGATGGTGTTTATCCGAAACGTGGCACAGATTACGATTCGCTGCTGGAAAGACATGAACTGTAGTCACTTAAACATCGCCGTGATGTTGTAGGGGCCAAGTTTATCTGGAAAGTTGTGCATGGCTATGTTGATTCTCCAATTTACTTTCCTCTATTAATTTTATTGTGCCTCGCATTTCCTCCCGTACTCCTTCTACCTTTTCATTGCCTTTTCCTCGTACCAACCTACTCCAGAGTGACCCAATAGTGGCCATGTGCCGTAGTGCAGAAATATTTTATAATTAAATTTCTTTTGATTCAATTCATAATTTAGTTAATTTTTTTTTCTCTCTTTTCTTTCATTTCATTTATAGTGTGTGTATTTAATTTTAATTGTTGTGTAATTGGTTATACTTATTATTATTATTATTATTATTATTATTATTATTATTATTATTATTATTATTATTCACATTCACAGGAAATCTGCCTGTTCTAACCCCCAACCTTTTCTTCTACCTTGAATTTATTCTCCAATTTCTATATCGGACACTTTGAATTGGGACCGCAGTCAAATTACTAGTTAACTCGAAGAAAGCTTAACCAGGATTGATTAATTTATTGGCGTCCCTTTCTCCTTTATTTTAATCGCGATGGCGATTGTTTCTTTCCACAGAAAATGTTGATGATACCCAAATATAATCTAACAAGGAATTTTAATGAATAAAGTTATTTATTTTGAAGTCGCATGACAGAATGAATGCTACTAGATGACTCAAACTAGATGACTCTATGCTAGAAAACCACTACAACAAACCTTAAACACGAAATTTTACTGCTATAAACGAGATACCTTAACGAAACATTTAATATACGAAATAATACATTTGAATTTACCCTGTTGCTTGTTTTAGGAGAGTTTTACATTAATTTTGAGGGTCTACGAAATGAAGAGAATAACAGGAAGCGTAGTTTCGTCATCGATGCACCAAGACAGTCATTAGCTGGTGTTATATAAATTATTTAATACCCACACTCCAAGGCCAGTCGGCTTGGGGGTAAATCGTGGCTTTCGAAAAATAGCTTTTATCCGCCAGAGGGAATTTCGTTACTATCGGGTGGCTATCCAGGATACCCTATACGTTTTACAGTGACAGCTTGTATTTCCGATCTAAATATTTAACGCAACAATATATATATCATTACATTTTCGGCTCCTAGTTGAATTTTAAAGAATGCTTGATAAAACAACTATGGTGCTATTTCTAACCATATTTGAAATATTTGCATTTTCTGAAAAATTATGCCATATTTATATCTTCTATCTGAATATAATAGTTTTAAAATAATGATACGTAACTTCTAATTGAGTATTTGAAGTTGAGTATATTGATGTTCTTCACCTAAAAATACATTTTTTTGTGTGCGTAAACACACTGACCCACGAAATGAAATCCTAGGATGCAATATCACAGCAGGAAATCGATAATCGTTGCAGAAGTACGCCTAGACGTGTCCACAAAATATTTGGCGTTGCGGTGGGGCTAGACATTATTAATAGTAAAAAATTGGACAATATTTTTGCTTGATATTTTAATCATATAAGTATTGCTTATACGAGTTTTCATTAAAATTCTTTTACTTGTCAAGAATAAGCAATATATTTGAGCTGCAAAAAGTCAGCTTCGGAATCTTCCAGAATATTTCTAGATGAACAGCGAAACGTTGATTCAAATGAAAGACACATGGCAAAACCCGAAATAAGTTATTAGTTTTTATTAGTTACACCGGTCATAAATGTCTACAAGTGCTGTAATATGAAGTTTTATTGATTTATACTTTGAGTAATCTCCTAACACCTGCGATTCAGTTGAAAGGATTCTGAGGACAATAAATGGATAAAATTACTTTTCAAGCTTTGTTTATAGATAAGATCTATCAGCGGGTATTCAGAAGTAGCGCCTTCGGAAATACAATTTTCCCAAATTATATTTTTGGCTTCCCCAATATTTGCCATCGTCTAAATTGCGCCGTTTTAAATATCTACCTAGTTCACCTAGTGCTAGTGCCTGCATCTAATTTTTTGAAATCAAATAATTCAGCTCATGTAGTCAGAATAAGCTAGTAATGTTATTAAAACAAAATTAATCAGAATTGTATTAACATAGCAGTATAGAGTTCACTACCATTATAAAAATGAAACAAGAAAAAGTAATTAGGCTACAAATGATCGTGACGCACGCTAATTCATTAAACCTTGCCATCAGTTTGTACTCTAGTGAAGTAACTCTTGACATATACGGGTTATTCCAATGCTATTCCATATGGATAACGTTAATCTGTAGGTGGTGCTAAATATGCGGATATGAAGGGTCGAAGAACGTAAGCTCTACAATTTTACATAATTAAGCGATTAGTTATGTCTATTCCAAGTATATTTACGAGAAATCGGCTGATAATATGTATGACTATTAATAATTCTAGCAAAACTTTGAGTAACGGTTGTTTGCGTATCATTTTACGATGCGTTCTTTGAGTTCATGCAGAGACGATATCATTATTCACCGAAATTAGAAAGCTACAGTAATTCCCCAAAATATTTAACTTTGATAATCTCATTAATACAATTACACCTCAGCTACGAAAATTACCTCTATTGTGTGTAGTTCCCGGTAACTGGATACTTAATATAAAATAAATGGCTTCAAGGCCCACTAAAAGTGACAGTAAACGGGTACGGAGAATTTAATGCATTTAGATGTAATAATCCGAAGACATAAGATATAAAATAATACATCATATACCAACATGCAGAGCATTTCAATAAAGACTATCTATCCTAAATTATTGTAAATTGTCATTTTTGGATTTTCCTGTGGCAGTAGATTAAAAAAATGTGTAATATTTAGGGGTTGAAGTGAATCAATTGAGGGTTACAAACCATTTTGAAATCGCCTATATTAAATCTACTCAAAAAAACCAAGAATGTCATGTTTTTTCTTCAGAAAGAAAGCATACCCGTCCAAAACGTTTAACGTTTTTTAAATTCATATGCCAAATAAAATAGTTTTGTCATTTGACTAACTCCTAAGTAGTTATATTTTTTTTCAATGGTGTACGGTAACCATGTCAAACTCGCAACCCTTAACGATCACATGATTCAACAAAGTTTTGCCACCAGAGCCAGTCATTTCTCGCACAATTTTTGATGCTGAATCTAAATCCGGCAAATTGCTCTAGCACGTCGGGATTTTGAGATGTTCTAATCTCAAAATGCCAAAAAGAGGTTTTTTGGTAATATTTGAGGGTATGTTATAAAAATAGCGGATTTTTTTCTTCATTTAGTACAACTCCTCCCTTTCAAAATCCATTTTCGTTTGTTTCGATCCGGCTTTTTTTTCTCGAGATATACCAATTTCAATCAGTTCTTCGTGGGGATTTTTAAGCGATTTCCCGAGATTATCAGGAAATGTTACACAAACTTCTATTGTGTAAAAATGTTTAAAACCTACATTAGGCTATGCTGCATTATGCTTACGAAGTATTATAGATTGAAATTGGTATATCTCGAGAAAAGAAAGTCGAATCGAAACAAACAAAAATAGATTTTGAAGGGGAAGAATACTATTAAGTGATAGCATAAGCAGAAATGAGCAAAACATTCGCTATTCTTATAACCTCAAATATTATCGAAAACCGTCTTTTTTGCACTTTGAGGTTAGAATATCTCGAAATCCTGCCGTAACAGAGTAATTCTGTGGCCGAATTTGATGAAAATGTTTCATTCTGGTGGCAACAAAAAAATCCAATTTTTTTAAATTGTGGTGTTTATATGGCCCGCCCAGCCAATATAACGGTATGTAAATACCGTGTCATTTTACGGGCCTTATGCGCAGGCGCACCATTCATAAGGAATTTCTAATTAATGCTGCAGAAATTGGACTAAACGTGGACGAAACGCTGGCCAAACCTACGACAACGACGCGGTTCCAACCCGGAAACCAAGGCATAGTACTGCAGAAATTGTTTGTCCAGGAAATATAAAGGCTTTTCAAGCAATCCCTTTGTCCCGAAATACAGTTGCGGAAAGATTTAGTGATTTGGTCGAAAATTTATGTATCCAGATCAAAGCAAAATCGTCTAGTTTCGAAGCTTTTTCCTTTGCCTGTGACGAGAGTACGGATATTAGAGACGTAGCTCAATTAGCTGCGTTTTTTCGTGTTTACGACACGAATTTCAATATTTTTCAGGAATTGTTGGAATTAGTACCAATGCATAATATTTCTACGGGATAAGATATATTTGAATGTGTTTTTGAACTTCTGCAAAAATGCAATCTACCGGAAAAAAAACAATGGCCTCGTTGCATTACTACAAAAGAAAAACAAAGTGAAATTCGTGATGGAACCAAGATTCTTCATACGCATTGCATCATACATCAAGAAGTATTATGCGCGAAGGTAATGAACATGGAACATAACCTATCAAAGAAATCATTAATTTCATAAAATGTGGAAGTTTAAATCAGCTACAGTTCTCTGATTTCTTAAGTTAAGACACCGATAATTCCAGTTTGCCATACTATACCTAGGTATGTTGGGTATTTTGCTCCAAGGATTTTAAACAATTCGGGGAATTGAAAGAAGAAATATACCAGTTCTTAATAAGTAAAAATCAAGATACAAACCTGTTTTTGACACAGTATAGTTTACTAGATATATCCTTCATACTCGATATAACAAAACATTTGTATGATTTAAATTTAAAACTGCAAGGAAATGATCAGATAATTACGAACATATGTGATCAAGTTAACGCATTTTAATGTAAACTAGTTGAAAAATGAAGATTTAACGAACTTTCCGACATGCAACATGAACAAATCAAGTTTAGGTGAAAGTGGATCACATAAAAAATTTGCAAATTATTGGAAAACAAGTATTCTTTGTTTTCTTCGATTTATTCGATATTCTATATTTATATTCAATCAGTGCCTAATCATTAGAGCAGGCACTTTTTAAATTGGCATGATACTGGGCAGAAAATTACCCCCATGCAGTGTGGAAGTTTCGTACTCAAACGCTACAAATGTTGAACGTCTGGTGCGATCATATTGTTGGACCATTTTTCCATGCTGGAAATGTAATTTGCGAATCTTATCTAGAATTATTGAGAGAAGTTGTTAATCCAGAAATAAACCAAATATCGGAAAATGATAATTTGTCTGAAGCTTTACTTGCATTTCAACAAAATGGAGCACCTCCACATTACATTGCCGTAGTACGAGAGTTTATGGACGCAGCCTTGCCTGCTCGTTGGGTAAGTAGCAGAAGCCCAATGATGGAATGGCCACATAGGTCACCAAATTTAGCCCTATGCAACTCACTCCGGATCTACAAATGATTTATGACAACGAAATGTTCGAAAAGCATTTGAAGCTCGATTGTATGATTGTGTAGAGGCCAATGAAAGCTATTTTAAACATCTAATAAAATAAATTTTTGATGCTACGCTAATAATTCAAGTAATTTATTATGAATTAAACTGTTTCTGTTACTAAATTCCATTATCAGTAACCCCCAAATGATTCATTTTAGCCCCTAAGTATTATACATCTTTGACATCTATTGTCAGAGAGAATTCAAAAATTAAAAAATTTACAACGAGTTCAATTAGAAACAATTGAAGGGTGACCTTGAGGAAGCGGAGTGAAAGTTGCACCTGTTACAAATAAGCAAAAACACGTCCCCTCTTGTATGGATTTTGTCGTATTTTTGAGTTTTTCCTGAAAGCCAACCAGTTTACAATAATTTAAGGTGGGCAGTTTTCATTGAAATGTCCTTTACAAAAACTAAGAACACCTGCATATCTAGTAGGGAAATATTAGGCCTGTTTATCCAAAACAGAAATGCTCTACCAATATCTCCATGACGGTAATAAAAATTACCTTGACAATGAATTCAGATTTTCCGATTTGTCTTCATAACACAAATACCTTTTACTATTGTATAAGCTCGAGATTATAGGATGTACTGAAACACGCATCTGTTCCGGTATATTGCAACTCATCCTCACTATAATTTCATAGAAAAGGTCATTTGAAGATTACATACGAGCTATAAACAATTTTGTAAGACTAAATTACGAATACACGAACTTACAATTCATCGTGTTATACTTTATTGCTCAATGTAAATTTGAACCACAAATGGTACCTTTGTGTTATCAGGTTAAGAATTACAATGGTACTATTGAATTATAGCAATATGACTACTATAATTAATTATTTCATGTCGTTTTTCCATTTATGTTTCGTCTTGATATCTATGGAAATATAAAGTAGATTGACATATCGTAAGCTTAAAAAACAGCTAGGATAATATAAAACAAAATGTTTCGAGTATAAAAGCAGTGTAATGACTCGTTCTTTATTTTATATTTTAAATCGATTCCATCAAATGAGGTCCTTTTGCATTACTCATAATTAAAGCGTGACAAACGGTTGCACCCGCAGAGATGCCTGTACGGGGTGTATGTACGCATATGGATGCAGAGTTCAGTAATGCGGTAAACATTGAGAAGTTCGGTTATTTATCGGATTCTCATTGTGTGTTTTCGAAAACATGGGACGTAAGCCTGGTATACCTCTTGCATCGCATGTGAAGAAATATATTTCCTTGGTTTGGAATTTACAGGCTCGTACATTCGTTGCAAATTTTGCGGTATAGGGTTGCTAGGTCGCACGACATTTGAATGTAGAAGTCATATTAAAAGTAAACGTCATGTATTGAATTTAAGAAACAATATTCCGTACTGGCAATTTTTGTATGACTTTATTTTCATGTTGAGCACGTGCAACATCCCACAACACCTAGCAGATAATGAACACTTTCGTCTTTTTGGGGATAAATGTGTTCCATCATGGAAGCTACCAACAAAAAGACAATTGCGGTACAATATACCAGATGTGCAAAGTACAGTAAAAGACTGTATAAAAGACGAGTTGAGAAATCAAAAAATCTGGCTCACTGTGGACGAAACTACTGATGCTCAGAAACACAGCGTGATTCATATTGTGGCGCGTTCTTTAAAACGTAATGGTCCAGCAGCTTCCTTGTTGTTAGCCAGTAAAAGGATTGAAAGAACTGGTGCCGAAACTTTGTATCGTAGGAGCCCAAATCACCATGTTAGTTTCTGACGGAGCCGCAACAATGCTGAAAACTGATAGGATGTTGAAAGCATGCTGTTCGACTCTTCTTCACATTACATGCCTCATACACGCATGTCATCTCGTAACAGAAAATATTCGAAGCAAGTATCCTAGGGTGAATGATTTAATATCATCTACCAAAAAAGTGTTTGCGAATTCTCCCGAACATATCCGCGTATTCAAGTAATTGCATCCGCAAATTCCGCTACCACCTCAGCCTGTATTGACGCGATGGGGAACATGGATCAAGGTAGTATCTTACTATCGCAAATATTATTCCCAAGTGAAAGATGTCATTTTCAAACTTAATTCTTCTAATTCTCAAGCAGTTCGCGAGAGTCAGCAACTTTTTTCCGATTCGGACGTTCAAAAAGAAGTAGATGACATTTCCATAAACTATTCCGCAGTGACACAAACTATTTCGCAGTTAGAAGAGTGCAGTGGTCATCGATACGTAACAAGCTATTATTTTTTTATTAATACTGTGTCTACTTTTGCGCGGTACGCCCCAGACGGTTTCGCTAGTTTCTCGAATATTGTAAATAGTATACGCACACCGATCAACCGATAATAACCGAACGTCCACTCGATTTCTTGCGGGTGCAACCGTTTGTCACGCTTTACTCATAATTCTTTATCCTATTATATACAGGTTACTTACGGCAAGGACTTATTAGACATATCTCTGAAAGTAATTAAAATACCTTTTAGAAATTTTTATGGATAACCATCTATTTCTTGTAAATATTTCCAACTTCATGCGCTCGTGATTATTTGGACAGCCCTCCTAAATGCAAGGCTAAGTGATACATCATATCACGGGTCTAGTATGTAGATGTACTAACTGGAAAATTAACTTTTTTATGAAGATTTCGACATACGTAAACTTCAATTTACACATCATTATCTTGGGCGTTAGTTACGCAAATTAGTTTTGAGATTCTCATGAATTACATAAACGGCTACTTATAGCTATTAATAAGTTTCAAAGGCGTTCTGAAAATTTTGCTCAAACTTCAACGTATTCAATTAGAAAAAAGTCACTTCTTTAAATAGCAACCCCCATTTTTCATTATCTCTACACATTTTACCTCTAAGAAGAGAGGTAAAACACATTTTACTTCCTATGCTTACGTTCATTGGTTTCCGAGTTATTTAAAGAAATTCACGTTTTTCAATACTAGGCAGACTTTGGTTTATTTAGAACAATGATAAATCATGTGATTGATATGGTGGAGACCAGAGATTAAGATGTGTTGAATTTCTTGTAGATACACGTTGAAAATAAAGAGCTGTTGGTGGAACAAGTAAAGATTTTAATGAAGGATATTTCTGTTTGCTAAAATTTTTGAAAAGTAAGTGCTGTTGCGATATACTATTTTGCATTTGTTTTCCAGTAATTCGGTTTAATATTTCTATTTGTATGTTACGTTACCTATTGAGTAAATACTCATTGAATAACTTATTATTAGCGACATTTCTTTTCTATCCAGAAATTCCTTCATTAATTATTATAGGATCATTCTTAGAGATTCTTAAAGATCTGTACTAGAAATGGAATCTACAATATGTTGTTAATCAACCCCAATACTTCAGGGTTACAACTATTTGTTTGCATAAAGGAAACAAGGTCTATTTTGTTAATTCAGTTGTTTTCTATTGGTAAAGAGACCAATTTTACGAAATTTTTCAAATAATAATAAAAGATAAAGGTTGCCATTTAAGAAGAATTAACTTTTACAGTTGAATATCTCCATGGAATTTCGGAAGAGCCAGTATAACATTTTTCATATTTATTTATAGCTATAGATAATAATAATAATAATAATAAAAATAGTAATAATAATAATAATTAGTGCTATTACATAAAATGTTTGCGCAGGCCTAAAAGAGAGAACGAACAATGTAGAAAAACATCCATAATTTTCATGAAATTATATATAGTATATCATTAAAGTTATTGCCTAAGAATTCATTTACAGAGTAAAATGCTTTGAAAAGAAAATATTTTTTAAAGTGCTTTTGAGAGACAATAATGGTAAGTCTCTAATTACATTTGGCAACACATTATAGTATTTAATGGCGTGATAATTAGTTCCATCTCTAAATTTGTTAAATCTATGAGATCTTAATCGAATACTTTTATTTTATAGCTGTTTATGTAATTTATACAAATCTCTAAACTCATTTGCATATCTAATGCCAAACAAGGGATGTTAATGTTAACAATTGATGTTTGCATTTCAACATTTTCAAAAAACAATAATTGCACTGCGTTTAAGAGAACCCATAATATACACGGAGTTCCATTTGAAATAAAAAAGCTGATATCCGTTTCTGATTTAATTAAGAACACTGACTATATTTTTAGAAAATAGCTCCTTATACATAATATCCTTGTATTTCTTCTACCAAGCAATAAATAATTCTTACACAGTGTAGTTATACAATAATACTTTAGTATGATTTCAAAGAAGATTTTCCCACTCAACGAATAATTGAAAACGTATTAACCGCAAAGTTTCTGTGAAATTACGTTGGTTTTATCCTTCATTGAATGATGACCGCATTACTCATTTCGATATATTGGTAAGTACAACTAGTTTAGCGACATAAATATGTAGAGTATTTCCAGTTTGACCAATCCATAAATTGTGTAGATTAATCCAATTGTCTGTTGTTGTTGTATTGTTGGGCGAGGCGCCAAGTTACGAAATACACTCGCAGTTCTAAGCATCGATTACTATATGATCATTAGCCAACCCCACTGGAATTTTGCCGAATCCAGGTGTTCCAACCTTCGGTAGGGATTTTTGACTTGTTAAACATCGTATTGACGCGGAGCCTACAGTTTTACTTCCTTATCCAAGAAAAAGGCGTACTTCAATTTCTATCTGTCATTAAAAACCAACCGTTCCGGCCAGATTTGAACCCGCGTTGCTGTCGTTCGGATCGGTAAGTATGCTAACCGTTCGACCACCGAGACCGTCTAATTGTCTGTTATTAATATATGACGAAAAATAAAGCTGAATGGCTGCTCAAAATTTCAAAAAATTGCTATTGTTGTTTAATATTTTCGTATCAAGAATACCTTAAAAGAATGTATACATTCCGAGAGAATGCAGTTTCTACGAAGAATTGCTAGCGTCCAGTCTACTCACTTGTGTTCAAACGTACTTCGGTTCGGTTATGGTAATTTAATTTGTACACACTTCGTTATTTGTACAAAGGAATGCAATACATGTTGCATTTTTATTTCTCCTGTAAGGAGAATTAGTTGATTTCTGTCTTCAAAGGAAACGTCTTTTATACACATATAAATGTGATCTTGGTGCATGATTGAAATGTATTAGTAAATGATGAGTAAGAAAGGAAATATCGCAGGTTCTTCTTACTAGTGTGATTGATACCGTAGCCACCACAGCGCCCCGATTGGTTATTAACTGAAAGTTTGTCATGTACGAGGGGCTCACTGTATGTTTCTGTATACAGGATAAGAACAAAAAATATAAAAACGAACAATATTTATTCTTTTTCAAAGTACTCTCCTTTACGTTTAACGCACTTCGAGATCCTCTCAAACCATGCTGTAAAACAGGTAGCCCAGGTTTCCTTGGACACTGCACAAACATGCTCTTCAAATGCATTAACAACTTCCTGTAGTGTTAAAAAATGGATTTCACGTAATTTCTTCTTAATAGTTGGAAAGAGGAAGAAATCACACGGAGCTAAATCCGAGCTATAAGGTGGATGTGACATTAATTTTATCCCAGTAGAGCGAAGAAACTTCGTTATCAACTTGGCAGAGTGTGCAGGAGCGTTGTCATGGTGTAACACAATTTATTTTTTCTGAACTATTGACAACAATGTTGGCAAGCAAATGGTGGTATCATTCTGCATTAACTGTTTTCCTATTCCTAGAAGAACAGAGCAAATGTAACCAGTACGGCTGAAGAAAGAGGCAAACATTTGTTTAGCACAACTTCGTGATTGTTTTATTTTTGTGGGTCGCCTTTCATTTTGAAACATCCACTGGGTAGATTGCTGCTTTGTTAATGGATCATAGCAGTAGATCCATGTTTCATCACCTGTAACGATATTATAAACGGCCTTAGACGTACCTTCATGATAACGTTCAAGGTTTTCTAGACACCAGTTGACCTTTGCTTTTTTTACCAGCTGTGGTATCAATGTGGTATCCAACGACACACTTTTTTCACATTAAATGTGTGTGAAGAATTGCAGTCATTCCAATGCCGTGAGTTGCCCGAATTTCACTGTAGGTCACCCGACGATCTTCTTCAATCATGCGACGAACAGCATCAATGTGACTTGAAGTTGTTGCTGAAACAGGACGACCTTCGTGATTTTCATCCTCAAGAGAGGATCTTCCCCGTTGGAATTCTTTGAACCAGTTAAACACGGTCGTCCGACTTGGGGTTTCTCCAGGAAACGCATTTTGCAAACGAGCAAATGATTCGTTAAAGGTTAAACCAGAACGAAAATCATATAAAATCATCATCATGTTCTCGGGTCACTTCATTTGCCATTTCACATTGACCGTTTAACTTTTCAAAAAATGCTGTAAGCTTTTCGAAAAAAGATATCGAATTCAAATAAACTGCGACTTATTCACAAACACTTGCTGCATTAAACTAACCTCAAATTTTTTGACAATTACTGTCAGTGTTGCCATATTCACAAATATACCGTGGTCTCCTCGTAATACAAGTTATAACAACGAAAAAATGTTATAAACTAGTAGGTCGAAAAGACCGCATTCTGTTATTAAAGCAAAAGGTGGTGTAACAAAATATCAATTGTTGGACTTTAAAAACTATTTCTTTCAGAAAAAGATCTATTCCTTATAGGTATTACAAATAAGCTGATGAACGTAGTGGGTATCCAATGTAAACGTGCAAGTCGAAAATCTGACGTCTTTTCCGTATTATGATATTTAGCATTTTAGGAATATCATTGTCTTAAGTTTGAAAATGTAACACAAATGTTTGATTGGTGACCAATCAACGACATCAATATCCCTATACCAATACTTTTGATGTTGCTGGGGAGACTATTGTAAAGATTTATGCAGTTGTATAGTGGAGATTTTTTAAACAAAGTTGTTTTATGTTTTGGAATTTCTAGAGTGTGCTCATTGCGAGTATTATAGCTATGATTATCCTTTACTTTTTTAAATTTACTAAGATTTCTATACGCAAAAAGCACACATGTAAGTATATATATATGCAAGGGACCGTCAGAATGTTAAAGTTTTTGAAGATATTTTTGCAAGTGTTGTTAAGTTTTAAATTAAAAATTAATCTCATTACCCTTTTCTGATGTATCAAAACCCTGCTCAGATTAGCTTTCGATGTGCCACCGCAACATACAATGTTATATGATATGTAACTATAACCCAGAGAATATTAAACATTTAGTAAGCCTGATATGTCAAGGGATGACTTTAGCTGGTAGATAGCAAAATAGGTTTTGTTAATTGAGGAGCAGACTTGATCTATTTGTTCATCCCAAGACAAATTTGCGTCTATATGAGTCCCCAAAAACCTAGCTGACTGACTCACTGCATTGTCTATGTAAGTGTAGGACAAGACTTTGCTTCGGCTGCCGAAATTAATAAATACTTTTTCCGCATTTAAAACTAAGCCGTTGCGACCACACTATATCGCAAAATCGTCCTGCACCGACTCCACCATTTCCGCCAGAGCCTCAGAAGTCGGTGCCGAGACAGCAACCGTCGCATCACCAGCATACATAACCAGTTTGCCGTGATTGATGTTATCTGACAAATCATTAACAAAAATCGAAAACAGCAGGGGTCCCAGCACCGACCCCTGAGGCACCCCCCTCGTCGTAACATAGTTATCGGACAATGACTCGTTACATTTTACTGTAATTTTTCTGCCTGGAGTGTATGTGGTAAACCATGATAAGATATTTCCTCTTATTCCTGCTTCATCCAGTTTATCCTCCAAGTATTTATGGTCAATTACATCAAATGCGCTAGTCAAATCAAACATTAATGCCGTTACATATAAACCACGGTCCAAACACTCGTAAATGTAATTTAGTAAGTCGCAGGAAGCAGTTTCAATTGATCTATTTGGTCTAAAGGCATGGCTCTGTGATTACATTATGTTTATTAAAAAAGTCAATAACTTTGTCATAAATAATCCTTTCGAAAATCTTTGAGAATGCACTAACTGTAGCTATTTGTCGATAATTATTCATAGATGTTGTTTCACCTTTTTTATAAATTGGCAAAATTAAACTTGTTTTTAGTACTTTAGGAAAAATACCCTCGTTTATAGGCTGGTTTATATGTAAAAGCGGCTGCAAAATTTCAGGTAATATCTTTAGTATTACAGTGATTCCATCACCATCAAGCCCGGCCGATTTTTTGTTTTTGACATTTTGTATCACAGTATATATATCACTTTCATATATTTTGTGTATAAATATAGATGGAGGAATCGGGGGTTGTGCAGTATGAGGAAAGTATAAATTTGAGCCAAAATGATCTTTCATTTCATTATTTACTGCCGTTTCAAAGTGATGGCCAAATGCATTTGCTATTTCAAAATTATCCGTTAACACCTCGTTCTCACAATAAATAGCATCCATAGTTTTTTTGATTGACGATTTAGTGTGCTATTTACAATGTTCCAAATAGTTTTTGATTTGTTCTTGGAATTTTGAGTTTTATTGTTGAAATAACTGAATTTTGCTTCCTTTATATTTTGCCTATAAGATTTTTTTCATCTTTTGATAGTTATTTTTACTGTTTTTATCTCCTAGCATTCGCGCAAACCAATATAGCTTTTCGAGTTCCTCTTTTTGTGCTTTTAATACAGGTGTATACCAATTGTCATTTTTCAAATTGTTTTCAATACGAATTTTCGTTACTATAGGACAGCTAATGTTCAAGCTATCCGTAATAACTGTGAAGAAAAGTTCGAAAGATCTATCTGCATTTTCAGCTAAGTATAAATTCGACCAATCAACGTTTTGCAAATTATTAATTAGCACTTGCAAATTGCCCTCATTCGTCTCCCTCATCAAAACCTCAACCCTTAAATTCAACACTTGAATATTGCTAATTGTTGGTTCATTTAACTTAAATATATGAGCAAGATGATCAGAAAGATTCGGATTGTCAATATAACACTCGTATGAATTTAGAGGTAAATTAGTTGCAAAGTAGTCAATCGCAGTTCCTTTCATGACTTGATCAATTGTACGCCGTACACATAGCCAGCGTATATATTGAAATATCTTTCACGGGGGTTTTTCGCAAATTTTGTTAAATTTTCTTATTTAACTCTAATAAATGATTCTTGTACGGCAATTTTAGAATGAATTTCCAACTCAGTAAAATGAAATTAACGAATTTTAAGATTTGAAAAGTAACTAACCTTGAAACTTTCGAACGATGCCAATGTATATAAACCCTCTGTTTATATACCCACCACAGGAACTGCCTGCTCTGGATATTCAACCCTTTTCTCTTTTCTAATAAAAACTTTGAATACACAAACGAACACTTATATTGGGATTGGATTTAAGACAAATTTTGATTCAACCAAGGTCGAATAAAGATTGATGAAAATGTAGGGCGTCGTTCATCTTTCTTTTATTTTAAATCGCGAAAGACCGGCGATTGTTTTATTTCACAGCCAATTTTGATAATTTAACCCAAATAGAAACTAACTTTTCGATGACTTTCAATCAAATGATATTAGCATACGAAAACGAATGCAGTGACTTAACCAGGAGGTTGAACGTTGATGATTCTGTGGTCCGAACTGTCACCAACAAGCTTTAAACGAGAAAATCCACTGCTAATTTACAGAAACCTTTCAGATAAAGATTTAATTGATGAAATATTATCTGTTGTACTACGATATAGTTAATTTCACATTTTCCTAATCGGTACACATCCCCTTCGGGTTGTTTGACAGCTATGAGTGAAACCAATACTCATTTAAATGCTGAACAATCACTTTTTCCTGACAGAATATTTAAATTATCCACAATACAATTACTGTTTTAAATTAACAGAAATATTTTCTTAGCGTTTTTTCTCCGCTTAAGAGGAGTATATACTTGTAATGAAATAATTGTATTTTTTTGTTTAGGACATTTGTTAAATTGACAAAAAAATCTTGTAGAAAATTTGAAGAAAAGGATTCTTAGTATAAGTAAATCGCCGTTATAACACAAACCAACATTTTCTTAAGGATAGTAAATAGTTTTCTTAATTCAATAAAGCGTTTAGTTATTGTTCATAAATTAATAGTGTCATTTTGTTAAAATAAAGCATTTATTTACTTAGAATGTTTGAAATGCATGTTATTTATGTCCACATACATAATGCAGTAAATTATTCTCATTCCTTCCGATTTTAAAAACGCTAAGGTAGGTTATCTATGGAATAATGTTCAAACAAAAGTGAACTTTAATGTAGGAGTGCACATGAAAAAAGTACCTAGAAACAATAACCAAGATAATGCTAATACATATATAGCTTATGGTATTGATGGAATCACTCCTGGCAAAAACAATGTGAGAAGAGAAAAGCACTAACGCTTTTTGCTCCTGGCTACAATGCTGTTCATCTCTCAGTTTATGCCACTAATTTTGAAAAACAGCATTGAAATATTTCTTGGCGCCACCTAGTGTCAAGAGATACAGTCATGCCGTCCTAGAAAGTAACGGCAGAAACCTGAATACAGATGCCATACTTACTCATGCAATGATATAACCTTTAATGTACAACGTCTCATATACAAATATTTTCTTAACTTAAAACTAAATATTTTTTTTGATTTCCTAACCCAAGAAAATATTCATTTAATACAAATAAAATTTCAAAAAAATTATTGTCTTGTATTAAACATTTTTATAGTCTTGAAATAACAATATTTTCTTGAATAGAGACTAATTTTTACAAGAAAATCTAATTTCTTGATGCAAGAAACCATTTCCCTGCGTGCAGTGCAAACTGTCACGGCAGACGCATACAATAAATTTAAAAAATGTTTAGCTTCTTACAACACTTACCCTCATGTCCTTGTCCGCACCATGGTTACAATCCAAAAATTGAAGCAAACTGTTCTTTCTCACGATAGCATTTTGATATGTTAGAACATTACCTCACGTGTGTTGAATAAAATTATAAATTAAATTTCATATGAATCATTTTCAGTTTAGATTTAGTCATATTCAAATATATTGAAGATTTTGCAAAATTACAAAGGCGACATCTTATATTATTTTACGATGCACGAAGTTTCAATTAGTGTCGTTGCGATCTTGTAAAAGGGTAAGGTTGAGGTCCAAATTAATAATACACTCAGGCACTCACTGAGGAAAACTTATCTCAAATTTGGAATTCATAAACTTCAGCAACCATCTTGCTAAGTTGAGAGTTAGATGAGAAGCCGACGAGTTACTAAGTCAATGTTTCAATGACGTATCTATTCGTTAAACCAATTATAGAAGGTTGTCTGGAATGAAGATGTGGTGAAGCAAGGGCGAAATACTTAAATTTTATTGCACCAATTATGCATCTCTAGGTTTACACATTTTATGAGAAGTGGTCATTCAGTTGTTTGTAGGGGTTGTGGAATATAAAATTTGTAAATTCTGGCACTGACTTCTAAAAGAATATTCTTCAGATGCGATAAAGAGTTTTTTTAAGAGCTCATTCATAAGTGTAAAGGCTCGCTCTATAGAGTGCAAGGAAATTGATTACATAACCGCGGCGAAAAAGAAGTTAGCTTGGTGCACGTTAACAAAACTTCACGACTTAATATATTACAATGTTACATTAATGAAGTACGTTTAATGCTGGCAAAGCATGTATTTGTGATTAATTAACATGAAATTCCTTGTATTTATTACCTTTTCTATGTCAATAGCTATGTTTTCCTTTCTATATAGTAGCAAACTACCAACCACTTAAAGAAATGTTAAGAAATTGAGTTACATTTCTGTGACAAACCATTTATGACTACTCGAAAATGTAGCCCATATCCCACCAACAGAAGGAGGATAATTCATTTTACTAATCTATCAATTCGCAAAAGTATGACATTAGAATAAGGAATCTAGTAATAAAAATCTTTAAAAAACTGAATAATACGTGTGTCGTAGAGGAAAAGCTAAAAAACGACACTTTAGATCTTGTTGCCATACTTGAGCATACTTTGCTGATTCAATATAATATACAAATTGTTGGATTTGTCTGGAGGAAAACGTTATAATGAAATTTGTTTAATTTTGTGTGTTCTTGTGTAGACACTGCATCAGATGTAGCGGTGAATGAATAAAATCATAAATAACAACATCTGTATAGCAACTTATTTGGAAGTCACATACAATACAGAATACCTCTCTGTATTATTTAGTGTGTAATTTAGCAAACTTTTCGTTATGTTGTATTTGTTTGTTGCTTGGTTTATTGTTTATTACGTTATAGAGAAATCTAATAGTGGTAAAAGCACGATATGCTCCAATTCTTCCCCATATTTTTTTCGAAATATGTATGTAGCTAAAGTAAGAAGGGTGGTAGAAGTGCGAGAAAAATATACTTGCATAGATTACTAAAATGCAACCTTGCAGCTCCGTGTAAGGTTGCTGAAGCAATGTTCCAATACCTTCATATCCAAATAATTCCTTAATTTTTACACCAGTATACCAGCTATTGAAAACGTGTCTCTTAACCACATATTGATCGAATTCTAGAACTAATAAGGAAATAAGCAGTTACTATCAATATTTAATTAACTCAATTGATTTAATTGTTACTAATACTGATCTTTCATTGCAAGCTGATACTTTTAAAATTGATTCCTCCGATCATTTTGGTGTTTTTTGTGTCGCTAATCTGAAGATTAAGAAGAATGTAAAACGTACATTTACTGCAAGAAACTTCTCAAATTTCGATTCTGATAAATTTGTCACCGATCTGTACAAAGTCTCTTGGTTTCTGATATATGATCTCCCTGATATCGACCTGAAATTGTAAATTAACATGCACGTATGAAGGAGTTTGTGTTCTCACGCCTTCCCGTGCCTTGGTTGACATATAATATCAAACTTTTGATGAAATCCAGAGATTGTGCACTCGTTTTCACAAAACTGGCAATCCCACGCGTTATACTTATTATAAATCTCTCAAAAACGAAGTTAAGAGAGCGACTCAACGTGAAAAGGAAGCATATTTCACTCACCAATGTTCAACAAATTCTAAAGATAGCAAAAAGCTGTGGAAGGAGATTAGAAAACTTAATTTGAGTGATACTAAATGTGTTGAGATTCCTGGTGGAATATGGAATGTGGAGGTTCTTAATCAGCATTTTCTTCTGTGACTGTTCCTTTACAAAATTTCCCAGATGTCAATGATTTTAGCGTCCCGCATACAGCCTCAAAGTTCACATTCAAATTTCTTACGTGCGATTACGTTTTTGAGTCATTAAAAAAACTCTGTAGTAATGCGGTTGGTTCTGACAACATAAACGAATCAACCTTTGTTTACTGACTACGTCGTCCATATCTTCAATTTCTGCATAGAAAATGGTATTTTCGACGTCGAAGTCCTCAATTATCAACCCCTTGCCTAAAACAAAGATTATTGAAAGTTTTAAAGGTCGTCGTCCAATCAGCATTCTTCCTGCGTTGGGTAAAATTGTTGAAAGGTGAATTGAGAGACAGCTACGCCAGTTCGTAAACCAGAGCAATAATTTAAATCAATTCCAATCTGGCTTTAGATCCGGTTGCAGCAGTGCATCAGCAATCGTTCACATCGTTAACGATATTCTGCGTGCGAATGATGCACCTCTCTTAGTCCTTTTGGACTTTAGTAGATCTTTTAGCACTATTCACCACGGTGTTCCTTTAAACGTTCTTACCACAGTCGGTCTAGATCCATCAGCTGTATCTCTAATTGGATCGTACTTATTTGGTAGATCTCAACGAATTCCACTGAATTCTATTTATTCATCCTTTCTGTATATATCTCAAAGAGCGATTCTTAGTCCTCTCCTATTCTTAATTTGCACCTTGGGCTTACCTCGCACTATTCGGCACTGTCAGCATATTTTTATGCCGACGATTCTCAAATATACATCTTCTTGGAACCTGAAGATCATATAGTTACCCAACAGTCACTGAATGATGATATCGAGAGTATATGTAAGTTTTCACAAGAAATCCAATTACGAATTAAGGCAGCTAAAATTCAATTGATTGTTTTAGGTCCTCAAAGAACTCGCGATCTTGTTAAATCAATATTGGATGTAAAAGTGTTGTCGCGGAGTATAATTCCCCTCGAGGAAGCTAACAATCTTAGTGAATACATGGTTAGAACACTCAAATTTCGCCTAAATACTTCAAAAATTATTTAACAAGCATTTAGTGCCGTAATTTCTTCGACCGCTTCGCGACTCGTTAATTCTATCAAACTTAAATTACGGCGACATTATTTACTCTCCTTGCATTACTAAGGAAGATTCCAGAAGAATTCAGCGAGTTCAAAACTGCTGCATGAGATTGGTTCACGGAATCCGAAGGTCTGAACATATATCGTACATTTATAGGGATTTGTGAATTTTGAACATGGAAAGTAGACGTGCACTTTACATGGCTCTGTTCTACATTAACCTACTACGAAATAACAAACCGTTCTATATGTTTAACAAAGTGAGGTTTAGATATCAAATTCACAATGTTAATGTTCGTAGAAATGACTACTTACGAATACCTAAAAACCGTTTAGAGACATTCAAGAGCAGATTCACTTATAATATTGCAAAGCTTATCAACAATTTACTTCCCGATGTTGACGTATTTAAATTATTTGACGATTCTATCAAGACATGGTTAAAATCGAAGCTCTTGTGCCGTAGCATGCATTATGTTACTGTGATGTTAAGGACGTCTAGGTCGTTTCGCAGTCGCCGTTTCGCCGTTTCGCCGTCGCCAGTTCGCCGCAGGGACAGTTCGCCGTAGGCCCAGTTATCCGTAGGCCCGATTCGCCGTAAGGCAGTTCGGAATAAATGTCTTTTAATGCCGAAAACGACCGTTCGACATCTAGCGATGTTATATTTGCATATTCAAAATAATCTTTGAAACAACTTAATGCATCTTCACACACACCTTCACAAATTTGTCTTAATATAAGAAAATCAGAGTCTTTCTCTAAAACACTTTCAAATTTTCATATTACACACCAATTTGTTTCGCCTTCTACAGCGCATAACTGTGCGTGAACATCATTCACAATTTGAACAGAATCCGCTAGCGACATCGAAACATTTTGTAATTTTTCTATTCCCTCCGCTAGTCCGAAGTAATTGTGAAAAGTTTGTAAATCTCTTTTAACCTGACTATCTTGAAATATTTCCTGGCTTTTCTTGATTGCTGCAGCTTCTGTCGGATTGAATTTTAAAACTACCTTCTTTACTTGATCAAAATATTTGTTGTAGTAAAACGCAGCCTACAATCATGTTCCCCAACGTGTAACAATCGGCTGTGGTAGTTCAGGTAGATCAGGACACAGTTTATGAAATAGTCGGGTACGTTTCAGGGACTTCAGAAACACTGCCTTTGTACTAGCAATCAATGCATTTACTAGAGGAAAACATGTAGGAATCGTTTGTGCCGCAAGATTTAGAGTATGGATTTTACACGTTACATGTAAGAAGTTACCAGTGTTCTTTAAAAGAACGCATGTTTGCGGCACCATCACTCATAAACATTAAAAGTTGCTTAGTTGAAACTTCAGCTTGTTCAATGAGTTCAACACCACCTTTAAAATCTCATCGACAGTACAATTTATAACTTTTGGAAGCAAGTAAGAAGGAGGATGACGGTCGATGTGGTTCCATTGTACGTACCATTACATTAACCACAGAATGTTTTTGACGATCTGTTGTTTCGTCCACACACAACCACAGTTTTTTTATCTTTCAATTCCGTTTTCATTCCTTTTTCTATATGTTCACGAGCAAATGGCACTACATTTCGTATCGATGTCCGACTAGGTAATTTACAGTCCGCATATTTATTCCAGAAAGAGACAAATGCTTCTTTGTCTAGTAAACGAAAGGATAGATTACATAAAATAAGAGTAACACATAAATCAAATGTAAATTTTTCTTAGTTTTGTATGCCACTTTTTGCAAAAGAATGCTGTTTGCTTTCGATGTGACGTTGAATGGCTTCTGGCACATTAAAGGGATTTTACAAACTAGATATTGAATTTTAGCGCCATCAAAAATTAAATCCGGCATGTCCACTGTAATGTTTTTAACTATGTCTGCCATTGGTCGTTTTCGCGACGTACCTAACTGCGACATTTTTAAAGCAAACATAAGGGTACAATTACGAAATAAGTTACGACAGCCTACATATACACAGAACTACTCGCATACAGCATCGATTTAGTACTGACGCTGTGAACGCGTGAAATAAATAATCGCCGACTCCGCACCACATATCTACTACACTGACTGTCACCGTTTTTTGCCCAGACTAGTAATCATTAAACATTTCGCTTAATAATTCATTCTCTATGGATGCTATTCCTAAATTCGATAATCAGTCATTTGTTATAGAATTCTATACGTAGTTTTCAATATGCTTAAGTGTAGCCATACTCCTTCCATTACTTACAGTTGTAGCAGGTATTGTGAGCACTAATCTGATCTAATTCATTTTCTACAAGATACCATAAAAAGCAGTGAGGTAATAAATGTTTTTTTTTCTGTATGCGGAATATACACTAATAGAAATATTTCCTTGTATCAAGAAGCTAGATTTTCTTGCAAAAATCTAAGAGAAAATATTCATTATACAATTAATAAAAATCATTTAATTTATAAATTAATTGGCGGATACACATTTAATATTACTTTTATAAGAATGTGGGTACCTACAAAAGATATTGCATTAACCGGTATCTTTTGAAAATATTCATGAAACGTTGTACGTTAAAGGTTATATCATTATATGGGTAAGTATGAGTGTAATTGAAATTAAGTAATAAGTATATGTAAATCAGCATGATTCTTATATTACATAAATACCAACGCAATATAAATTTATACAATGTGTCCATACATCTTGTGATGCCTTCTATTATATTAAGAGAGATAGCCAACTTGAAATTACACGCTTTGCCATTGCTAACAATGATTAAGGAGTTTATTAAGGCTGATCGGTAATTATTTCAGACCTGCAAAATAAATAGATATTTATTTTTAAGTTGTAATCTATTTATTGTTATTAGCATTCAAGTTGTAATAAATTTTGCTGTAATATCTGATAAATCACAATTTTAAATCGGGTCGACGGCGAACTGGTCCTACGGCGAATTGGGCCTACGACCAACTGGGCCTACAACGAACTGGGCCTACGACGAACTGGGCCTACGGCGTACTGCGCCTACGGCGAACTGTCCCTACCGCGGACCGGCAACGGCGAAACGACGACGGCGAATCGGCAACGGCGAAACGACGACGGCGAATCGGCGACGGCGAAACGTCCCATCCCCATTAAGTGATTTTCCTATTTTGACTATTATGTCGAATTTGACTTACTAGCCTGACTTAGTATTTCTTTACTTAATACTTAATTTTTTTCAGTTCTTTTTTTATTTATTCTTTCACTAGACTTTAGGAAGAACGCCTAAAACGCATTTCGCATGTTGGGCGGGAACGAATTAGTCTTTTTAACTGTACGCGGTTTTTTATTTTTTTAATTCTTTGTTGCCGATATATTGTTTTATTAAGTTTAATTGTATACTTTCTGATTTAATTAGATATTAATATTGTTTTGTAATTTCTTATATATGTATTACTCTTTGTAATCTTACATGCAGTTAATAAAATATTATATTTTAACATAATTTATCAAGGAAAATTCTTGCAACTGTTAACGCTATAAGAGCACTTAGTAAACTGTTCCACTCCTTTTACTAACATCAGATTTTTGCTTGTGTAAAAGTTATTTCAGAACTGCGCATGGTATAAAGATAAAAATGTTTAGACTTTTAGAACTATTATCTAAAATTAAATTACCCATCATATATGGAAATTGTATAGTCACCAACTGATAAATATTGACTAATTAGTGGTAACTTACTAACACTCATATGTTAACAAACAAAGAAAAGCATGACAATACAACATCGGTAGAAAATAGATTTACAAAAAATCTACATATATAATAAAGTTTATGCAATAAATAAATTTTAACCAGTCGTTTTTAAGAATTATATAAACATTTTTTTCTCCCAAAGTCCTTTATGCAAAAATAAGTGTTAGGTTTCATTGAAGAAATGATATCACTGAGTAATTTTAAATTATGCAAATGATACCAATTTAAACAACAAACAAACATTGATGTGAATCAAAAGGTTCTCAAAAATTATGGATAACAGTCAACCAAGGGAAAATACCCATCGGTTCATAACAGAAAATTAAATACTTTATGGAATCTTTCTATAGTATTATTTCTATAATGTTTCTATTATGTCTTTAATATGAATGCAAGCATGGTATTACTCGATATTTACGCAAAATCACTATAATTCTAATTATACCGATTGGGAAAATGAGAAATTAGCTATATCAGTATCCCCTCTTCGTTCTCTCGCCGTATATGCGAGAAAGCGTGGAGGGGACTGAGTGAAATCCAAGCACTTCGGTGCGGGACTTGCTAGTACACTTCAAACAATGTCGGCATGTAGACCTACTGTGTGAAGAGCGCACGTAATAATTTGAAGTCGCGTGGAAATGAGAGTTTCGCATATTTATTTTGTTGTTGCTACGAAGCTTAGACGGAATTAATAAGAAATTCTAGCGACGAAAGTAAAAACAGATTCTGATGAAATAAAAGATAGTCCGCACATACTGCAGTCTATCTCGTAACTAACCACATCGGTAACCTTGAGCCATCTACTCCTCCGCTTGAGAGCGAGGAGGGGATAGCGATATAGCTAATTTCGCATTTTCCCAATCGGTATATACTATTATGACATTAGTATATCATAGTCATGTCCTAATCTTCTGGAAAAAAAATGCAATAGGCATCGTAAGCTATCCTTCAAAACTATTTTGATATATACATATAGGTATATATTTGGTCTTTCCATCGAGAAGTATGTATATCAATATAATACGAATTTCATATATCTATTTCTAACAGATTTCCAGATATTTATAATTTTGTCCTCGATCGCTTAAATTTAGATGCATGTATTTCCTTCATAAAATCCAAAATGAAAAAGCATTTTAGCGAAAATTTTTACAAGATTAAATTGCATAATTGACTCTCTAATATTGTGTTAAAACGCCTTCGAAATTTGTAAGGTGTTCACGATTGAACACCAAACTTTGCCAAATTCATGTACTTGAAACGCAATCTTTTTAAATAACACCACTTTGTGCCCACCGCATAAGAAATTTTTATCTCTAACGTTTTTACATAATGATGCAAAAATCTATCGTTGAAAGTAAAACGCATATTTGCAGTTAAGCGCGAGTCTTGCATTTGGATACTGCATCCAAGTGATTTCTGGTATTACTACTGTTTGGTCCCCATGACAACAGTAAACAAAACATACTGACAGCAGCCGTGTATTTACGAAATAAATAATATACATACGATTTTCGTATGAAATTAAGGATAACGCAAGTAACGCAAGTATTTCGGAATGTAATGCTTAGAAAATGCAATGCAAGAAAAGTGCAGAACAACTTTTACGAACGTTTGCGTAACTATATTGAAGTGGAAGGAAGGAATTTCGAGCTTTCGCTATAGATAGATAAATATGTAGATAGCTACTAATTGTTACAACACAATTTACAGTGCAGTTTATTATGTTTGTTTATAGTGTATTTCAATTGTGTTACATGTTATTGTTTTTTTTTTAGATTTGTTGTTTTGATTTTAAATTTATGCTTTATGTCCACTTCACCTCCTATTGTTAGCCTTTATGCACGTTTATCAGACTATTTTTCACTTGCCCTTTTTCGCTAAAAAAATGCATTAGCATTATAATCCTTTTTTAAGTGTCTATATCAGTAGGATGAATGCTTTCAGTAGCATCAAATCTTATTTTGACAAATGTTTTCGGTTGTAGACACCGTCAGTTAAGACAGCGTAATTTATACACCCTCCTAGCTAAAATACACAATTTCTTTCACTTTTTCCTAACACAAAAGTTATACTTATAACCTCTTAGGCTTAGGTTCAAAACTTTGAATCAATAGTTTAAAAACATCAATGTCAGTATCTTTCGTTTACTGTTGTCATGGTAATCAAACAATACTAACACCAGAAACTCCTCGGATTCAATGTATAAATGCAGGACTCGCTCTTAACTGCAATATCTCTCCAACTTTCAATATTAGAGATACGCAGCAGAGAAAAATATATGGTGTTATTTAAAAAAATTTCGTTTTAGGTATTGGAATGTGGCAAAGTTTGGTGTTCAGTATTTATATATTTCGGAGGCATGTCTGGATAGAGGCAAGTACGCAATTTTATCTGGTAAAAATTTACGCTTAAATGTATTTGCATTTTGGATTTTCTTCTGAAAATAGATAAATCTGAACTTAGATGAGGAAAAAAGCACAAATACTTTCAAATCTGTTGGAAATAGATAGATGGAACCCAGATTATATTGATTTCTTTCTAGATGAAGAAACTGAAAACATAATAAGATACAGGACGTTCCATTTAAAATAACAAAGTAGGTGCCCGGTTCGCTACTTATCGATCATCCTGTACATATAGACATATTTTTTAAAAGATAGTCAGTGATGTCTATTATGTCATCAGAGAATGTTAGCTTCCTACACTATTTACACAATAAGCGCAAATTTACAATTCCAGAAGTTTGGGACACACTATATAATTAAAGTTATTTTCGCTGTCATTCTTTGGCACCAATAAATGACAGTGACCCTTATTATTTTGTTTTTGAGATGCCAGGACACAAGCGTATACTTACTTCTAAAGCTTTTCCTATTATGTAATTAAATACAGATGCATTAACAATAATAATAATAGACTTTACTATAATTAGGTAAATATTTAGAAACAGAACTTATACGAATATAGAGTCAATGACCTGAAGATGCTTCTAGTTAACATACGATAGATCCATAAAACGAGAATTGGCTGTGATTTTCTTTTAGCAGCTCTTTCTTAAACTCTGCTGCGATCACATGACACATAATTTTAAATTATTAGCGATTTCATCGTTTTCTAGTTGAAGTATTTCGCTCGCAGTTTCTAAACATTCCAGGCGAAACAGTGCGCACCTTTGATGATAATTACATAAGGCCGCATTTTGAGTTCGTTTTCCGTATTAACACAAAGAAATTTATATTGCGTGAAAAGTAGAACAATTAACTCACCTGTGTGTAAACTAGTGGCACGCAGACGGTGTCGTAACCGATAAGTGCTCCTAACCTCCTCCTGATATCCGAAAGTTCTGTTAGTAAGGTTTGTACTATATGGTCACTGGTTATAAGCGACTCCTTTCGCGCCCTATTTATTATGTTAGTCGCCCATACTAAGGGCATCCAATACTTTGACATTGGCGTCTTCCCGTCCATGAGTTCAAAGATTTTCCTTTCACTTTCCAACATGAGACCTAGAAAGAACAATGAAATTTTAAAACATGTAATGTACGCTTTATAGAGAATAAAAAAATTAAAAATGTAGTATTTAATAGCTCTATACAACGTCATACGACTACTACTAAAACCAATGAAAATACCATTTTGAATTTTTTCTTTGGTATTAGCTAAGTAAATCGGTTTTAAAATTCTCTCTAACAAATATGGCCATCTATAAAAGTATAATATCAGCAATAAAAATCAAATACGGACATTTAGTTTATCGCAAGCGTTGCGTAAGTGTATTTTAGTGTTCCAGTGCCGCAATTTTTGAGTACTAATTCAATATTTTAGCTAATACGGTCATATTTAAATAAAAAAGTGATTTTTTAAGTAACAACCCCCACTTTTAACTATTTTTATGTAATAAATAAATGCACTATAGGCCATAAAGGCCTTGGGCAACAGTTTTCAACAATTTTTTCCGCTCCTTCTCTTTGTTTTAGTAGTACTTCATCCTTTCATATTTGCAGTCCCTCTCTTCTCCGATTGGTTCTCTTCGCAAGACAATTTTTGGCTTTCGATGTTGCGGTCCATTGTTTCTACATGTCCTAACCACTTTAACCTCTGTGGTTTCATGGAAGCTGATATCAACAGATGTTTATAACTGATTTTTAAGTTCTTAGTTGGTTTTTATTTTCTCCCATCTCACTAGTTTCTCTTTGTCAACCCTTCGCATTGTCCACGTCTCACTTGCATATGTAACTGTCGGTCTAATAATTCTCTGGTATATTCTTAGTTCTAGTCGCTCTAACTTTATCAACTCCTGCATCATTCCATATTTCCTTTGGTGACAGTTGCTTCAATATCTTGTTTTTCATGACCAATTTCGTACATTCGAATCTTTTTCTGTCGGGAAACCAAATTTTTACTTGTTCCTGTTTTCCTTTGTTGTTTGTAGTTTTTATCTCAATCACCGGTTTCGTCTGTTTTCAGTCCTGGTGTCTTTGCTTCTGTTGTTATATTTTTTTACTTCTTTGTCCCTTTTCTTGTTCTCGTTACAATACTAATATCGTCTGCATAGGCAAGGGATTGATATTCACTACTGTATATTGTTCCCTGTCTCTACTTTGTATTTTCCAATTATCTCTTCCAACGCTAGATTGAAAAGCATCATGGAGACACGATTTTAACCCATAATCTACAACAAAGTCCGTTGACGCATATCCACTTCATTTTATTTTGTTTTTTGTTTCGCCATTCATTCCAGCCTTTGTTTGTCACTTCCAAGTATTTCAGCATTTTGTGTTTCGCTTTACCATTATATGCTCGCTTAAAATCTACAAAGATAGTATCAACGTCAAAACTTAGTTGACAGAAAATAGAAATCGACCTATTTATTTTTAAACGCTAGCTTCTCTTGTTGAAAAGATAGTGTTGGGGCGTATACTTTAGGATCTCACTGTATGTGTCCATATACATGAAATCTAAGTTTCATCTTTGTTTGGAGAATAAACAGACTACCAAAACATTGACTCGCCCTATAATGATTCAGATTCTTATTCAAGCTGTTTGGAACGCTCTAACAACTATTCAAAATGAAGGTGTGTCCATTGTTAATTAGAATTACAACATTGATTTCGCCACCAACAATTTCATATAAAATGACTAGCTAATAGAACGAGGCTATGTTACGAGAAATAAATAATTTGTTTAACAGGATTTGCATGTCCGTGAAAACGTTTGTAATGATCGAAAAGTTTTTCAATTCTTTTTTACAAATAATCTAATTTACAAAAGAAGTTTTCCCGTAAACAACATTAGTAGATTAAGATATTGTAATAGAAAACTAAGCAGTAATAGAGAACTTGAACGTTTTTCAATTTCATATCTGAACGTAGCACATACCTAAAAATATTCGAAACGCGCCGTTTGTTTGTTTTTTGTAAACTGGCAAGACTGTTTGTGGGAATGATTTTTGACATTTACTTTGAGTGCCTGCTACCAGACGCCGTTGGAATATTTTCTCAGCTAAAAGTAAGTTTTTTGAAAAATCTAATCTAGTGTCATTATAGCAGCTATAATAGATTTTCACTGATTTAACACAATAATGACTACATTATTAATTAAAATATAATTCGCTGATAAAAGTTCGTTTGAAAGTCTAACCCAAAAACTGTTATTCATCTTTTCTTCAGGATTGTTTGTGTCGTGTACCTTTGGACAGAGAGTTGCTTGTTACCTCTGGACATGTTTAAAGGTAAGTACATGTATTAGTCTCTTATGTAATCAATGTAACCATGAAACATTTCTTACAGTGCCGCGCAGCAAAGTTGGTAAAAAATTTGACAGTGTGCCACCAGATTTAATTAAAGAAGCTGTACGAGAGGTTTTCGGAAACAAGCATCTATACGTAGTGTGGCAAGAAAATGGAATATTAGTAAATCTACATTACATAATTATATTAAAAAAGAATTGTTTCATTATCTAGAAAAATTCCGCATTTCTTCATTTTGGTTTAACAAAGCTCCGAACGAGACTGTTGGCTTTTGAGTACGCTGAAGCTCTAAATAAAAAAATGCAATCTTCATGGGAAACTCAAAAGACAGCAAACCAAGAATGGCTAGTACAATTTAGAAAACGTTGGCCAGTTCTGTCATTACGAAAGTCTGAAGCTACCAGTTTGGATAGGACGACAAGTTTTAATAGAAACAATGTGCAGAAATTTTATAATACAAAATTATAATGATGTACTGGCTAGTTATAACTTTACTCCTGACCTCATTTACAACTTGAAAGAAACTGCGAATTTTACTGCACATAAGCCATCTAAGATGTTGGCTCCTAAGACGGTTAAACAATTGAAAAGTTTAACTTCTACCGAAAGGGGTGTTATTGTAACAATGCTGGCATGCGTAAATGCAATTGGTCAGGCGATACTCCCATTATTTGTATTCCCTAGAGTGCATTTCAAATATCATATGTTGAAAGCTGCACCAAATGGTAGCATAAGAGCAGCAAATCCATCTGGATGGTCAGCAGAGAGCCTTTTTCTCCAACTTCTAGATTATATAATTACTGTAGTTAAACCCTCAAAACAAAAACCTATGCTGCTGATGATGGATAATTATGAAACCCACATCTTTATTGCTATCATTGACAAAGCCAAGGATAATAGTATAGTACTATTGACATTGCATCTACATATCTCGCATAAAATTCAGCTCTTAGACCGTACGGTTTTTGGGTCGTACAAGACTTTTTATAGCAAAGCTGCTGAAGGTTGGATGCTTAGCAACCCCGGCAAACCAATAACAATCTATGAAATTGCAAGTGAAGCCTATTTACAAGCATTTACGCCCAATAATATTATTAAGGGTTTTGAAGTGATGGGTCTATGACCACTGAATTCTAATATATTTTCAGATCAAGATTTTCTTCAATCTTATATGACAGACAGACCAGAACCTATGACAGAACTAACTCAAGGTACTCCAAATTCTGTTTCTGTAACTGATCCCAGTCCAAGTACAAATTTCAATTTTGTATGTGTGTTTGAATCAACTCTAGGTACTAGCTGTTTGTCTGTAACTGAAGCAATTTGAAGTACAAGTGCCGTTTCCAAAAGCATCCGCCAGAAATACTAATGCCAGAGGGCGTAGAAAGAAAGGAAATACACTATTCTAACAGATACAGCCGAAAAGAATGAGCCGTTACTAGAGAGCGCTAATAATCTAAAAAAGAAGAAAGCAAATGAAGAAACGGTGAAAAAAGAATAAAAAAATTAAGAAATAACTTATGTAGTTCCTCGTCCGAAGACGAAAGTAAGGGTTATGTATCTTTTCAAGACACTTCTGAAAGTGATTTTAATATTGGCATTTCTGATGATCAGTTTTACTTTGAACCAGTAAAATATGACCCAATTATGTTGTCGACAAGAATGTCAAGTAAAATACAAAAGGGAGACTTCATATTAATAAAACTATCTTCCAAAAAACTCATAAAACATTATGTTGCCAATGTAGTGGAAAAGTTAATGATTCTGCTTATGTTGTTATATTGCCATCTCCTCGACCGGCTGATGACCCAGCAAGACTACTTTCTCATATTTTACTTGATGTTTCTTTCGACAATTACATGTCTTAAGTTTTGTGTTAGCAGTGACTTTGTAGAATGTTCTTTTTGTAATTATCTCTGAATTATTGTTGATAAATCGATTTATATTATATATTTTTGCAAAATGTGAGTATTAATTTTTAAAATATTATACGTGATTAAAATATGAATTTTAAGGGTTTTCAAAAATCTTTTTCTCTTAAAATAGTGAAATTTGAATGAACACTTAAAAAAATCATATATCTTTATTCCTAACTAGTCATTACCACGCTAAGTTTTTATAAATGTATTTAAACGAAATTCATATATTAATTATAAATTGAAATAAAAGATGTACACAAATGCAATAAATTTCAAGTAGGAAATAAGAGGAATGAATTAGCCATTACCACAAGAGACTTTTCTATATTTGCTGCAGTAAAACGGTTTCTTTTTGAAGTTAGTTCGTCTTTCAGTATCGAAAACGTTCATTGAACTTCACAACTTCTAAGCGGAACAAAATTAAAATGTGATATATTTTATACATATACAGTGGTACCTCGGTTTACGATAGTATCTTATTACGGAATTTTCGGGTTACGGAAGAAAATTTGGATGAATTTTTGTTTCCAAAACAGAAAGGTGCGCCCGGATAGAGCACTGCACGGGTTAGGAAAAGCCCGGCCGGCCCGCGGGCTCGGGCGGGCCTCGTCTCTTTTCATTACGGGCCGGGCCTAAAATTGTACGGGCCTGACGGGCCGATAATGTTTTATTAAATACATCGCATGTATGTAACTAATTAAGTAAATGCTATTTAATTTTTACGCTATCGTTTGTATTAACGATTTTATTATATGCAATGTTATGTTACGTTTTCTTTTGGTTTCATACAATATAGTATACAAAAACAAACAAAACAAATGTTTTATTCTACTCATTATAATGTAATTAAAAGAAATAGACGGTGCAGATATAATTACTTAAACAGGCTAATATAATTTAGACGGGCCAAACGGGCCTAAATTTCCTAACGGTTGGTCCTGGTAATGAACGCCAACGGACAGGCCGGGCGGGTACACTCCATACTGTAACGGGCCACGGGCGGGCCGGGCCGTGAAAGATAGGCTCGTGCAGTGCTCTACTCCCGAATACGCGGCTTAGAACTTTTACAGATTCGGCAGAATTTCCGTGCGATTCGTGTACATGCTAGAAAGAGTTAGCAAAACCATCACGTTTTTGTGTAGTTAAATTCCCACTATTCCACCGCTTCGCATCTGACTTGAATTCATAATTAATATTATTCCCACTTTATCCGAAATTCCTTTTATCTTTATGTAAAATCTTTTTCAAAGAACAAAGCAAAGAAGCAAGCAAAGTTCTACGGTCAAACAATTTCTCATCTGTCGCGTCACTAATTTTGCAATATATACATGAAAAAGCCACCTCACACTCACTGTCTTAGACGCCAGAAAGAACCCTTAAAAATTAGCGTATGTAAGTGAAGTTATTTCTTTCTAATTTCAAACTTAAAGAGTTTTTATTGATTTTTCTACGTAACTTTATTTTCTATATGTTCAATTGTATTTAGAATACATGACATGAATTCCTGATTATTTTTTTGGTTATGAGAACAGATTATCTCTATTTTCTTTATTTATTATAAGAACATTTGATTCCAGTTACGAAATTTCGGATTACGAAATGTTTTTGGAAAAAATTCACTCCGTACCGCTGTATTTGAATTTTGTATTTCTCGTGCAGACAATTGGTTTAGTATATTTAAATTGGGGTTTCTGCTGAAGAGTACCTTAACTTACAATTAATCAGTTTATTTTTAATATCACCCGGAATTTATTGAAATTGTTGTTTAATGTATTGAACGCATCTCTCTATTGTATCGTCGTTAGTAAGTATTTAATATGGAATACGGAAGAATGGATATAGTAAATATCTGTAAAATCATTTGAGGAGAAAGCTCGATACAAATACTATGATTACATACCATTCACTGATTCATCGATCTCGAAATAAGCCTACATCACATGCTCTGCATACGGCTCTTCTGCGGCTGACGTCATCTCATACAATTCTGTCGCTCTCTGGTCATTACATACAAATTCTAACGCAACTTCTCTATTATTAATATCTCAACCTTAGCCATTGAAGTTAAGAACCTATTAATTTGTTGATCGCAGTTGCATATTTGTTTACTAACAATTATGGAAGTTAGAAAAATATAATCATACTATGTAGAAGTTTTATTATCGTTTATCGGCTACGATGGAAATGGAAAGATTCAACAACAATAATATAACGTCTTTGTTCCGATGAAATCTGCTATGTGCAACTTATTTGAAAATTGCGTAATACGAATTATTCCATCAAGCTATTCAAGTTTGTTATTCACAACGATTCGTTAAAATATGTAAATCGTCGTGAATAACAAACTTAAGTTCAATGTAAAATAATTAAATCTTGTACATGTTTCCGCTCTGGGTTTCCAGTTTGAAATACGCAAAGCAATTTTTACTCGCAAATTGGTAAGTAACCATTCTAAGTAGTACTTATGACAAAATACTGCTATGAAAATTTATAAGTAGAGCCCGGTAACTGGAGAGCAATCGCAGCGGCGGTGTGACTGTGTTTAGGTGGGCGGGAGGGCTGGCCGATAATGATACGACACGACAAATCATCATCATTCAGTTCAGTTTAGCATTGGATAGCGGATAGGGCGTGTTAATTTAATTGATATAGACGTAGTTATTATTTAGTGTAGTGCGTTTTGATTTTATTGATACAGACGTAGTTATTAATTGTAGTTTTTAGTGAACATGTCGAAGGCTAAAACACGACCCTTTCAAGATACAGTAAATAAGTTTATTTCTGACTTTCCCGATTTGTTTTACAACGGGAGTAAGATAGTTTTGTAGAGTGTGCAAAATGCATTTGATGTCAAATAAGAAGTGGAACTGTACAAGACACGTAAATTCCGCACAGCATAGAAAACGAAAATTGGGCATGCCACCGAGAAGTGCATTTTTTTATGTAATTCTTATGTTGATAAACAGTAATTTGCCACTAGGCTTACTCGATAAACAACCGTTTAAGGACTTTTGGGAAAATACAATCCCGAGTTGGAGTTGCCAACGGAGGAAACGGCACGTAAGCATGTTGCATTTGTACGCGATGACGTGGAAAAGAAAATGAAACGCATATTGAAAAAATAGTTTCTTTGGTTATGTGTTGACGAGACAACAGACTGTAAAAAAAATTCAACTGTAGATATTATGGTACGCATACTAGACCCTAGTAAACCTACATTACCACTGTTACTAGCTAGCCGAAGACTACAAGAATGTACTGCTGCAGCAGTTACGAAGGTTGTACTTAGTACGTTGGAAAAATTTCAAATTTCAAAAGATAAGGTGTTGATGTTTATGAGCGATGGCGCAGCGATTATGCGTTCGGTAGGCCGTTCTCTTCTTAAACATGGTTGCAAGTGTTTGCATGTTACGTGTAAAGTGCATGCTTTACATCTTGTGGCAGAAACCATTTGACAATGCTCTTCCGAGGTAGATGCATTAATAACAAGCACAAAAAAAGTATTTTTGAAATCTCCCAAACGCCTACGATCATTTCACACAGAGCGTCCTAGTATTCGTCAACCACCGGAGCCAATTCTTACACGTTGGGCAACATGGTTGCAGGCAGCTTTTTATTATGCTGAACATTTCAAAATAGTAAAAGCTGTTGTTGCACAATTCAATCCTGCCGAAGCTGCAGCTATTAAGGAGAACCAGTCGAAATGTCAAGATATTTCCGTTGAAACAAATTTAGAAAATATTCGTAACTACTATAAAGGGTTAGCTGACGCAATAGACCAATTACAAAATAGATCGTTATCATTATTGGAGTCTCTGCAAATTATGAGGTTTGTTCGTTTGTCTTCACTGAGAAAAATGTTAAAATTACAATATACATGTTGTAATATTGTTGGTGTACATGTTACACCAATTTATGTGGTAACTGCCGCAGCATGATTGTACCTCCCGCTTATTAAACAGTTAAAATTACAAAAAAAATGGTGCTATTTAATTGTGGTAATTTTTACAACACCGATTGTATAAATCCCATTACTGTGTTGTACATTAAAGATCACGTGTTATATCATTTGCATTTACTAATGGAGGATGTGCATCTAACATGCGTAGCAAGTAACTTTTAACTCAAATAGTATTCGAACAACAACAGTTTTAGTGCTTGTGGCCGTTTGAACCAATAGGATATTTTCCCTCTAAATTTATAGATCTTTCTTTGTTTTTTTTTACTATGCTCAGTTTTCATCATGCAGTTGATATACAATGGACGCATTTGTAGAAGATTTATTAAAGGAGTGGTGTCTGGAAGTGTTGATTCCTGCATTCCGAGGTACGTATGCATATATAACAATAAGAATATCGTGGTAAATTAATTATACTGTAGTGGTTGGAGTAGTACCTATATAAAATGTTACCGATAACGATCGGTTTTGTGTTATTTAGCCTATAGTGTTTCATTGTAAGTAATTTAAAAGAACATTTCCGTTATTGCCTGCTTTTGATTAATTTTAAACCTGGCTTCATGTACTTAATTACATATGATTTTTTATTCCAAAGTTGAATTTTTTATAATTTTTTAAGTTAAGTTAATAGCTATAGGGAGATACATAACCTACAATACCGGAATTTCTATTATAATTTTTAACTTGTTAGTATGTTACTGTATTGTTTTGGTTATCTTCCATAAATTTGTATTATAATTTTATACATTTTTATTAATTTATATTGTCATCGATATTTTTTACAAAAAGCAGGCGATTGATAAATTGAGGAGAATTAAAGTCGATTAGGTACATTCAAAATTACTTAAGATTACAATTATATAATTAAGATGAAGATATCAGATGGAAGTTTTCCCGTGGATTTTTCAAATTTTAATATAAATTCAAACATCAATATTATATAAAGATCATATTCTATTTAAAAAGAAATTTCGATGACGTCAATGTTCGAAGGATAAGTGGTGATAGACAATATCGAATGAATTGAAATCAAATGGAAAATCAGTCACCATTATGGCTAAAATTGTAAACTTCAATAATTGTATTTTTCAGTTTTCAAGAATTAACAGAAGCACTTATTAAAGAACTAATACCGCAGATTGGATATCGGATAAAATTTCTGAAAAAGTACCAATTATTTAAAGAAATAAGCGGGGTGGATATATTTAATGATGATAATTTTTCCACTAGCAGCAAGATTACTTTGTCTGTAACCAGCGGGAGTGATCTGACTTCTCCAACGGGATCTTCCGATCACAACAATATTACTACTGAAGGTAGTGCATGTGTGCGATTAGCATATGTATATTTCAGTTGCTTTGATGCCATAACTATTGTGTTTAGCTTACGCTTCTATGTTATATGAAAAAGGTGACAATCTCCAAATTTGGACAGAATAGTTTTGTACTTGTTTTACAAGTAAATTTTTGTGTATTTCTAATATGCAAAATGTATTATAATAACAACTACTTTTTATATATTTTTTCTTATTTTATTTTTTTTATTAAATTGTAACTTAAGATTAAACTTTTTGTAAGCATAATAACTACTCATTTACAGCTAATCACTTCGACTTGTATTTTGATTAATCCACAATTACTTATGTCGTAATAATCACAATAAATCAATTATAATTCCAATTCGATGTGTTAGGAAAAAGTGCCCAAAATCGAAGGAACATTTGTGGACTATTCTCCGGGAGGTATGGACAAGCTTGCCCAATGAAACATTAGCAAAATTAGTGAATCGGATGCCGAGAATAGTGGCAGCAGTCCTAAAGGCACAAGGTGGGTTTTTCGATGAAAATCAGATTTAAATTATTTGTATTACATTAACTTTTTCTTTTTAATAAATTTGTGTTTGAAAATATGTAAAATCATGTAAGTAAGTATTAAATACATGGCCATTTAATATTTCTCTTATTTTCTTTGACTTCCGTACATTTTTTTGCTTGCCCGAACTTCCATGAACGGTAGTGTACCTACTTTTACGCGATGCGCCTCTGACGTTGCATTCGTTTGTCGAACCTTAGTAATTATAATACTTTTTGCTTTTGATGAATAGCAAATACAACATTATAGTAAGGATGTTTCGATAATTATTGATAGTAATTTTCACTGTAGTACATTGTAATTGTTACAGTACTTTATTGTAATACTGTGCGTAAGCTAGTAACTTTTAACAGAGTATTGATGTAATTCTAACATTACGGTGCTGTCAATTTTGCAGTTTATCACCGCTGCGCTATTGTATTTTTAACTGTACACATTGCAATTTTTACAACTCTTCATTGTGATACATACATCTCTGATGGACATTTAGAACGATTGTTGTGGTCAAAGGTACATCACTCTATTGTAAGAAATACAAGCGTAAGTATAGCATTTACATTAAATGTTAAATCCGCAATAAAGTTGCAGTTAATACCACAAAATATTAATGTTAAAATTGCATTTCTTTTATGGTATAGTTTTAACATTACATTGTGTTAACTATTAACACAATGAGTTTGCAACAAAAAAAAAGTTGAATCTAACGCACACAGCGGTTGTCACAATAATTAACGCGCAGTTGTGTTAGAATAAACACAATTGCGGTAAATTCAACAAGAATTTTTTCTCAGTGTTGCTCGCGTTAGTTCTAGAGTGTGATAGGATTATGATTACGTGATTGTTTTGATTGCTCAGAACTACTCTAAACGGATACAAACGCACAAACTTACTCCACCTCCTGAGGAGGTGTAAGTTTGTGCAGTTCAAAACTGTCGGAAGCTGCCCTACATATACAAACGAACATGGGATTGCCAGTTTTTTTTACAAACGAACGCGCAATTTAGAAATTCGAGCTACTCCGTATTATACTAATTGACAAACGGACAAACCTATGGACGAAGTGCATACACAGCTACTGACTATACATGACGCAAAATATAATCGGGTTTTAGAAAAATTCGAGGGTGTGCTACAGAAAGATCCCGATTTTAGCACACTAAAACAAATTTGTGATGGTGTATCGAATAATCCACTGACTAAGTACAAAGAGTATTTTAATCATCATCAAACACATCTAACGGTGTCAACTTTTTGCCACTCTTATCCATATGATGTTAATACTGATAATGGTGCCTCTAGTTTTACAGTTCCGTAGCCAAGACTGCTTAAAAGGGTGAGTGTTTCACTACTTTTCACATATTATAATTATGTATTAGTTGTTATTTTTTTTTTTCTATTTTCTTACTATTGTTTTTGTATACTAGGCAGGTACGGCTATGGCACGGCTCCCTGTTACCGGGCTCTAATGATAAAGTAAGATAGACTAAACTTAATATAAATAATAAACCAGTTGTAACTAAATTTCAAAACCTCTTTGCAGATAGCTTGAAAAAGTCGATAAAAAAAATCAACAAAACCTAGCAATGAAATAAATGTAGGAAAAGGAAGGGAAAGAATGTTTTTTCTCTCCTTTAACGACCTAAAACCTAGGAAGAAGACAATATTTAAGTAAAATAAAATATAACAATCGGAAATACGTAAAAACAACAAGGGTTTCAGTGCCACATTTGAATTATGTTAAAATTTATGACTACACTACCAAAATAGTCTGCATTTTATTGCCAGGCTTTTATTTATCGTTCTATTTTTGGAATCACAATTTTCAAACAACACTAAATATTATCACCTCTTAGTTCTCGGAAAATTTGCACTTAACAGTAGATTTGGAAGTATCAATATGTAAACCAACGATAATTAACTTCTCCGCAGCTTAAATCATAAATACAGGAATATTACTAAGTGTTAAAAATCTTTAAAAGGTAAATGAATCATATAAATTTAATTCACCACATAAATTAATACAAACCTTGTGTGGCTACTTTATTTTGATGAGAATACGTATAGGTATATATTTGAAAAGTTTGAAAAGATACACGTTTTCCGCTTGAATGATCAATGGATTTTTAATTTATGCAAATCTGTACCGTTACAATAAATAAAATATTTCAGAAGAAAATTATTTCTAGCCAATACGTTTCACTCATAAAGATGTATGTACATACATGTTATATAGTGGCATTGACTGGTAAATATCCTCTCCGTTTACATATTTTCTGAATGAAATCATACGAATACTCTGTAGGCTCATTAACATTTATATATATGATAATGCTAATCAAATGAATACGGTTCTTCTTGAAGTCCCGTCCTTATCGCTGCTATGAATAAGGTATTATGTATAGAAATGCTAGCCACATCTAGCTGCAGTCTGAAAGTGTATGCGATGAATTATTGAAATATTTTTTGTCGGATACTATTAATCATCTAATACGAAAGAGTATGCAAAAATACATGATTAAATGCACAGAGATTCAAGGGTGAGGGATCTGCCGGATCATATTTTCTTAAAACTAAATTTTTTGTGTTGAGTAGGCTTAAATTTGTCATAGATCTTACTATTTTTGGGTAAAAGATGTCTTCAAAGTATTTTTATTACATGGTAATTACCAAATTCAGTTCTTTTCTGACCACTGCTCTTAGTGTGCTGTTAATACTTTCTAGACAATGAAAGTAAGTTTTTTTTTTTTGTATTCTTTAAACACACGAACCCTAAAAGGGCATATTCCTGTTTCCGAAACATCGTGTACAAATAAATTGATTTACTGAGAAAATTGAAAATTAGAGAGAGTAACTTATCCATGATAATACTAATTAGAGTATGTTAAAAAGGTGGTACCGGCAGTGGCGCACCGCATAAAAGTAGGTACGTAATATACAATATTAGTGCAAAATAATATTGTTATCTTTTCCTGTCGTCTTGATGTCCACTGTGGCAATTGGCAACCGCCCTGGTAAGCTGCGTAGAATTGCAACATCAGCAACGCTTCCATTGTCGATTTATTCAGCCGTCGACGGTGTTGTGAATACGTTGTCGTATACTTCGAAAATGATCATTCGACATCCAGTGAAGTAAGATTTCCAAATGTCAGATATTCCTCTTCCTCATCTGGGCACTCTTGATTTTGAGTTATAGACCGAACCTTTTGTAAATCGGGATTTTTCGTTAAAATTGCACCAAATTTTTGAGCCACATCGACTCCTATAGTGTTCATCAAGTTTTCTAGAGCGGCTTGTAAATTGTTTATGCAATTTAATGCGTCTCGTGCAGATAAGTGACTGTTTTCTAATTGCTCAATAGCTTGTGCAACTTCAGAACAGTTCATGGAAATTTCATCTATTTGTTGTTGAACGTCCGAATTGGAAAAAAGTTGCTGACTATCTCGAACTGCTGCAGAATCATTTGAATCAAGTTTCAAGATGACAATTTTCACTTGTGAAAAATATTTCTGATAGTAAGATACTGCCTGGAGCCATGTTCCCCATCACGTTGTTTACAGGCTGAGGTGGTGGTGGTAATTTCGGACACAATTGTTTGAGCACACGGATGTGCTTGGGAGATTTGGTGAACACTTTTTTGGTAGATGCTATTAACTTATCCACCATCGGATACTTCTTTCGAATGGTTTCTGCTACGAGGTGACATGCGTGTATGAGGGATGTTATGTGAAGAAGAGTCGGAAAGCATATTTTCAACATCCTACCAACTCTCAGCATTGTTGCGGCTCCGTCAGTAACGAACATTGTGAGTTGGGTTCCTGTGATACAAAATTCTCTCAACGAGTCTTTTATTATCTTGACAACAGTTTCTGCATTAGTTTTCTGAATCCTTTTACTGGATAACAATGAAACTGGTGGACCATTACGTTTTAAAGGACGCGCTACAACATGAATGACGCTGTGTTTCTGAGCATCAGTTGTTTCATCCGCACATATGCAGATTTTCTTATTTCTCAACTCGTCTTTTATACATTCCTTTACTGTACCTTGCACACGTGGCAAATTGTATCGTAATTGCACAGATGTCGGCAGCTTCCATGAGAGAACGTACTTAGCCCAAAAAAGACGAAAGTGTTAATGAACACTCGTCTTTTTTGGGCTAAGTACGTAACATAAAAATGAAATCATATAAAAATTGCCAGTATAGAATACTGCTTCTTAAATTCAATACATGACGTTTACTTTTACAATGTTTTCTACATCCAAACCTATCGCGACCTAGCAAGCCGCTATTGCATATTGTCCAATAAATATGCGGACTTCTATATTCTAATCCAGGAAAATGCCTGAGATATTTATTCACATTCGAAGGAAACGTTACACCCTTTTTTGCGTCCCATCTCCGCGTATTTATTTGGCGTGCAGCGTGCAACGTACTGTCGCTTTGAACTCTCTCGCGGTACTGTCGAGATAGACTACGAGTTGAAAATTACCCCTACCCACGCCGCTACCGCTACGCTACTGGCATCCGGTTTCACCTTTTTAACAAACTCTAATAATAATAAATGCTTTATTGTCTTGCGTTGTGTTGACAACGTCAGGCTTAATTAAAATTAAAGTAAACGTAATAAAACGGACAGCACAATATAAAATACATTTAGAACAGCAAAACAATTGGGGATGCTCAGCAGAATTGTCAGTAAAATATTTTTGATAAGAGTAATAACTTTTAGAAATCAAGAACTTTTTCAAAATAACGGGCAGTGCAGAATACATTTTTGAAAATGAATATAAGGGCGATCTTTCAAATAGAGATGTTTTCTGCGCTTGAATGTATAAGTCCGCACTGCGGGTGTTGTATATATTTGGAGGCATCTTGAACCGATCCGCATTGCTCCTGACGCACACTACCGCGCGATATATGTACAAACAAGGAACGTTCAATAAGTTCTTTTCGATGAACAGGGAGCTACATAATTCTCTTTAGGACTCGCCAAAAATCAACCTAAGAATTCTTTTTCGACAAATCAGTACGCGTTGGTAACCGGCACGGCCCCATATTAGCACATTATATGCAAAAATCGAGTATGCTAGGGCATGGTACACTGTCAGCAGTAATTCTGTACTCAAACTGCTTTTTAATTGCACAATTGCGTAATAAGTTGAATTTAGTCTTTTACAGATGTTGTTGATTTGTTCATCGACAGCCAGGTTATAATCAATGTCTATCCGTCTAGCCAAGTTTAACGCCGAACTGACTGAAATGCACAAACTCCGTTTTATAGAGATTCGTAATTAATCTGTTTTTACAACACCAGGTAGAGAACTTGTCCACAGCACGGGCTATCTTAAACTCTAACTGGGTCAAGAACTGCGGAGACAGCAACGGAAGTATCATCCGCATATGCCGCAACATGCGCAGAGTTGAAAAAGTCAGGCATATCGTTCGCGAATATAAGAAAAGTTAGGGGACCCAGAAGCGAACCTTAGGCTACACCCAATCGAATTGGTTTTTATGGCGAAAATGTACCAGATATGATTACACCAATCGTCCGGCCTGTTAAAAAGGAAGAAAACCAATCTAATATCTTTCCCCTGATACCCACCGCGCACAGTTTCGCCCCCACAAAGTCAAAGTCCAAACTATCAAACGCCTGTGATAAATCGAAGAAAATTCCGACAACATAATTGCCCTCGTCGATTTCTCCATAAATAAATTGCAAAAACTCAATTGAAACCGTTTCGGTGGACCTGGATTTAAGAAAACCGTGCTGGGCACCCGTAAAAACATTGAATTTGTTAAGAAAGTCGACTACTCTATTATATACAATAGATTCCAGCACTTTCGAGAATACACTCAATATTGTTATGGGGCGGTAGTTTGCAATGATGGATCGTGCTTCTTGAAAATTGGAATGGTCTTGCCTATTTTTAACTGCGAGGGAAAACCCGTTATGCTATTGATTTATTGAATATTATTGTTTATGGCTCGATTAACACATGCCCAACATACTTGATGGTTTTCGTGTATATACCATCCATACCGGTGCTATGCTTATTTTTTAATAGCATTTGCACTTCATCGGGGGTAACTGGACAAAAAGCAGTAGAATTTTGTAGGAACGGTGATAGCGTGCAATTATCGAGTCTAACCGTACCCAAGTTTCGGATGACATTCAAATATGGAGGGCTAGTAAAAAATTTGCAAAATATGGTAACCACTTGTGAGGGATCAGATATTACCCACAAGGTCTACGTTAATAGATATGGCCGCGTTTCTCTTGTCATTTCGACCCAATTGGGGATCGACACATCGCCATAATTCCCGCGACACGTTTCTAGCATTCCCGATACGTTGTGGAAAGTCCTTTTTTTTTCTCAGCTAAACTTTTTTTATATTCAACTTGTTTTACTTTGTAGTGATTACTCAATTCCGGATATGTTCGTGACAATATGGACTAATCCAAAAGTTCCTCCCTTAATTTTTTTAGGTGGGAATATATCCACCTGCTATTACACCATTACACCAAGGTTATACCCTGATAGAAAACAGCTAATGTGTGACAGAGTTACAGAAGTAAACAAAGATGATTAATCTAATAACTGCCCTATTATTTCTCAGTAAGTAAAACCAACCCTTTACACTGCCGAAAAACTGTTAACTTAACGAAAATAGTCGAGTGTTGTCGGTACATCGAATGGATTTAATTAGACTTAATCTACATTAAGGTTTCGTAAAATTAAGACGTGTCGATCTCTGTATCTTCGTATAATTGTTCCCCTTTTGCTTATGGAGCTGTGACAAATGACATTCGAGACTAAAAAAAAAAAAAACGAAAAAAGATCATTTTCTTTCTTTACTTTATTTGGCCTTGCAGAGAAGAACTAAAACACATTCTCAAGACCACTTTCGATCTTCTATCTAATGATGTAGTCGAAATGTTTATATAACGTTTAGGTTCTTTCTGGCCATCGTCAACTTTTTTTGGCACCGTCATTTTCTTCTGATTTCAATCATATATAACAAAAAAAATACGGTTTAAGATTAAAGGTAGCCATGAAATTCCAAACTACCAAACATCTTAATTGTCGTTCATTAGTAATAGAAAGATGTCGTACACCAACGAAGAGAAACGAGATATGTTATTATTTTTTATTCATCCGAAATACAATAGCGAGTAATCTGTCAACATCTATACGCGTAGTGGCGTCAGAATTAAATTTTCCCCAAACTTGAGTATGGGGGACTTTACATCGAAATAAGTTTAAACAAAACAACCAATCGTATTAGCCACAGCATGGTGATAATTTAAGACGACTGGATCGACTGGCGTACTGTAATTAGTTCGTGGGGGAAGACGACGAAATTTTTTTATTTAAACAAAATCATTTGGTTAGATGAATTAAAATTTACCAATTCTGGAATCTTTATCAGAAAAACTGAGTATTATTCGGCAATACAGAATTCCAGACAAAATAGGGCAAGGAAACTACAACATCGTTTTGAATTAAACGTTTGGATGCGCATTAGTGGCATCCGCCAAAGCCATATAATAATAATAATAATAATAATGGATGCGCATTTTCTTCGTACATACGTATCTAACTTTTTAGATAGCAATATTCTATTAAATCAACTATAGCATTTATGGTGGCAACAAGACGGCGCACTGGGTCACGATACGGCAATTGTGAAAAATTACTTCAGTCAAGAGATTCCAAACCGTTGGATTCAACATACAAGAATTGTTGAATGGCCGGTGAGATCTCCTGACTTAAGTCTTCTGGATTATTTTTTACTGGGAGTTGTTAAAAATAATATTTATAAAATTGATGTCCCACAAAACATTCAGAACTTCAAAGTAGACTCCAGAATACCTTCTACGTAATCTTTAGAAGAACCATACGAAGGGCAGCTCAAAAATTCCGGGTGCGCAATTGTGTATTAGTGAAAATGACCAGTTATTTGAACATTTACTGTAATTGTTGGTTTATTGTTTTGTTTTCTAATATTATTACTGATATTGCTATTTTCATTTATTGGTACAAATAAGGTGCAAAATTTACAAAAACTTTGCAAAAACACACCTTTCATTTACCATTTGTAAAGTATCCCACTGATTTCAATTCAAATTCTTGTTTACGTAAACATTACGTGACTTCGTGAACGATCCATTCCCGACCAAGTTTTTATCAAGATCTAGAAGAATGGTACGATGTGGCTGTTGTCGTTCTGGATACAATTTCATGGCTACCTTATTTAATCTTAAAACGTAGTTTTCCTCAATTAAAGCATAATATCAAAAACTTTTGTCAACATGTTATATATTGAAATTAGAAAAAAAGACTCTTTCTGGCGGTGTAAAAATCGAATATGACGCTGGTAAGAAATAAAAAAAGTTGATGATGGCCAGAAAGAACCGAAACGTCTTATAAACGTTTTGACTACACCATTAGATAGAAGATCGAAAGTGTCCTTGAGATTGTGTTTCTAGTTTTCCTCTGCAAGGCCAAATAACGGTGCTAGAGGTAAAAGAAGAAAATGAGCTTTTCTCGTTTTTTTTTTTTTAATCTCGATCGTCATTTGTCACAGCTCCATTTTCTCTTCGGGTTCATAACAAACACAAAGTTTAGCAATTTTGCAAAATTTAAACCCCCCTCTAATAAGCGAGATCCCTATGGTGATGATCGATAATGAAGTTTTTTTCACAAAATGAAAAATAAGCGAATTTATAAGAATGGAGTGGTGGGCACATTGTATATAACTTATTTTTTTACATCCTTTTTATCGAACGACGGCCATCTTCTTACTAATTTAAATTTGGTATACAAACTTATTCTAAAACAATTGAGGAACAAATATCCAAAAGTCACTGTTTACAATTTTGGAAGTGACTATTATTGGGTAATATATGGGTAATTTTTTGACGATCTTTCGACGTAGGACATTGGCTATATGGAAAAACTTTAATCTACTCTTCCTAATGTTAAGCGAACTACTTCATGCCGATACTTATAAATCCAAAGCCTTCAAAGGAGAGACTGTTCAAGTTTAGTTTCTTCGGATAGATTTCTTCCTCTAAGACCCGTTTCAGACGCTTTGATTCTTTAACGAACTGAATTAATAAATGGTCCTTTAAAATGGACGGATGTTGTAGAAATACATTGCTTTCAATTTATGCCTTCAGATTAGTCACATCCATTTATTAAACCCTTTGCTGAAGAATGTCTTATTGTTTTTGTGTTCCTCATTTTGTTTGTAAGATCTACTGAATGAAGTATTAAGCTTTGAATGCTTTTATTTAAATGCAAGAAATTTGTAAGAGAAATAAAAAAGTTCATTCATTTTTCTGTGGCTTATGTAATAACTAAATTATGTAAATTATGTAACGTTTTTGAAAAATTAATACTAAAATACTAAAGTCTGTTGATGGTTGTTGAATTGACCCCTACATCAACCAATGTCTACAGTAGTTTTCAGGATATATTTTTTAATGTGCAATATCTAAATCTCAAGCTGTGTTAGATATCAAAACCCTTGAAGAATAGTCATAATGTGTGTGTGTCACTTTAAAAGACTTCTCTCCCGTCCGATCTCGTACCTTTCCTCACCCGCAGACGGCTAGTGTTGTCCGACATTTTACTACGCAGACGGCTTGTGTTGTCCAATCCCCCGCAGACGTAGATGAACTTTTACGCCGCAGATGGTTGGTGTTGTCCGTGGCTTTACCGGCTTCTTACCTCACAGATGGCTAGTGTTGTCCGTAGTTTTAATAATAATAATAATAATGCATTTATATTTGTCATAAAACCACAACAGAAAATTGTTCGAGTACAGGGGCTAAATAAATAATTGACAAACAGAACACATAAATTTAAATGACTAGAAACGCCTTGATATCATAAAACTCTCATTCCAGAAGCATTCCCTCGATATTAAATTTAAAGCTTTTAAAAGGCAAGTCATTTAGTTCTTCAGGTACTTTGTTGTATAATTTTGTTCACCAGTAGTCAATTGTCTTCTGGGAACACGTTAGCCTCTCTAATTTCATTTCTTCGTCTGGTTTGGTAACTACAATAGTTTTTGTTTAAGAGAAATGCTTCCTTGTTCTGGTGGACATGGGTGACCAGCTGTTAAAATAAATGCCGATGGAAAGGTGAGAATGTTTTCTCTTTTAAAGTCACACACAAGTCACAAGGAAATTTTTATAGACGATAAAAAATTACGAAATGGTTCGAGGTTCCTTCCACAATTGTCAAAAGAAAAAGAATTTTTGGAACTGTCGAATTTTAGATTAACAGTTTTAACTTAAGGTTCCGTTGATTAGTTTTGGGCAATGTTTAGGAACCTCCTTCGTTTCTCTGATCATAGGTGGCAGAAAATTCTTTGTTAATTCTTTATAAGGTCCTGGCAATAATAAATTGTTGACGCGGGTGAAATAATCGTTCTCGTCCAAAATGACCATAAAAGCCAGTTTTTGTTTTTGTGGCCTTAATAGTTTTGAGATCACCTGTGTTATTTTTGATACTTTTAGCATCTTTCAAGTTTTTTGAAATTATAGTTTTGCACGCGTTTCTTAATCTTTCGTTGTGGCATCTAGGTTTTTAGTAGACGTTTCAACTGACAATTTTTTTATGGGCTGCGGGAGCAAAGCCCATTTGCCAGCTTAAATTTTACACAGATGGTTTTGCCTACATTGCTGGTACGAAGGAGTGCATACATCATATCAACTATAGAGAGGAAACATGTTATATTTAAATATAAATTTTTGCTTGTTTTAGAAAACTAATAAGTTTGTCGCATATCTGTTTATTACTTACACCCAAGAAGAATGTGACATTTACTAACAATGGAATTGACTGAACGAGAAAAGCATATAGCGGATTGATATTGCTCTTTACCCGGCAACGTTCAAGAAAAAAGTGGTTTACACTACTCTCTTCAGCACCACATGAGGGCATCTTCCACCACCAAATTTTAATCTCGGGATTATTGTTCGGCAATAACGTGGTAAACTGCAGCCTGTATACCATGATCTGGTGTTCGTCACGGCGTAAATGTACGCATACTGAGTCATGTGTGCAGAATATGTGCTTTTCCAATATCTGTCCTACTCCTGCACTATTAAGGTTTATTTTGTTACCTTGTTTAGCTCTAAATCAGCAAGTGTAGGTCCATAGACGTAGCCATCTACGCAATACTGCTTAGTTAACCTGTCCACACGCTTTTGAGTTTGAATACCACAGTGGCCCTTAATCCAAGAGAAATAAAATTTGCGTAGATCTTGTTCTTAATTCGCTAAATGCGCATGATGTCTTTAATAATTGGATGCATACATCGAGGGTGTTTCCGATGTTGCAAACATTGTAGTGTACTGGCCGAATCTGACATAATAACTAATGCCAAAGACCTGTTAGTAAATTGGTCGTAAAATTCAAGGCCTCCAAAATTACTACTGCTTCAACAATCCACGCACATCAGTTCTCCAAGTGGCTTGAGAAACTGGATTAATTGGTATGAAATTTTGTTTAATTTTTTTTTTGTTTTTTGAGTTCCTTTTCGTTTTAGATAATCACTTAATAGGTCCTTTCGTCTTTGATTACAATTTAACGGGTAACAGATATTTGGAGCTACTAACAAACGAGATAATGCCTGCTTTGAGACAAGTTATTAATCCTGACAACATGCAAAACATCTGGTTCCAGTAGGATGGTTGCCCGGCCCATAATTCTCGTAACGTGCAACATTTTTTGAGAGAAAACTTTAATGAGAGAGTACTTTCAAATAATGGACCAGTACAATGGCCTACGAGATCACCCGACCTTACTCCCCTTGATTTTTATTTATGGGGTACTACTAAAAACGAATTATTTAATTTTGAACCGCCAGAAAAATTTTAGAACAAAGAGTGCTGAATGTCCTAAGATCATTAAACGAAAACACACCTCGTAGAGTTTATAACTCTGTTAGAATAAGGTGTCAAAAGTGTGTGGAACAGAATGGCCGTCATATTGAACTTTTAGCATATCTTTTCGCTTCCATTTCTCATTGATTTTAGTTTCATAATTAATGCGTGACAAACGCTTGCTCCCGCTGTATTTACTATGTACATCCAAGGAATCGAATGGGCGTTCGGTTATTATCGGTTGATCAGTGTGCGTGTACTATTACATCGATAGTACACGCGAACAATAGTAGACGCACACCGATCAACCGATAATAACCGAACGTCCACTAGATTCCTTGTGCAACCGTTTGTCACGCTTTATTCATAATTCATAACCTACAAATTTCATATTACAGATTAATTTATTTTATTGTTATCTCCCCTACAAATAAAAAGTTTTCAGGTATGTTATACATCGTTGAAAAGCTCTTTTTATGGGCTATCTAACTAACTAACAAACCAATATGGCTGCCTATGAAAAAAAAGATAGCGCTAATAACTTGAAAACAAATGACAATCTGGGGTTTCTATTGACGCAAAAAAATTTGTCTTAAAAAAGTGTCTCCGCATTGTAAAATTTTAGAAGCGGTCACATTAGGTGTTATCGAGTTATTGAGAAAAATTGAAATCGCCAAATTTTGTTTTTTTTTTAATATCTTAAAATGTAAAAAAGTTAGGGTGAGTTTGAAATGAGATTTGTTGCGAGTATTGAATTTTACAAAACATTCCCCATTTAACCGTTGCTCTACGTCTTCTAATAACCGAGATACCAATGGTGAGCATCGAAATGTGGATACACGTATGTATATTTCTATCTCTAATTGACTACGTATTGCATATTGATACTTGATTTCGTTTTGTAACCATAGTTTCTTAGCATGATCGATAACGTTTTTACTAAAACGCACCAGACATGTTAGAATTAAAGTATTTATCTCACATCATTTGGTCGTACGGTTTACAATGGGAATTCGCGAATCCCCGAAACAATTGTCCCGAATTAGTTAAATACTTGTTGTGGTGCGGAGTGTGCCGATACCTGAGTATTCGCCGTTACTATAGCACACAAAATGTAATAAAGACAGCAAGTGCCATGGAAAATCCCCAACTACAGCAACCTTCTGATCATGGCTTACCTCAGTTTCTTAATTACACATCTTTATAAGTCCTTGAACTAAACCTGCCATATTATAAATTGATTACATGCAACTTCCTTAATAAATTAATTGGTTCCGCAAACCTGGTCCACGGAATCATTTTCACGCGCGATGCGATATTGTATTGTTGTAATATGGACATTTGAAGAACGATTAGTTACGTCTAAAATATTATTCACACCAAGTTCCACGTAGATATATAGTTAATTATACAGGATTTAGTAATTTCATCGTATATAGGTATAATCGTATGTCAGTAATTAATTGCATCATGAGATCGTATACCAAGTGCAAAGAAAATTTCTGTAAATATATGGGCCTATAAATATCAATATTTCCCTGATTTTTCCTATGCAGTTCTTTACTGTAACACACTTGGAATTTTATTTATACATTGAAAAATGTTAAAGAGCCATTTTTTCATCTTGTAAATTTATTTATAAATAAAAGAAGTGGCGAATGCAGTTTTCTCATAAACGGAATATTTCTCCCGTTAATGGACCTGATTAAAATTACTCGTAATACGAAATGAATGAATAAATGAATTAAATGAATCACGTCGCTTAAAATTTCTATTTAGTGTTCTAAAATTTCTAATCTTAACATTAAAATGAAACTGTCAACATTAATTTATTGGACTGATAATATGTCATTGCCAACATAGGTTTCGATCGGAGAATGCGGACGTGGCCGGAATACCAAAACAATAGAAACCAGCATGTGGTAGATCTAAAAAATCTATTTGAATAATCAATGAAACTATTCATTGATTGAAAGTTATCTTGGAATGTGCTAATTTTATAACATTCTATAGGAAACAGCCGGTAATCAGAACTCCGAGAGATTACACAATGTGTCGGATATATGAACGTGCATCGCCTTACAAGGCAATAGAACCTGTTGCAGTAGTGGAAATGTTTCTCGGATAAAGAAACAAATACTTAACAATTTCCTAGTGTTCATTTTTACATGGCAAAAATTATTCGCATAAATTTAATAAAAAATAATGGAAATTGTTGATAGTAAGACGGTGGAGAAAAAGCTTTTTCGTTTTTTGTGAGCAAAATTTAATTTAACGTTAAAATAAAAACAGATAATTAATATTCAAAATACAATCCATTGTGATCGATATAGTTCTCTGCCATTGTCTGGTAAAGTTTTCGATTCCATGCCTCTACCATTCCCCTGGTTTAGAAGCGAAGAATTCACGGCATCCTTCTTCTACCTTCACGATATTGGCAAAAGCATGCCCAGTGAGAAAGTGTGCCTTTGACATAAAAATGTAATCATTGGATGGCGCTAAGTCCGAGCTATAAACCGGATGTGGTGGCAACTCCGGTCCATCAAGTTCTTTCAGCATTTAGAGAGGTCTTTGGGGAGTATGCAGCCTAGCATTATCTTGATGAAACAGCGCTCGATTTTTGTAGACTAATGCGGAGTATCATTCTCCTAAAACTGTATACATTCTATCCAATTTTCGAATATTTCGAAGTTGAACATCTTATCTTCTGGTACCAACTCAAAGTAGAGAACACCTTCGTAATTCTACCAAACACGCAGCATCACCTATGCTTCAAAGCTTTTGCGCTTGACTTCAGGTTTTGCAGATTGGCCATGGCTTATCCACTGATTTGATGTGTTTGGATTGCAAATGGAGATACATTTTTGCTCACATGGTACAATTCGTCGATGGAAATGGGGATCCTATGATAATTGCTACGTACTGGAAGCCGGAGTAGCCTCAATTCTTTGGCGAAAATCTCTTGATCAACGATAGAAGGTTTTCCAGAACGCCCTTCTTTTCGAAAATCTGGTTAACCGCTCTTGACTTTTCCATACCAGTTTTATGTTCTGGGAAAACATATTGACCTTCAACTTCACGGAGGATACAGCCGTATCAACAGCGCTTCTGCCTAATTTCCAGTAATGACGCAAAATTGGCAAAATCCCTTCCTTTGTCCGTTGTGAATCTCTTTATTTCAATGTTGGTTTCTGTAAATTTATTAAAAAAAAAACATACTCTGTCTTTTATCATAAGCGAGATCCCTAGATTGCTTTACGAAATTAAAACAGCTATTCATAAAAATGAGAGGTTTGTTGTGTAATGTATCATTGATGTCACCGTGTCTAATTCCTGAAATTATACTCTTTTTTTTATATTACATACTTGGGAATATGCCTAGCTATTTACTCGAACATTTATCATCCAACTTGTCATATCCTGAAACTCAAGTTTGAAATAAAAATTAACTGATGTGATTAAGAGGGCTCACTCCGCGACGAGTAGTTTTTCAGGGGCGCAGGTGTGTAGCGGGGTAATGTTTCTAAGATGGGAAAGGGTGGTGCCTAAGCGAGCATGTTACTTTCCCCGTACCAATAATAAAAGACTATATATGTGCATATGTATGCATATCCACACACGATATATTTCCTGGAACCGGCAATGATACCTCTATTTATGGAATTCCCCTGTCTACCGATAAACATCCCTTCTGTGCTTGCTCTATCTACTGAAAAATCCCTGAAACAACTTGAAACTAGTGGAAATGTTTGGACTATTATTTTATAGGAGGGTAAGATGACCATCGTTTACGTACAAAAGCGGTAAAATGTATTCGTTCAATAAACTTGTATTCGACTATACTATGTATTCGAAGTATACAGATCGACTATATGTTGGTAATGTATAAGAAGATCTGAAGAGGGTGTAAATGTAAGATTTTATTTTGAAAAAAATATTAGCTCCCACCTCCTATCTTTATATATTCTTATAATTTAGGTAAAAGTAGTGTAAATATCAAGTTCATTGTCAGTGAAAGACAGAAGTCCATTATATCCTACTAACATATGTAAGCAGGCTTCGGGTAGATTATATATTACATCAACAAGTTTGTTCTCCTTTTTATTACCGACGTGGTCAAGCGTCCCTTCAGCCACTTATGTATCTCAACGAAAACATAAATTTCAACAAACTTCCCTCTTTGCATACAGTTATGCGCAGCAGCAAATGTGTTAAATGTGTCTAGTTTGAATCGCCACGTTTGAGATGCATAGTATAGTTACTTCGCATATGCATTTTGTATGTTCTTGTATCCACTTCTTCCACGTCGCTTTGATATAGAAGATTTTTATTGTTACAATTAAAACAAAAGATGGAATATCAAGACACGCTTTATCGAAAGGGAAATAAGACAAAATTACGTATATGGTGCTGCAGCAATAGTTTGATATAAAACAAAGAAGGTACTTTATTTAGGGGTACGAAACAAATATTGTATAACTTGTAAGAAAGCTAACACTGCCGAAATACCAGCAAAATTGCATGTGTGTCACAAAAATTGGAATGGAACATCTACAGGTATGGAAGCTAGCATTATATCTGAGGGTTTCCAGAGCATAGATATGTATGGAATTATACACAGTGAAATGATTGCTGATGGCGACAGCAGTTGCTAAAAGATATTAGATATAGATCCATATAAAGAGTACAACATAAAAGTAAAAAAAAATAGAATGCAGGAATCATCTACTCCGCAATTACATGTGCAAAATTAGAGACCTTACGAAAGACACTAAAGCGGGACCTCTCATACTTAGAAAGAAATTGTAGGAGAACGAAATAAGATTTAGAAATAATTATATTAAATATATGTACTAATTAGATATAATATCTAAGAACATAGTTGTGTAGCACTGAAACCCAAATTTAGGATTTCTAATGTTACCTTTACCGACAACGTCTAGCATGCAGCCTAAGAAATGATGCAATAAAATCAAAAACTATGCCTCTCGCATTTGTGTTGGTGGTCTTTCGTAATCAGAGAAAACAGGCCGTCACAGATGTGTGTTAGTCCCGTACGTAAAAAGATTTCTACCCTGGTTAGAATCGTTTACTGTATCTGTCTTTCTTTAACAAAAGAACGAACACGACACTCCACGCCCCTTACTATATCTAGCTGTGTCTGCTAGAGGGCAGCAGTTTATTACGGTAGTTTGTTTAATTTGTAGTGTATCCGCTCTTAACTATTTACTCTTTTATTATTGATTATTTCTAATACACATCGCCAAACTTCAGTAGATAAAAGATGAATGTAGGGCCGTATGGAGCCAAAAATTCGTAAATAGTTGTTTTAATGCGTTTTATAACTCCGCCAAAATGAAGAAAATTGGAGGTTTTTATTGTTAACTTAATGCCTTACAGTAACATTAAATTAAAATATCTCTCCATACCGCCCTACATAAACATGTTCTCTTTAAAAACATATAACTAATATCTTCGGGGTGACACTAATAAAGCAGTAAATAGACACGAGCGAAGCTACTTCCGATGCGTTTGCAACTGGCGGAGTGAGTCCTCTTAACATTTGCCGTTCAACAGTTAGTGCTGTCTATATTTGATAGTTTGTTTTACCGTCCCTTCACTATTTGTTTTAGATGACGTTTGTCTAAATGTGAGGTTTGTTATTAGGATGTATTTTGTACATTATTGTCAAAAATTTACAAACTATAGGTACGCAACGATATACAATGATCTTAAAAAAACCTTTTTTAAATTAATTCTTATGTTGGTTACAACTACGTCTGATAGTTGAGTCCCATGGCGTGTTGTGTTCGTTGGGAAAAGTGCACATGCTGTGTTAACTTGGTTTGTTTTTGCACAAAAAAATTAGAAAAGTTTCGGGTAAGTGATAATCTTCTATGATGATTTAGTGTGTTATGCATGCTGTAGTAAGTGAGCAAAAAGAGCATAATTTTTATGCATTTTCAAACATAAGGAAACATTAGCAACGTTTCTAACCTAAAACTAAGCTACTTTACGGGTTACTGTAAGATTTACAAAACCTCCCCCCTGCAGGTTAGGGAGAATTGGCGAAGTGTACTTTGGAAGATATGGTGCATTTAAAATAAAATTTAGTTTGCGTCTTTTGCAGAATGCCAACGCTTTACAAGAGGCTATGCCGTACTAAAAGGGCGGAGTGGACTGAACAAATGCTTAAAAACGCTGTCCGTGCTATTCAAGAGGAAAGGATCGCAATTAATGAAGCATCTAGAAGGTTTACTGTACCTCCAAGACAGGAAGATGTTCGCGTCATGGCATTTAAGGTGGCTGAACAAATGAAAATTAAACATACATTTAACAACAATGCAAAGGCTGGAATCAGATGGCTTCATTCTTAAGAAGTAATCCATCACTAAGTATGAGAACATCGGAAGGAGTTTCCCAAGCTTAAAGTTAGGGTTTGAATGGAACTGATACCAGACACTACTTCGATTCACTGAAAATATTCTGATTACTAAGGATTTAGCATCAGAAAAGGGTGAAACAATATCAATAATAGCATGTTGCAATGGCGAAGGCATATTCCTACTCCCAGTTGTAATGGTGAAAGAAAGAAAATGAAAAATGCCTTCTGGATTTGTTATTTACATGTCTCAAAAATCGGCATACGTTACAAGTGAAAATTTCTATTCTTGGTTAAAGGCCACTTTGTGCCCAAAAAGCCAGAGGGACGCGTACTTATCGTATTTCATGGCCACGTGTCCCATTATAATAGCGTAGAAATGCTAGAGTTTGCGAAGAATCAGGGAATTATTTTCGTCACATACAACACATTACCTATAACCCTTAGATAGGGCGTTTTTTAAGTCTCTAAAAGACTTTTACTATAATGCATGTAATAATTTTATAAAAATGAACCCAACAAAAAAGGTAGATAGTATATAAATAATGCCCTCTCAGGTTTTAGAGACACGTGAATTATACCATTCAATCCAGAAAGAAATCCTCAACATGCATTTTTAAATCCGGAGCCGCCTAATGATTCTGTCGGAAATCCACAAATTATGTCGATATCTTCCAACCACTGCTTGCTGAAGATCATGATAGTCAAGAACCTACAGAAAAAAAATACTCCTGGTAAGATTCTGCATAAAATATCACCGGTACCATCAACTTCAAGGGGGTGTGAAGTACTAAAGACAGGTCGAAATTTAGCACAGATCTTGAACTTCGACACAAGTATTAAACTATTGACAGAAAAACATTCCGAAAAGAAGAAAACTAACTTACAAAAGAAGAAAATTAGTAAGAAAATAGTTAAAAAGAGAAAAATATCAAAAGATACTTCATCTGAAAACGATGAGAACATCGTCTTCCATGACAAAGGAGAGGTTGAAACCGAAAATGAGAGTATATGTGCTGGTTGTAGTGAAGACTACAACAGTACTGTCAAAAACATCGACTGGATGCAGTGTCGTCGATAGTTGCATGAAGACTGCATTATAAAAAAGTATTTCCTAAAAGCACAAGAAGAATTTGACAAGCAATTATAGTAAATCCTAAAAGTGATCTCCTTCGGTTTCAATACAAATCCTTACGTACTCGTCCCATGTTGTTAAATGCGTTGCCGAGGTGTTAAAGCATTATCGTTTACAAATATCTTGTTTGCTTCAGCAAGTTCTTATATTCTGTATGGTGTATTTTTTGGACTGTTTTCTAGGTTTCCGGGCTGCAATCTCATCATTGCCGTAGCTTTTACCGACGTTTCGTCCACACTCCTGCAGGACATCTTCAGAGCTTCTGTTGTTGCTGCTGGTACTCCTATTGCAGCTACTGCACACTGACTAGAGACTGTTAATTCCAAAGGGGTTTATATAGGGCTCGTCAATGGAGCGGAAATGTTATGGATCAATGAAGCGTGGCAGTTGCTAGAAGATTTAATCTGTTGTGATTTCCAAGTATGATGTAAGAGGATAACTATAAAACATTGTATACAGTGCGGGCCTAAAGTATCCCCCCCCAATGCTAACCTTTCAACGACAGGAGCTAGCGTTTTTAGAAATAGTAGGTCGATTTCTATTTTTTGTTAGCTAACTTTTGTAGTTATTGGCAGTTTAATTGTATTTCCGGTGTCACCGGAAGTGACGTCAACTTTCTTATTGTAAATTGAACACAATGTATATTTTTAAGTTTCTGGAAAGGTAATCGAAAGGCGAATCCAACGATACCACATATGTTATACTTTAACTTAAGAAATATGATAATATGCAGCAATAAAGGGTTTGGTAATCTGTTTTTACTGTGACGCAGTTGGCTAAGAAAGAGCGCCAATTTGTTTCTTATAACGCCAGACTGATCTAAAGGGCCCTGCTAAAAGCAAAGTAATTATAACAGTTGCCAAACTGCGAAATCTCAATTCCAAAAGCGTAAACTATTTTTGTTATTTAATGTTATTATAACCTGCATTTGTCATACTTTCGTTCTTTGTAATCGTTTATTATTTTGTGACATTTTAACTTTTGTTAATTGTTGTTTCTCCTTTACTTTATCGAACATTATTGTAATTAATTAATTGTGATAGGTTTGTTTAAATTTGTTAGTTTTTGATAGGTAATGTGCTTAGGTTTCAGTTTGGATCACGTAAGATAAACATCAAGTATCTACTTTTAATATTCCATGAATTTGGCAAATTACCATGAAGTGAAACATAATGAACACTGCTCTTGTACAGCCGGAAATATTTGAACTTGGCGCTAAGTAAGGATAGATAGTATAAAATTTACAGAATGAAATGCTTTAACAGAAGATAATATGATATAAATTATTGTACAATTTGTTGCGCAACCATGGCAAATAAGGTGACAATTGTTGCTAGATTTACGTAATACATATTAAAATTGACCCAGCAATTTCTTGCCGAAGCTATCATAAAAACCTAAAAAACATATTGTCTATCAAATACTAACACATTTAAGCCAGCTTAAAACTAATGAGAGAAAATAATAACTAGAACAAAGAAGGAACATATGGCAAATGCAGAATATAATAACAATAAACAACAAGAATTATTTGCACCTTTGGAACTGAGATTTGACAGTTTGGCAATTGTTATTATTAGTTTGCTTAGCAACAAGCTGTTTAGATCAGTCTGGAGTCATCAGAAACAATTCGGCGTTCTTTCCTAGCCAACTTTGCGTAACAAGAAAAACAGATTACTAAAACCTTTATTGCTGCATATCGTCATATTTCTTAAGTTATAATATATGTGGTATTATTGGATTCGCCTTTCGATTACCTTTCCAGAAATATAAAAATATATAGGGTTCTATTTAAAATAAGAAAGTTGACATCACTTCCGGTGACACCGGAAATACGATTGAACTGCCGATAACGGCAAAAGTTAGTTCACAAAAATAGAAATCGACCTATTTTTTCTAAAAACGCTAGCTTCTGTTATTCAAAAATTAGCATGGGGGGCACTTTAGGTCCCCACTGTATATTCAGTTAACAACCCAGATTCTATACAACTTTTTTAAATAACTTCGTCGTACTGTGTTTTTTGTCAATTACTGAACGCAAGATCTTTCATGCATATGCACACAGGACAGTAACGTAATGTGTTCTTACACTAGTGAATGTAATACATATGTCGTACGTAATAACGAACGTCATTTTACTAATCACGCTCTAATAGAACACATACATACATACATATATGCTGATCTACGCATTTCAATATTTGAATTAAGTATTGAACTTCACAACCACCATCAATAACCACTGTAAAATTATAAATCATTTCTTTTCAGTATAAAAAAAGCAATACGAGGCTACATGTATGTAAAATACAATTACCTACCAATCGCATTTGGTCAGTTCCTCAAATAAACCTACACACAGAGTGAGGTAATGTTACAATAAACCACCTGGCAACTGCCACGCTCTGAGTTAATATGAATTTTAAGGTCAACCGGCGTGTTATACAATTTTCTTCTTTTTATTGCACGGAGAAAAGTAAATCTAAGTCAACAGACTAGATTTCTCTACATATAGCTCTTGTTTGGTATTTAACTTTTCCGTAACAGAAATGAGCACACAAAGAAAATTACATTATGAAATAGGGCACGTATTTAACAATAAACATATGTATTACAGCATTATATATTACAGCATATAACAGCGAATGCAATAAATTTGATTTATACCATTTAAGGAAAATGTAGTTGAACATAAATTACTAAAAATAATTTCACTATGAGCGGTTCTAACTTTTGGTTAAATTAATCAAGGTTAAAAATTCAATTTTCATAAAAAGGTTATAGCATACATGTATGATGGCAGGAATAAGTAGCGATTCGAACTGCAATAGTACCTCAAAAATGTATTTTCCGTACCCGAATTACATTCTCGTGAGATGTAACTGAACAATTGTAAATATATGGCACGGAAATCAATCGTTTCAGTATTTTGTGCCTCCAAATAATTGTGCATTAAGGGTTCTTAGTTCGTACTGACATCAAGTACTACACTAAACAAAACTCTAAAGTAAATATCAATCAAATAAATGGTATAAATCTCAAGTATCTGTTAGCAGTATATGGTACTCATAGTCAAGTTAAAGCTTCATATATTAAATGTATTGTGAAAGGTTAAATGTTAGAATGGAATTTAATTTAAAGTTAAATGTGTGAAAATTGAAATTGTTAAATGTGTGAAAATTGAAATTGATAAAAATCAAAATGTGAAAGTTGAAATTGATAAAATTGAGGTGGTAAAATTGAACATTGGTAAAAGGTAAATTTCAAAAGGGACGTTTCAATTTGAAGTTGAAATTAAAAATGTAAAAGGGATAAGGGATCCGGTAAAAATAAAATTTAAACATTAATCAAACTTTACGGCACATACCTACACTTATTGCTAGCAATAAGTCAATTTAGTCTCAAAATTCAAACATCTTAAAGATTAAATATCTTTAAGAATATGATTTAATTTATGAAGTATTAAATTGACTGTAAATATCACATGCTTCCTCTTTTATATTATATTGATGTAATGTTTGCCGAGGATTCTAGCTGATGACTAGAGTTGTTCACTAGCGCCAACGGGCAGTGGCGGAGTTTTGGTACAACCAGTGTTGTTCCGTCTACCGATTTTTCGGTATATCTACCGAATTTTATAGCTACCTACCGAACTACCGAAATGCTCCATGGATCTACCGATTAAAAAAAATACTAATATGTTGTAGTTTCGAACGGAAAATAAATTTGATAACACAATTTTATCTTTTATTTGTGTTACCATCAAAAAAGTATTTTAAGAATATTTTTAATAAGTTTGATACACCGACTGAGAAATTTAGACCTACCATCTATTGACCTATTACTACAATCAGATATTTACTAGCGTCTGAAAGATCTGTAACACTACATTTTTTTAAAATTACTTTTGAGTAGATAACATTCTGTTGTAACATTGTTAAAAAACGATATTCCAGATTTATTTATCATGAAATGTATATGCCATTCATTCCACTTGTGCGCTTCGTACGCCTGTCAAAAGCTTCCTAAATACGTAGAAGAGTCATTATCAATTATTTTAGTTCAAGTCCAAAAAGAATTGCCGAATTCAAAGAATATCAATTGTTTTGCAATATTAAAATTCACAAAATTCTCCACCCTTCACAAACAAGATGGTTGTCAGTACATCAGGTTGTACAACGAATATTGGAACAATTTGGTGCTCTGAAATTGTATTTTACAACTGCTGTGACCGAAGGAGATGTCTCGGCTGCAGGCAACGTCCTCCAAAATTTTAATAATCCACTAAATAAACTTTTTTGTTATTTCTTGATTATGTTTTACCATTTTTTAATAACTTGAACCGCGAAATACAATCCGAAGCTCCAAAATTACATGTTTTGCATACTACTGTCTGTAATATTTTACGTACATTTGGTGATTGTTTCTTAAAACGAGAATACATAGCCGCAATACCCCGGAAGATATTGATTTTAAAAATCCAAGAAATTTTTTACAGTTGGAGGATTTTTTACTAATTGGGAACAAGCGTTGCAGTGTATTTGCAAGAAACGGCGTAAGTAGTTCGCTGCTTAGATTTTTATAACGAAAGTTGCGTACAAATAATTTCACGATTTCCATTAAAAAATAATCCAACCCAAAAATTTAATTTTATTGCAGTGGTTAAAAATGAATCTATAAGTTCTACTTCAAGCATAGGTCCACTTTTCCCAAATATAGTATCTCGTCAAAACCTGCAAAATTTAGATTCAGAATGGAAGTTATTTCGTAATAATGAGGAATGTCAGACATTTAGTGACGATGTTTAATAATTTTGGACATAAGTGAAGCAAATTAGCCGAAGTGATGGTACATATGTATTTCCCGTTTTGAGTAAATTTGTGGAAAATATGTTATGTCTTCCACTTTTTTCTGCCAATGTGGAAAGAATTTTTTCTGCAATTAACTCAGTGAAGACTAAACAAAGGAATCGGCTAAGCACAGAATCAATTACTGGTCTTTTACATACAAAAAATTATATTAACCGAGAAAATTGCTTTAATTTTCCAATTGAACAAAAATTAATACAGAATATGAACGACAAAACTTTAAAAAATTTTCCTGAAGATGAATAAAAATCAATAAAAATCTGTGTTTTTGAATTTTTTTTACAAATTTGTTTTAATTATACATTTCGTTATTATATTACAGGTATTTTTGGGTTTTGTTAATGGTTTGCTATTTTTTTATTATTATTTTAATTGTTGAATTTATACCTCAATAAACTTATTGTTCAAAAAATTGTTGACTTTGAATTTCGAATGTAAAAGTGTACATATAATCTACCGAAATCTACCGAATTTTGCCGAAGGTATCTCCCGATTACGGAAAAGCACAACGGAACAACACTGGATACAACCCTCAGTACAACTGCGAGTCTCAACCAGATCTGTTGTGTGTACATGTACGCTGCCGTAAATACTATTTCGTATTTCCACGTTTGTTTTAAAAATGTTGCCTACGTCGCGAAAACGACCAATGTTGGACAAAGTTACAGAATTTATAGCAGAAATGCTTGACCTAAATTATGATGGCGTTAACATTCAATGTGTAACTTGTAATATCCTTTTAATGTGTTGGTCCGCAAGGGATTGCCTACGTCACGTAAATAGTAAACAGCATTCTTTAAAAAAAAATTGCACACGACACTATGACAAATTTGAACTTAATTTATGTGTTACCTTTATTGCATGTAATCTACCGTTTAATTTACTAGACAAGGAAGCATATGTCTTCTTTTGGAATAAATATTTGGTCTGCAAATTACCAAGTCGGCCATCCTTACAAAGAATTCTGCCATCTGCTCGTGAACATGTTGAAAAAAGAATTAAATCGGAGTTGAAAGATAAAAACTGTGGTTATGTGTGGACGAAACAACAGATCGTAAAAAAACATTTTGTGATTAATGTAATGGTACGTACAATGGAACCACATCAATCGTCACTTTCAATTCTATTAGCTTCCAGGCGAGTACAACAATGTACTGCCGAAGTAATTTCAAAGTTAGTGTTAAATACATTGGAAAAGTTTGAACTTTCAACAAACCAACTGTTGATGTTTATGAGTGATGGTGCCGCAAACATGCTTTCTATAGGCCGGTCTCTTAAAAAACATTGTGCTAACTTGTTACATATTACGTGTAAAATTCATGCTTTCAGTCATGTGGCAGATAGTATTAGAAAAGTTATCCTGACGTAGACGCTTTAATAGCGCATACAAAAACAGTGTTTGTCAAATCTCCAAAACGTACTCGCAAATTTCACAGACTGTACCACCGTATGCCTGAGTCACCAGAACCTATTCTTACACGTTGGGGAATATGTTTATAGGCCGCGTTTTATTATCATAAATATTTTGAGAATATTAAGGACGTGGTTTTATAATTCGATCCAAAGGAAGCTGCGGCTATCAAAGAAAGCCAGTCGAAATTTTAAGATAGTCAGGTTAAAACGGATTTAAAAACTATTCAGAACAATTACTTCGGACTAATGGAGGCAATAGAAAAATTACAAAATCCTTCGGTGTCGTTAGTGGAATCTCTGCAAATAGTGCAACATGTTCACGCACAGCTATGCGCGGTAGAAGACGCAAAAAATGTTTGTGCTCTAGAAAGGTTTGAAAGTGTTTTAGAGAAAGATTCTGATTTTCGCACATTAAGACAATTTGTGAAGTTGCGTCAACAGAACCGTTAAGTTGTTCCAAAGATTATTTTAATTACGCAAATATAACGTCGCTAGATGTAGAACGTTCGTTTTCTGCATATAAACACACTTTTTCCTCCCGCCGCAAACAATTGTGGAAACATATCCAATCTTGCAGATATTTAACAAACATTATTCACTTTGTGATTTCACGGACGACTCTTAAGACGGTAAGTGTTTGAGCACGTATTATATTTTATTTCTGACCATTTATTTTGCGTCAATTTTTATGCGCCCGCCACTGGCTGTTGGCGCAAATTGAGCAACCCTACTGATGACGATGTAAGCCGAAACTACTGTTAGAGTACATTTTAAATGAATTTGTAAGGAGCAATGAGGATTTTTGTATTTTTATTTTAACATCATTGCATTTGACAACATACGACTTTTGGAATTCGTTTACCCAATAAAACGATTTTGTCAATATTCGCTTATATAAATATAAATGCCCTTCTGATGCTCTCAATACAACGCTTAAGTAATCATGATATTCCAATATAGATATGTATAATACGTTCATAGTAAGAGTAAAAGAAAAATATACATACTACCATAAAATAATTTTCCGTATACTGTTTTAGTGATATTTAATTTTGATAGCTTAGAAGTGAGAGTTTCTATACCTTTGGTAACAATAACTGCGTCGTATATTTAAGGATATTATAGAAATCAATTGGATTACGACGTATATTGCGCACATATACCAGTATTTTGCAATAATATTATACAAGAGTGGCATATACGTATACAACGACACAATACAGAACATACAAATAGCGTTCCTGACAATGCAGTAATATACTGTACTGATTTTCAACAATCGGTTTAACTTCCTCCCTCATCCATGCGACCGACACGTCACGTATTGTACGGACATAAGTCAACACGAATTACAAGAGGCATCCGTGTTGAATATAAAAATATCTAAATACCAGACATGTCAGAGCGTCAATGGTATTCCATTCACATATCCTGTATGTAGGTACTACACACTTCTCTAGTACAATGGCATTAGATCATTAAGAGTTTGCTTTATTACTAAGGGGAAATAACATTTTTGGACATTTCGCTCATATGTAATGATTGCGTACAAAATTTTACAAGTATTTTGATAAAACGTATATAAGCTAAACTCTAACACATTAAAAGAAATAATACGTTAGATATACACTGTAAAAAGTCGACTATAAATTACGTACGATATAAAGTAAAAGAATTACATTTTAAAGTAATTCTACATTAGTACATGTAAATACTTATATTTACTTATAAATATTTTATAAGAGTATATACTAATTATACCAGAATTGACGCAATAGGGTATCATGAACCCTGAAGAAAAATGTGCGACAAAAGAAGGAATAATAAGTTACAAGCTGGCACAAGAAGGTATAGGGACATAGCAGAACGTGAAATTGGAAATATAGAAGGAGACGGGGATTGAAAAAATATAGAAGAGGTATGGCAAGAATTTAAAAATTTAACACTGAAAGCAGGAAGCAAGGAAGCATGTGGTACAATCTTTATAAATAAAAGCAAAGGACAAACTAGCTTAGATTAGCTAGGTTAGATTAGCGAAAGGTTACAGAAAATATTAAATAAGCCAAACAGGTATCGTGGGAAGATTTTGGCAAGAAAATGGAAAAGATAGTAGAATGAATAAGAAATTATTTTATAAAGTAGTAAACACCTCAGAACAAAAAAGAAATACACTCAGAAATACAATCAGACAAATGAAAAATAAACAGAAAGTAATATTGGTAAATGAAAAAGAAATCATGGACCGCTGGCGAGAGCATTTCTAGGAACTGCTAAATACAGAAATTAACATAAGACGGACACAGGAACGAAGCACTGCCAATAAATGTTTTCTTCCCCATTATCGATAATTTGTCTATTTGCACGAAACATGGATTTTTAACAACGGCTCCGTTAGACATTCATGGCAGAACAATACTGGACAAAGTGTTAAGCAAATCAAACATGAAAGCAAAAGGTGTGTTCATATACCATATTCAGAGATTAGAAGCTTATATTTTAAATATTTGTAAATTGCATGGTAGTATAATAAGACGTCAATTTCGAAGTGGGTTTAATTAATTAACTAATATATACTTGATTATTTTATTATTGTATTTATTTCTCAGTAAAGGAAAACAAACTATATGGGCTTATTATATTATTATTCCCAATGTATTTTCAAATTATCCATCTCTTTAGTTATTTTACAGTGAGTTCTTGGTTTCACAACAGGGATGTTCTTGGTTTCGTAACAAGGATTCGTTTTATTGCAATATTGTATTCACATGCTTTAAACGAAGTTATTGTATATTGTTTCTCTGACTGAATCAAGCCGTTGTGCACAAAAAAAGGGGATGTATTGTAAGTGTATATGCGTTCTCGTTGTTGGATTTAGCACGTGATTTCGGGAAAACACAGGTAGTTTTGTAACAAATAATAAAACCAAAGGGAAGAGAAAAGAACCGATAACCGGGAAGTGAAGTGTTGTTACCCAGGCTTGGTAAACATAAATTTTCTCTTGTCTTGTTCGCTCGGCGGTTACACTAAGTTTATCAACGAAAAAAGTATATTAATTTGTCCGTAAAAATGCGACCAAGAAAGGAGAAAAGAACGGTACCGCTAGCTACTGACAGGTTGCTCCTAAAATAATAACAATTAAGTGTATGTAAAAATAGAATCACGCCTATTGTTGAGGAAAAAGTGCGAGTTTCACCCCTACAAAGACGCGGAGAATAAACACCGGCCAGCGACGAAGAGTATTAACCCGGCAGAGCCTAATACATTCGATAAGGTAAGTCTATTGCATATATGTAAACAGTTGTATGCCTACTATCAAAGATCTCTTGTGTATTTTTTTGTTTAAGATATAAAACCTTGTGTATGAAGTTTTTAAATGTCAAATTAGAATTCGGATCCGTTTAGAAAACATTTTTTAATTTCAAATTAAATTCCGTTTTTGTTTGAATTAAATAGTTTTGTTTTATATTCCATTTTTCATTGGCTGAATTAGTCATTTTATTATATTTTTTTGAAGAGATCCAGATTTGTTTGTTCCTGTAATAAATAGAGTTGTTCAATTTGCGCCAACAGCCAGTGGCGGGCACATAAAAGTTTACGCAAAATAAATGGTCAGAAATAAAATATAATACGTGCTCAAACACTTACCGTTTTAAGAGTCTTCCGTGAATTCACAGTCAGTAATGTCTGTTAAATATTTGCGACATTAGATATATTTCCACAGTTGTTTCGACAAACCGAATGCGGCGTGAGGAAAAAGTGTGTTTATATGCAGAAAACGAACGTTCTACATCTAGTGACGTTATATTTGCGTAATTAAAATAATCTTTGGAACAACTTAACGGTTCTGTTGACGCGCCTTCACAAATTTGTCTTAATGTGCCAAAATCAGAATCTTTCTCTAAAACATTTTCAAACCTTTTTAGAACACAAACATTTTCTTCTACCGCGCATAGCTGTGCGTGAACATGTTGCACTATTTGCAGAGATTCCACTAACGACGCCGAAGGATTTTGTAATTTTTCTATTGCCTCCACTAGTCCGAAGTAATTGTTCTGAATAGTTTTTAAATCCGTTTTAACCTGACTGTCTTGAAATTTCCAATGTATTTAACACTAACTTTGAAATTACTTCGACAGTTCATTGTTGTACTCGCCTGGAAGCTAATAGCATTGAAGGTAACGATTGATGTGGTTCCATTGTAGGTACCATTACATTCACTATAGAATGTTTTTTACGATCTGTTGCTTCGTCCGCACATAACCACAGTTTTTAATCTTTCAACTCCGATTTAATTCTCTTTTCAACATGTTCACGAGCAGATGGCACAATTCTTTGTAACGATGCCCGACTTGGTAACTTGCAGTCCGAATATTTATTCCAAAAGAAGACATATGCTTCCTTGTCTAGTAAATTAAATGGTAGATTACATGCAATAAAGGTAACACATAAATTAAATTTGTCATAGTGTCGTGTGCAATTTTTTTTTGAAGATTGCCGTTTACTATTTACGTGACGTAGACAATCGCCTTTGGACCAACACATTAAAGGGATATTACAAACTACACATTGAATTTTAACGCCATCATAATTTAGGTCAGGCATTTCTGCTATAAATGCTGTAACTTTATCCAACATTGGTCGTTTTCGCGACGTAGGCAATGTTTTTAAAACAAACGTAGAACTACGAAATAATATTTACGACGGCAGCGTACATGTATACACAACAGATTTATCTGGTTAAGACTCGCAGTTATACTGAGGGTTGTATCGAACCTCCGCCACTGCCCGTTGGCCCTAGTGAGCAACTCTAATTATTATTATTCCCAATGTATTTTCAAATTATCCATCTCTTTAGTTATTTTACAGTGAGTTCTTGGTTTCACAACAAGGATTCTTTGTATTCCTATATTGTATTCATATGCTTGAAAAAGAAGTTTTTATATATTGTTTCTCTGACCGAATCAAGCCGTTGTGCTCAAAACAAGGGGATGTATTGTAAGTGTATATGGGTTCTCGTTGTTGGATTTAGCACGCGATTTCGGGAAAACACATCGGAGACATTAGGCAGTTTTGTAGCAAATAATGAAACCAAAGGAAAGAGAAAAAAGTGGTAGTCCAGAACCGATAACCGGCAAGTGAAGTGTTGTTACCCGGCCTTGGTAAACATAAATTTTCTCTTGTCTTGTTCGCTCGGCGGTTACACTAAGTTTATTAACGAGAAAAGTATATTAATTTGTCCCTAAAGATGCGAGCAAGAAAGGAGAAAAGAACGGTACCGCTAGCTACTGACAGATTGCTCCTAAAATAATAACAATTAAGTGTATGTAAAAATAAAACCACGCGTATTGTGGATAAAAGTGCGAGTTTCACCCCCTACAAAGATGCCAAGAATAAACACCGGCCAGCGACGAAAAGTATTAACCCGGCAGAGCCTAATACCATCGACAAGGTAAGTCTATTGCATATAAACAGTTGTATACCTACTATCAAAGATCTCTTGCGTATTTTGTTGTTTAAGATATAAAACCTTGTATATGAATTTTTTAAATGTCAAATTAGAATAGTCAACGGATCCGTTTAGAGAACATTTTTTCATTTCAAATTAAATTCGCTGTTTTTGTTTGAATTAAATAGTTTTGTTTTATATTCCATTTTTCATTAGCTGAATTAGTCATTTCATTATATTTTTTTTTTGAAGAGAACCAGATTTGTTTGTTCGTGTAATAAATAAGGTTCGCAAATCACGGTTCCCGATCATAGACGACCGACTGGGAAAGGTGTAACTTTGTTTAAGAATTTAAAGGTTATAGTTTATAATTAACAATACATATCGGGAAACACTTGCCTAGTAAATACTTAATTTCTGAATGTGTTCAACTAAACATCCGAATCATGACCTACGTTTCCACTGTCGTTTTCATTGAGCCTTGTTCGGTAAAAAAAATGTTTTTATATAACTAAAACCACTGTTTAACATGTATTAATCTAATGTTTACGTAATTGTAATGGTGTTTGTAACAAGTAGACGTATCTGTAGCAGCACTGTTATTACAAATCTGCCTTAATCTAGCCCAGCACTATTAAATTTTACTCTAACACGGACACTTTTCTCGTCACTTAAGCTTTCTAGCTCTCTTTGTACGTTATCTACTATTTACATGGATACGACTAACGGTAATTATAATTACCGGGTACTTATTGAAAATAGTTTGTAAATCAATTTCAACTTTTTTCAATTGACTTGCTTTGATGGCAGCAGCTTCTTTTGTATCAAGTTTTAACATTAGGGACAAGAGTGAATGAAAATGTTGGAAATAATAAAACGCAGTTTCCAACCACGTTCTTCATCAAGTAGAAATCGACTATCGGGTTCTGGGATATTAGGGCACTCTTCATGAAATTCTTTTAGGGATTCTGTGCTAGTAGTTCATTATTCATCTGGCGAATAATGTCGGCTCCGAGACGCCACATATGCAGTACACATGTTACGTATAACAAATTGGGAAAAGTAGTTTTAAGCAAACATTAATACTTGGATTGTCGAAATTTCGAATTTTTGTAAAGTGGCTAATATCACGTTTTTAATGGTTTCCAAGTTTTTAATGGTAACCAGTCGTATTGGCTATTAAATATGGAGGTGACGATCCCCTTGGTTTTAATGCTTGAATTGTTATAGGTTCGTTCCAACACGTTTAAAAAACCGTAAATTTACCGTCCGGTATTTGCGCAGTGCAAACGAAGTGTTCTAACTACATTATGTACCGTACCTAGAACGATAATAATAGTGTAACCACTTTAGTTTAAGTAACTGGTACAAGTACCAGTTACTGTACAGTCATATCGGTACGGTCATATCAAGCAAGAATCGCAATATGTATCTGTACCAATAGAAAACGGTCTTATTGCATGTTGCATCCTTGTCTATAATTTTCTTTCTCAATAGCGATATACAGTCGATTCCAAAAGCGTTCCCATCATTTAGACTGCAATATGTGCGGACGATCTTAGTAAGAATTTCTTTTTATTTCGTCTTAAGAATTTCTAGTTAGTTTTGTCTAAGCTTCGTAGCAGCAAGAAACTAAATATGTAAAACTCTCATTTCCAGGCGACCATGACTTCAAATTATTACGTGCGCTCTTGCACACAGTAGCATCGAATTGATCGGATTCCAGTCAATCCCCTCCTTAATAGGAAATTGTAAAGACGAAAATAAAAACAGATTCTGATGAAATCAAAGATAAGAAAAATAAATACTCGAGAAATTCTTACTAAGATCGTACGCACATAAGGCACTCTACCTCGCAACTAACCACATCGGTAACCTTGAATCATTGTTTGCCTGCTTGAGAGCGAGAATGGGTTAGCGATATGGCTAATTTCCCATTTTCTTAATCGGTATGTTCACTGAGTTTTCCTTTGAATTCGGTGATTCATCTACGGTCAGCCACAATTTTTTACCGTACACTTCATGCTCTATTATTTTCTCTATTCTTTCACGCACACGTGGTAAATAATTTCGCAATGTTGATTCACTTGGCAAATTCCAGTCGGGGTTATATGTGCCTCAATACTTGCGAAACTATTAACTTTTTGGATGTTATTAAATGTAATGTTACAAACCTGGGACTCTGAACTGGTATTATTTTAATACCGGTTTTATGTCCTCTAAGCCATACCGGTACCGCTATAGTACCGAAACCACCGATGTAATACCGAAACCGATACATTGTAAAAACCGAAATAATTACTCGTATTTTTCCGGTTTTTGTTTAGTCAAAAGGATTTCTCTAAAATTTTGCAATTTAATTTAACTTCGACTTTGCAATTACATTTTTCATGCAATACTTTTCATTATAAATGTACATACATATGACTATATAATTGACTAAATTAATCTCACCCAATACATATGTACATAAAGATAAGAGATATTTTAGGTAACTGTACCTTTTTATGCATGCACTACTGAAAAAAAGCGATGTAGTCATCTTAACGCTTAACAATATTGTAATCGAAGTTAAGGGAAATCAACAAAACATTTATTTCACTTAACAGTATTAACTATAGGGCATTGTTAAATTGACAATATTGATATTGCGATTTGTATTGTTTTAATTAGAATACCCTCGTTTCAGTTCTAAAGAATTGTATTTGTTAGTCGAAATCGCGTTATCAGTGCCGCCAACTCAAGTTGGTGTCGAGAGATTGTTCTCTTCTTTAAAATATGTACTGTCGTCTTTACGCTATAGCAATTGTTTAATGCTACAATTGTTTTTGTTTATCCCACTTTGGCTGTTTTCATTCAATCCAATTGTTCTGCATTATCTCGATTTAGTTGTAGGTATTTAAGGGATACTTAAATATTTTATGCTTATGAATATTATTATTTCAATTTCAGTTTACAGTAAGTGATAGCCGTAGCGGATGCTTTATTTATCTTTTTCCGTTATTATTACTTTCAAAGTTGTCGTGCTCTTTGTTATTTCCCTTCTCGCTTCAAAAACGTTAGCCCTCTCTCTCGTTATTCGTTTCACTTTTACATTCAATACTTAAGATTTTCGTCCCCGATTTCTTACCGTAATTTTTGCGTTTGTTTTTTGTCATGGACTTCGTGTTCGAAGTTGTTGTGGGAGAGAATTCATGATTTGAAAGACAGAAAAGTGCACGAGTGGTAGTGAATACGTTGTATGTTATTCGCATTGTGATCGTTTCTAAAGCACTAAATCCCTATTGTACGACAAACACCACACGAAATCCATCTTATTTGAAGTTTGGATATTTCAAAATAAACTTTCGAACATTGGTCATCAAGCAATAATTTTGACGAGTAATTTCTTCGCTCATATTTGCTACTGAAACATGGTAACGTCGAACAAACCGAAACGATATCTCAAGACTGATGTTTTTTACGCGATTAAGTTTCTTCCCTCTTAGGTATGCGCGTAATAGACTGACTCAACAAAGTTTCCAGACACCTGTCGCCATTTTGATTTGAGTGCTTAAAAAACAGTGCAATCCTATTTATTGCAGAAAATTGTTGGTGAATAGTATATTAGAATACAAATGAAAAAGATAACAAAAAAAGATAATGTTTTATTGTACAAGTGACATTACATTAAAAAAAAGAACAAAAGTAGGTACAATTCCAATCTCAAAAAAATCTCCATACACTTAGCAAATCCGGAATTATTATTAGAATAGTAACTCCATTTACAAAGTTTAGTAACTTGTTGATCCACCCTTTGCTTTTATGATTGCTAACATGCGTCTCTTCATACTTTCAACTAATTTGTTCATTACTGTGGGATCAATGGAATTCCATTCTTGTTGTAAGGCGAATTGTACCTGCTCCTTTTTGTGGATCATATGTTTCCTTATTCTTCGTTCCAGTTTATTCCATAGGCGCTCTATGGGATCCATGTCCGGCAGTTGTGGAGGTGTATGAAGCTGCTTTCCCACATTAAATATCAACCATTCCTTGACCCGTTTAGCGGTGTGCTTGAGGTCATTATCTTGCTGGAAGATAAATGACCATCCAAGACCGAATTTTTGGGCACTAGCTTGCAAATTTTCTCTCAGTATATCCATGTGTGCAGATTGGTCCGTTATATCGTCAATAAATTTTAAATTACCAACGCCTGCAGCACTCATACACCCCCACATTAAAGCTTTTCCTCCGCCAAATTTTACAGTCGCGCACGAATTTTTAGTTTTCATAATTCAATTGAATTTGTACATATACAAATACGATTCATTTTAATATCAAGTCCCGTTAATTAGATTTAGGAAACATGTAATATAGCTATTTTATAATGAGGGGTTGTATTTATTTTTGACATTTCCATTTTTTTTATAATTGAGAACGGTTTCTTTGCTTCATATTACAATTAAGTATTTATATGGAAATAATCAACGATTAAAGTTCATCAATATCATAAAAATCAAATAAGATGTATTATGTGTTTCCTAAAATCAGCAGTGAAGTCGAACTCATAACACAAACAGGTATGTTAGGCGACTGACTTGCATCTGGCATGTGTGTGGGGAAGTTGAAGAGTGAGGAGGGCGTGCTTACACATAGACGGCAACCTCATTCGCTCTATATATGGGACTAGCGCTTATAAATTAATCCTCTCCAACGCTAGTATGTCATTCTCAACGTGTTTTGACAATAGCACAATATATTGTATTATACAGTACAGTACTGTACTTTAGGGTGGTGTACTGTATAATTATTTAAAAGGAAAACGTACTGTTTTATTTTTTGTACTGTATTTTAAATGCAATGAAAACTGGGTTTAATATAAATTTCAGAAGTTGGAAATGTGAACGAACCCCTTACTTCGATAGCGTTCGCATAGGGTAGCGTAAAATTAGTGTAACGCGATACTATACACACGTCAAACTTGAACATTATTTGCCGCATTTCTTTTTGAAGTCTTATGATTACTGTAGAAACTGCTAATAAACATACCATGTAATGCTTCTGGGCAATTCAGTGCATTACAAAAGCAATAGCTAATATCAACAGATAAATTTAGGTTAGGTTATGACAAAGTAAATCATTGGTCTCAGTTGTCAAATTGTTGTACTAATTTCGCAAATAATTACCTATTTTTCCGGTAGACTGCGGTGTCAAATAAATAAAACACAACCTCAATAAAAAGCACCGGATGCTATAAAGTTAAAGTTATTTCATTTGATTTTAGATTTCTTTTGTGTATCGCGTCTTCGTGGGTTAGTCTCTCGAAAAGTATTAATTTCCGGTATTTTGATAAATATTATCTAATTTTTGGAATTTGCGATCTTGGCTAGAAGACAAAAATGCATATTCGATGATAAATTACAAAAAAGAGTTTACATTTATGAAGAAAACGAAAAACGACAGTGAAGTGGTATGTGATAAAAGCACGGGAATATTTTCTATCGCAAATGGTTGAAGATGTGATATTCAAAAACATTTACATTTAGCAAAACACAAAAAAGTAGGTAGATATCTATTGTTACTTCTTCTAGCAAACCTTTGACTGATTTTTTAAGAAACAAAATATTTAATGAAGCAGCAAAAAAAATACCACAATTGAATACTTTTTTATAGTTTTATTTTAGAATAGAATTTTTATATTGTTAGAAATAAAATAAATATTCAAGTGTTAGCAATATTGATATTACTATTAGGAAAATATGTTAAGTTAGTTTGGTACGAGATTGTCGTTAGAGAAGCAGGATGGCGTATGTACCGTTTTTGTAATATGTTGAACTTTTTGAGAATTAAACGTTAAAATATTAAAGGGAGTGTTTTACACAAATCTGTAAAAGTTTTGTTTAACTTCTCATGAATTCTTATTGTTTGAGCAGTCCTAGTCCAACTTCTTTGAATGGATTTTCACATAAATTTTTTACGTGATATTCACTCATAAAACCCAGGATATCTCATATGTCTTACAATAAAATTTAATAGTTTCATTTTCTTTTGTATTTTTCTTTAGAAATAATAGTCACCCTGCAACGTTCACTCCCATTCGAAAGACGGCAGTTTATGTAACATGTTGCCCCTCGCAAATCTCAAGACACCTTGGCCAAATATAAATCGAATAATCCTAACGGCTTCCTCATCAAACGATAGATTCTCTATGGATCTTTTCAGATTGGGTCTTATCCCAATTCTAGTTGTGTTTACTGTACAGACGAACTTAGTTGTGCTTACTGTACCAACGAAGTTATTTCGTTCACCCGTAGAACACCAAACATCGCTGCGACCGGTTAAACAGCTGTTGCGTCTAGTATTCTTTGTAAGCGGGGAAAATTACATTCAAAGTATATAATATTTTTGTCAATTATTAAACTTTAAGAAAATCTCAATATTGATTACGGTGAGTACTTGTGGAGCAGTGTTATCTAAACAAATTTATGTTTTATTTCTACCTGATGGTGAGCTCAGTGAATACATTCAATTCCAGGAGTTCTTGATTATCATTTAAAGAAAGAAAGTCTCTTTACTATATTTTATTATCAAACTATCCACATGAATGAAAATAACTTTTTGTCAAAAAAAAATAAAATAAAGGAAGACTTACACATTAACTTTGTACACGGAATTTTAAGTTAAGTTGTAGTTCAGTTAATAAGCGTTAGTTATAGTTTGCGTCTGCATATGAGAATTTAAGACGACAGATTTCACGCTTTGTTGAAATTAAAATGTTTGAAAATATCTTGAAATTAATTAGAATCTGCTATCACGGTTTTCGGTAGCGGTCGGGGCAGCAAATAAGATTATTTGCGACGAATTTCCAGAGGTACGACAATTAATAGTTAAATCGTCAATCCCTCGTGAAATTCAATCCTAAGTAATCCATCACGGTAAAATGCCTAACTTGATTTCGGTTCGACAGAGAGCGGATTTCAAATTTTAAGATTCGTTATCTTCAAAATTACCACAGTATCATCAACAAAGGGTCGGATTATCAACTGTTGCAATTCTTTCGACGGCTCGGGAAAATGAAACGGTAAACAAGTTGCGATAACTGATGCTGGTATATTGCTAGAACATAATCAAGAAGATCCCGACACTAAGTTCTATCAACATGACCAACACGAGTCTAATCAACTTATAATCGATAGCTTTGTAAATGTTACCACCAACCACGATTTAGACAAGACTAAAGTCGGTCCGACCATCATACAAACTCTATTAGTAATGAAGACATTTATCGAGATACTACTCTCGGGCGGCATTCAGGTACCCGCCTACGAAAGCGAGCTCGGCGGTATCTCTCTGTCGGTCTGTCGTATCTCGATCGGACGTCTATTTATATGGAAAGCGGCTATGACGTTTCAAGTTCTTATGTGCAGACGTCAGTCGATAAAACATATTCTGGAAACAGGTGAATACAAATATAACGATAAAAAGAAAAATTGCACATCAAATATTTCGAACGAGAAAATTATACGGAATATACAGATATATTCAAAAGTAAATGTACATTATTTACAAAAGAATTTAAAAGCAATATAATTGAAATTAATAATAATAATTTCACTAATGTCTTCTAAAAATTGTTCTTTTAAATTCAGGGTCGAACAGCGGTTCGTCACAATCCTATCTATTGCGACATTTATGATCAATGACGTGCATTGTTATTTATTCTGCATCGACTTATAGCCGTGGCTTTTTCGTAAATTGGACATGTAGAGCTTTATAATGTGCTCGGCAAATCTGCTTTTGATCAATAGCATGACGTATTCAATTAGCTTTTCCTAAAATTAGGCAAACCGTATAAAAATCTATTGAAAAGTTTATATTGGAACAAGAGATACTTTAGCAGGAAAAAAAACGTTATTGTGATTTTTGGTGCAATATGTGGTGATGCTCATGTTCTAGCGTACAAAGAAACGTGTTTGTAAGCGTTATGAAAGCCTAAGTATATTTCCCAAAATAACAATAATTTGAAAGTGATGCACATAAAGCAAAATGAATGGAAAATTATCAACGTTCTTGGCGACAGATTTCTAAAATTAGACGGGAACAGAACATGTAGCTTATTACAAATAATTATATTCACTTCCGTTTAGTTAATACAATTTTATACATTACACGCGTTCAACTAGTAATTCGACTTTAGGTTTTTTCCATCTATCAAGCTAGACAACTACAAAAAGCAGAGCTATAAACTAATAAAAAATACAACACTGTCAACAATTGACGTTGAGAATATAAGTACTTAATATTTTCTTAGAACTATCCATACTAACTATGACAACACGTACTTTGACGTGTTATTATGAATCATTTGATTTTTTTTTAAAGATACTTGTGGCCGTGTTAATGTCGGTACAAATTCAGTGTAATTGAAAACAAGTGTAGATAACCGGTTCTGGTTTTCTTTTCAGTGGTATGGAAATAGAGCTGATATACAATACGATGTAATATAATCTACCCAGAAATTTCTCGAAATTCTTAGTTTAAGAGTTGTTTCCAGATTTAAGATTATGTGCTTGCTATTAATTTTAAAATCATTCTAATGGGTATGGTACCAATAGTTATTACCATAAACAAACGCTTGCTAAACGTGTGCCTACAATGAGAAAGTAAAATAAATGCACACCAAAAATTACGAAACATACTCAATCAAATTAAAGTAATGATTGCGTTTATATTTATAAGGCGCATGCACTAATGAGTTGCAAGAGTGTGATGGAAACTCGAACAACGTAAACATTCGAAGCAAAAGAACTAGTAAAAACGGGTATAGAATCCTTTTGAATTTTATGCCGTTTAAGTTCGTACAACAGAAAGCCCAATTGGTTAATCAAGTGAAAGATAATTCAGTGTCTACGTAGTATTTTCAAACTAATTTCAAACCCCCGAATATAAAAAAAATGTTGGGACGATGCCCTATAATGTTAAGGTTGTTTTTCTCTAAAGGAATTAAACAAAAACAAACCATTACTTACTTATTGATGTCGAACTGCAAACGTGCAAACAGGTTCGATTGACACCTTTTACCATGTTTTTTCTTACTGCTAACAATCGGTATTAACTTTAGACTCTCTTGGAACCCTCCTGATATAATTGTTGAGCGGGATGTAAAAGTAGTAATCGTTTCAAAAAGAATTTGCATGGTGGCAGACGACATTCCAATGTAACTTGAAGTCATCTATACTATACAAATTTATTAATTTCAGATATCCAAAAACTTTGAAGTGTTTCACTCTTTCCACCTTGTTTTCGTTTTTTACATGTGTAAAATAATTAAATAGCTTTTGCAATTATTTATAGAGAAAGGCATTTGTTGTTTTCAATTTTATAAATTTGTCATTTACTAGAATCGTCGTCACAGGTAACCGTCTTAACCAAACAGTAACGCGCTGGCGGATTGCTCGAATGTCGTTTTTTAAAAACTCGTTGCTGACAACTTGTTTGAGTAAAATTTGTTAGAATCCAATGTGCAATAAAAAAACGTACACATTGACCTATTGGCGTTCACATTCACGTCAATTATATATACAGATATAGATGTTGTGTTAAACTGTGTATATATACATACAGCGCAGCGTGTCTGTCCAGTGTGTGGGTGGAAGATAATTCCTTTCCTGAGTAATTTTGAGAAAAATTTTAAAATAAAAAATATTCGGAAAGTTCTGGGCAACGTAAAATTTTGTCCAAGTGCACAGGGTATTCAGTTTGTAAATTATCCTAAAAAACTAAGGTATCTATCTTAGTTTTTGAAATAATTTATATAATTTACCTATTTAGGTATAGGGAATATTAATGAAAGTTGACATGAATTGGAGGCATCTAAACACCTAATAATATACAGGATGTTCTATTTAAAAAATTAAACTTGAATCATGCGCCGCGGAAACTGAACACCCTGTGCACTTGGCTATAATTGTTATGCAACACTTGTCTCCTAATAATTCTTATTGGAAGACTTTTTCTCTAAATTACTCAGGAAGTGTCCACCCGCGCACTAGGTGGACATGGTGTATACGCATTTTACTACACTTTTGTTACATTCAGTTTGTCCTGCTTAATAAAATTGCGGTACAGAAATAGCAAACCGTATCTATCTTTGTCCTTCACGCCGTGTTTTTTTTTAGTACTAGTCGCTTTGATTGCATCTGACATTTCATTATACTATGCTTTTTTAAAGATTGGCCATAGGTTTTTTTCATATTAATGCGGCCATAGGTTTTTTTCATATTAATACTTCTACCTCACATTAACTTCTTTTAACATTCCGTTGGAAAACTATTGTTAATCAAAATTTAGCATCAACAATTCTATTAGTTATCCCATTTTTAACCCTGCGTTACCCGCGCCTTAGTTTATAGCATCGTTGCCCGCGTGTGAGCCAAATGCTCACTCGCCAGTTTTTTGGGTAAAATTTCTTTCTATGACTGAAATTGATAATTTTCACTAAAGGTAGTAATTTATTTTTGCAAACTAAACATTCCAATACAAATAATAATAATTTAAATATAATAATGTTAAAAATAAAGGAAACATTTACTAACCCATCGTGAAATGCAAAAACAAAAAGCAAAAACAAGAATTTTATTCTGCATCACTTACTACACATGCAACGCAGTAAGTCACTGTGTGTTCTTTGCAAATTGCTTTTGAACATTTGACACATTTGATTGTTATTTTACGGTTCTTTCTTCGAGGACAATAGCTACATTTGGGTTTGCTGGTCCCAGGCTGGTTTTCTTCTGGACTTGGAGATTCTGCTATTGAAGGTAGATTCAAATAATTTTTAATTTGCATACTAAGCAGGAATGGCAATGACTGCAACGCTGCACGTATGTACATATGTGGTGTCACCAATTTTTTTGCTAAATTTTTCAAGTAAATGCGACGCGGATCTGTAGAATTTATCAAATTAGCTCTGTATATGACAAAACCATTAATTCCTGCAATATTTAAAATTGCAAAAAACACTACCATGGGCCATCTACACGTAATTCTTCTTCTCACCGAATAGATGCTCTTTAATTGGTCAACCGTATCAACGCCCGACTGTAGCATTGTAAAATGTAACCACTTCTGGCTTACATGCATCGCCGGTTTCTTTGTCAATATTATCACGTTCGTGCATTGTTGAAATTAGCAGCGCGTTCTTATTCTTCTTTGGAACGTAGGAAACTAAAAGACAATCTCCTCCGAAACCAAAGATGCTGCTGCAGGTAGGTCTTTCTTTAGTTGCAACAAATATGGGGGAATTTCTCGCTTGTTCTTTCTAATGGTTCCCACTAGTGTTAATCTATAATTTTTGCAAACATCCAGTGCCAAAGGAATTGAAGTAAACTAATTGTCACAGGTAATATTACGTCCAGAATTGGCAATTGGAGTACAAAGACGCTTGACGACACTGCTAGGGCTATTGTCAGTAGAGAATATGGTACTAAGTATACAAATTCCTGCAGCAAATAAAAGGAAGTTAAAGGACGGGTGACGGTTTCTTAATAAAAGCGACCTCCCTTGGAATTAGTTTTTAAAAATCAATTTCAATTTCGCATGGGTTGCAATAAAAGAAGATAATATTTTTTTGTTTGTGTTTATTGCTTTTATGGACTCTTTATGCTCTGAATATTGAGATGGTGTGCACTACCAGAAAGTTTCGTATTTTTTACATTTATTAAGTTTAACTAAAAAGCTTGTTTATTTTATAAAAGAAATACGTTTTATAAACTAAAAATAGGGAAGCTTTCATCAACCTGGGTCTTCAGTGTCACTTCCACTAGACCAGCAAACGTATTTTTTATGTATTTACACTATGAGCGCAAGCGAGTACCACAGCAATGTTTTATACAGAGTATTTCAGATAACACTGGCCATTTATGTAATGTTAATGGTTACGGTGAGAGTTTGATATATTCTTTGTTCACACGTAGTTGGAACGATTTTTATGAGGTTTTGAGATATTTTGTGCATCGAAACAAAAAATAACGTAGAAAATAAAGAAAAAAAGTAGCCGCTAAGAACTACAGTAGGTTGTTGCCTGTAAAGGCGTAAACATAATAATAATAATAATACCTTTTTATTGAATGTTATACATAAACATGTCTTGAATATGTCATTCTCGTGTACAGTGTGTGTGTACATAAATAAACAAACATAACAAATAAAAAGAAACATTGCAAAACAAATAAACATTAATATAAAATAACAAAAGTACAAAGCTAGGTACCGTATGTAGGGTGCCGTAATAGCTGTAGTCAGAACAGAATATAATAAAATAAAATAAAACGTAAAAAGTATGGTACAAAATTTGCTCGTCTCAATTAATGAAAACAGTTAAAACTGATGATCAGAGTTAGTGAAAAATATGTGCTACGTCACAAAAGTAGCCCCACCACTTTTTGAATGAATTATTTGCGTAAATAATTCATTAAATACGTGAACGCGTTCTTGCTGGATGTTGTGTCTAAGGGGCATATCGAACTCTAATGCGCCCCACTATTTCACTGAACGCAGAATGGACGGAAGATCAAAAAGTGGCGGGGCTACTTTTGTGACGTAGCACATATTTTTCACTAACTCTGATCATCAGTTTTAACTGTTTTCATTAATTGAGACGAGCAAATTTTGTACCATACTTTTTACGTTTTATTTTATTTTATTATATTCTGTTCTGACTACAGCTATTACGGCACCCTACATACGGTACCTAGCTTTGTACTTTTGTTATTTTATATTAATGTTTATTTGTTTTGCAATGTTTCTTTTTATTTGTTATGTTTGTTTATTTATGTACACACACACTGTACACGAGAATGACATATTCAAGACATGTTTATGTATAACATTCAATAAAAAGGTATTATTATTATTATTATGTTTACGCCATTACAGGCAACAACCTATTGTAGTTCTTAGCGGCTACTTTTTTTCTTTATTTTCTACGTTATTTTTTGTTTCGATGCACAAAATATCTCAAAACCTCATAAAAATCGTTCCAACTACGTGTGAACAAAGAATATATCAAACTCTCACCGTAACCATTAACATTACATAAATGGCCAGTGTTATCTGAAATACTCTGTATAAAACATTGCTGTGGTACTCGCTTGCGCTCATAGTGTAAATACATAAAAAATACGTTTGCTGGTCTAGTGGAAGTGACACTGAAGACCCAGGTTGATGAAAGCTTCCCTATTTTTAGTTTATAAAACGTATTTCTTTTATAAAATAAACAAGCTTTTTAGTTAAACTTAATAAATGTAAAAAATACGAAACTTTCTGGTAGTGCACACCATCTCAATATTCAGAGCATAAAGAGTCCATAAAAGCAATAAACACAAACAAAAAATATTATCTTCTTTTATTGCAACCCATGCGAAATTGAAATTGATTTTTAAAAACTAATTCCAAGGGAGGTCGCTTTTATTAAGAAACCGTCACCCGTCCTTTAACTTCCTTTTATTTGCTGCAGGAATTTGTATACTTAGTACCATATTCTCTACTGACAATAGCCCTAGCAGTGTCGTCAAGCGTCTTTGTACTCCAATTGCCAATTCTGGACGTAATATTACCTGTGACAATTAGTTTACTTCAATTCCTTTGGCACTGGATGTTTGCAAAAATTATAGATTAACACTAGTGGGAACCATTAGAAAGAACAAGCGAGAAATTCCCCCCATATTTGTTGCAACTAAAGAAAGACCTACCTGCAGCAGCATCTTTGGTTTCGGAGGAGATTGTCTTTTAGTTTCCTACGTTCCAAAGAAGAATAAGAACGCGCTGCTAATTTCAACAATGCACGAACGTGATAATATTGACAAAGAAACCGGCGATGCATGTAAGCCAGAAGTGGTTACATTTTACAATGCTACAGTCGGGCGTTGATACGGTTGACCAATTAAAGAGCATCTATTCGGTGAGAAGAAGAATTACGTGTAGATGGCCCATGGTAGTGTTTTTTGCAATTTTAAATATTGCAGGAATTAATGGTTTTGTCATATACAGAGCTAATTTGATAAATTCTACAGATCCGCGTCGCATTTACTTGAAAAATTTAGCAAAAAAATTGGTGACACCACATATGTACATACGTGCAGCGTTGCAGTCATTGCCATTCCTGCTTAGTCTGCAAATTAAAAATTATTTGAATCTACCTTCAATAGCAGAATCTCCAAGTCCAGAAGAAAACCAGCTTGGGACCAGCAAACCCAAATGTAGCTATTGTCCTCGAAGAAAGAACCGTAAAATAACAATCAAATGTGTCAAATGTTCAAAAGCATGCGTAAATAATCATTAATTTGTCGATATTTTCTTTTGTAAAACAGCATCGTTTTGATGAAAAAAATCTCTAAATTGTGAAAACGTTCTTTCAATATCTGCACTACCTAGCGGAGGATGATGAAAATATTGTTTAAATTCATTTTCACCTGTATTTTTAACAAATTCTTTCAATTTATCGATATCAGAATTTTTTTGAAATGTTGTTACTATTTTTTGTTTTAACTCAGTGCTAATCTCATGGGGAATATTTAGCAACGTTTGAATATAGGATTCTAATTTAGGAATAGCATCACTTAAAGATAAATTTTCGTTTTCAAAATATTTTACTGTCGATGGTAAATGAAGGAAATATTTTTCGATATATAGTAGTTCTCGATATAAATTCAAAGTCATCTCCAAATTCTGCAATCCATCCTTGTAAATGACTTGTATAAGAATAAAAAAAAACATTGCCAAAATATAAATCCAAAACGCAGAGGGAATACGACAGAGAAATATGTACAATGAAAAAAAATAGCCAACCGAAATGGAATTAAAAAAAAGACGAACTTCTACGAGAACTACACTAAATATAATTAAAAAATATGTAATAAATGAAACTGAAAACGCTTTGAAAAGTAAAAAACAATAAATACACCCAATCTAAATTATTTGTAAGCAACACTTAACGATAGCAACACTAATCAGATCAGATATAGCGCCACGCGTTCCGAGCTCGGCGCAGCGGTCCCCTCTCTCACCATATAGTCTACAGTCACGTGATTTAGTGCGGGTATAAAACATATTTTTCACTAATACTGCTGATGATCAAAATACTCGTTTACATTATAAAAGATATCAGTGGTAAGCAGTTCTTTTAATCGTGATTTTAGTTTCTTTACCGGTAGATCTTTTATATGCAACGGTAAGTGATTAAAAATTTTTAATGTTTGTGTGATTACACTTTTATTCATAATGCTTTTTGTAGTTTGAATTGGGACAAGATAAGCGTTTTTAATTCCTCGGATTTCATAGCAGTGTCGGAGTTGTCAATCTTCAAAAAGCACGTGGTTTAACTTCATATCACACATTCTATTATACGAGCCCCGTTCAGCTTCAGTTGGCCCACACACAAAATTTGTAGTGTTGTTGGCATTTATCGCTCAAGGAGCAAGACCAGCCACTACAATGTAATATCTAAGACAAAATATGCTATGTAGAGGACTTTGGGAGAGATCTGTGTTCAATGGAGCGTGTTGTCCCATAAAAAATCGAAAATATAAAAAAAAAATTGTTTTCTTGCATTTCATTACCCGAGTACTACTAACGATGAGTATTAAGGTGGCTATAGAAACAACGCTTTCTTTGATGGAAATGACGGTGACAGATGTTTCGATTGTAGAACAGTTACTTGATAGTGCAACTGTTGTCAATAATGGGCAGGGGAAAGGTAGTCGATGTAAAAGTCGATTAATTATCATTAATTTATATAAATCCGGAAAATCAAACGGCAAAATCGGAATATTGCTCAGCATATCCAGATACAGTGTTCAAAATATTGTAAAATTGTACAAATCAAACGGTTCAGCTGCCCAAAAGCCCCGATATGTGAAAAAGTCCAAATTAACAGACGCTGATAGACGAGCTTTGGCCAGAATTATCAAGTTTAATAGGCGTGCTAACTACGGAGCGTTGAGTGTATTCTGGATTGAGGCTGTTGAAAAACGTGTTTGCAGGTCTACATGTCATTTAGAGGCAAGAAAACTTGGCTTTGGTACTTACAAGGTATGTTTCATGAATCCAATCCTAAGGGACAAAAGATAATTCATTTTTCCCTTCGCGAAGGCAAAAGAGAAACCGTTATTGAACCTAAAGCAGAAGCGAAGCAGGTTAAAATGGGCTAGAGACCATCGAAATTGGGATATGGAGAGGTGGAATAGTGTACATTGGAGTGACGAGTCGCGATTTGAAGTTTGTGTCGGTGACATCCGGAGCAGAGTTATTCGCCAGAAACATGAAACCTATCATCCTGGCTGTCTTAAGCGCAAAGTTAAATTTCCATCTTCGGTAATTGTCTGGGGTTCAATGTCGGCTAGAGGAGTTGGAAAATGACACTTTATCAACGGCATTGTTAACTAACAAATATTTAGACATCCTAGAGGAGTCTTTGTTGCCTACTTTGGAAGAGAGCAGGATTTCTGAAAATGGCTTCATTTTTCAGCAAAGCAGTGCTGCATGTCATACTTCCAAAAGATTCATGAAATGGCTTTCAAACCATGAAACATCGGTTCTAAAATGGGTTTCTTGTAGTCCGGAGCTTTCGCCCATCGAGACGTTGTGGCATATCATGAAAAACGGGTTGCGAGCCAATCTTGCCAGGACTGTGCAGAGGAGTGTCAGGATCTAGTAAATACTTTGCCAAGAAGAGTGGAAGCAGTTATTAAAAATAAAGGTGATGTTACTCAGTGGTAGAATGAGCTACATTTTAGAGCTGAAAATCACAAATTTGAGTTTTTCTTTTTTCAGTCGTAATCAGTTCTGTTATTTTTGTGCAATATATTTTCAAACTTATTTGCAAAATAAAAATTGAGAATTATACCTCTATTAGTTTAAATGATCTTCAATACATGCTAGCAACTGTAATTTTATAGGGTGGGCCAACTGAAGCTGGACGGGGCTCGTATATATGGATGTAAGCGTAAGTAAACTTTTATTTTTGAACACTTCCCTACATGAGTCTGTTCTTTTCAGACCGAAAATGCTCCGCACACAAGGCTTTTGCAGCAAGAAGCTCCTGGACATGTCTGGAGAGGCACCCCAGGCACCGTAACGCGTTCGAGATTTAACATACGCATAGTACGCTGATAGGCTTGCTTGTTCGTTTATTGTTTTTGATATTACGCGCAACGCATGGTTAAACGAATGAGCAGGTTATGCCTAATATACGTACATGACAGCACCAAGCTCCTGTCACTATTACTATTATTGAACTGTCAAGTATCTTAATTTGGATGTATCGAGCAGTTTGAAATGTCTGCTTATCCAGTAGAAGAAAGAGTAACATTCGTCACAGCTTACATTAAAAATATGCCCCGCAGAGAAATTAGGGATAATTTTTCAGCTGACAATTCAAACCGACCAATACCGAGCAAAACTACAATATTGAGCAAACATTTCACTACAACGGGGAGCGTAAATCCACAACACCACAGACGAAAGAAGAAGACAGGTATGGTAGTTGCGGATAAATTGAAAGAAAATGTGTGTTGCTATTGAAGAAAACCGTTCTTCTACATTAACTGAAAATTGCCAGCTCAGTGTCAAGAATCCAAATCTAGTTGTTACAGATCCATAAAAGAAGAAAAATTAAAATTCTGAACCACTAAGAATTACTTGAAAGAAATTATTTACCAAGGATGGAGTTCTGCGAATATTGGACAGATAGACTCAATGAAAATGCGAATTTACTAAATTGATTTCTTTTTTCCGACGAAAAAACTTTTTCCTTACGTGGAAAGGTGAATAAGCAAAACATTAGAAAATGGGCACGAGAAAACCCATGTTTTTCTCTAGAAACCCATACTCAAACTCCTCAAAAGGTCAACGTGTGGGCCGGCATCCTAGGTAATAATATTTTTGGCCCGTTCTTTATCGACGGTTCACTGAAAGCCCAAAAGTATTTGGAATTGCTAACAGACACAATTCTTCCAGATATTGCAATATTCTTGTAAACAGGAGGATCACTTATCAGCAGGATGGGGCACCACCACATAGCACCAGGGAAGTTATAGAATTTTTGAATAATGAATTTCCAAATAGATGGATAGATCGTCATGGGCCACTGAAGTGGCAAGAAGCCCTGATTTAAGCCCATTGGACTTTTTTGTTTGGGGTTACATTGGAACGAGAATTTTTGGCAATATTTGACATGAAACCTCTAACATCAATGAATTAATGCAAAGAATAGTGGAAGCATTTAGAAAAATAGCAGTGAGAAATCTTCAGAATGTGAAACGTAACTTTCAAGAAAGATTAGGACACTGTTTAGCAGCATTTGGTCAACAGTTCGAACACTTGTTTAGTTAACATACATCATGATACAATTTTGTTCGTAATTTATTGTTTGTTACCTTTATGTACTAAATGTATTTTCTGTTGTTTCAGTTTATGTGTTAAGAGTGTATTTTCTTATTTAAATAAATAACAGCAACTCTGAATTACATGTCTGTAGCGAATGGCTTGAATAACACTAGATGTAGCTTTGATTGTGTCATCCTTTGCATAATATGTGGGACAACATGGTTCATTTTATGCAACTTCCCACGGTATGCTAAAAATTCTATAACTCTTAAATTAGTTGAAACATAATTTACTATAATACAATGTTAAAAACAAGAGTAATTCTAGACCTCGATCACCAATTATAATTACTTCCGAAGCTTATTTAAAATTCGTAATTAATGACTTGCAATTTCTCTAAACTGCTCTTTTTGTTACGAGTATGCTAATTAAATACATATAGACGTTTTAGATTTGTTTCGGTCAATTTAATTAAATAAATACCTAATCTCTACATATATGCAGTTTTATTGAAAACAGATTGCGCAAGATTTAATTTAAGCAATATAGTTTCACGTCAGGCAACGTTTGTTTTGTACAAGCTTTATAATACAAAAAAGAAAGATAGAAAATTCTAACTCACCTGAATCTACTACATGTTGCCACGTTGGAAACCTCTTCTTTACTCTTAACGAAACCCTTTGCAACGTTATTACATATGCTAATACTGCGTATCTTACAATATTTCTTCTCATCAGTCTTTGTCTTTCATCCTGCAATTTAGAAAAAAATGTCAACATTTCATTTTCATTTACGCCGAATATGTATGTTTCATATTAAATAAGTTTTACTGAAACTTGGTTTCAAATCAAATTACTCTTTCGTAATGAATTATTATGCACATACATGTAGATCTGATATTAAGTGGTAGGGTAAGTGACGCACAGTGATCAAAAACGCGAATCTAGGATAAAACTTGTAGTAGCGAGTGTGCTTTAGACAACATTTGCATAAACAATTTCTTTGCGTGTTGGGGAATCCTACACTTTGTACCATTGTGTGTCATCAAGTTTTCACTTTTGAATTGAATGAAAGATAAGTTTACATCTTGTAAATATTCTGTAGGTTTTGTAAATCTATTTCTGATATGAGCCTTTTTTCCTAATCATAAAGAATTCTTTTTCCGAAATTTTCTTTTTGTTCGCCTCCACGTTTGTGACGTTTGTGACGTTTGTGTTCATATTTAATAAGTATATCACTCATATCCTTCTTCAGGCTCATACCTTCTTCAATATTCTTCGAAATATTTAAATAATTTAAAACATAACAGCAGTGTTGTGGTTTTCATTAGATTGTCTGTTTTGGTGTGCCATCTTTCGAACAGATTTCTCTGAGGTACGGTGTATTTCTCTAAAAAAAAATAAGGACAGCTCGTGGCAATTAAACAAAGTAAAGTAAATATGATAGCGGAATAAAATGGATCTCAGTTTGGGCTGGCCAAAGTACGAAACGAAGTGGTGTAAGTTATTCGAGAGTCTGACAAAATTGAAAGCGTCATTCCCAACGAAACTGACTGCAGATCCAGACAAACTTTGCATGCTTCAAAGTCCTGATTGATTGATTGATTTCTACCCAAGCAGGGTTAGTCTTTACATCCTTAACACTGAGGCTTAGTAGCCTATCGTATTATTCCTGCTTCGGTTTCGTTTTACTTGAACAGGTTAGTTGCCTCGATCAGGTTTAAGAGCCTTTGTAATAAATCTTTCTCCATTGGTAGATCAATTGCGCTTTGCATAGCGAATCTGTGTTGAGCCAGCGCTGCACATTCGAAAATAATATGAGGGGTCGTTTCCTCCTCCTCATTGCGAAGTCTCTACATAAAGATTCATTTTTGTAGATCCCCATATTATGCAAGTGGCCTCTCAAACAGCCATGTCTTGTTGGTAGACATGTTGCTGCCCTAAGCTATTTCTTACTTAAGCTGTAGGACTAATAATTAATTCAAGCACGTCAGCAGTCAGGTCTTCCCATCATTCGTTCGCTGTGCTTTTATCTAGATACATGGTTCCAATTTAATTGGTGTTGTGTTACGTTCCACTCATTGATTGCACCGCGCATTGCACTTTTGGTAATACCTAGACCCGACTCAGGGCCTATATAATTCATTTTTGCCCTCGCTAGCTGGTCTGCAATTTCATTGCCCGCTATACCCATGCGTCCTGGCACGCACACTAGTGACCTTGTTGTATTTAGACAGAACCATTCGGTTTTGCAGGCACTCCCATACTAGTTTGGAGACTATATGATAAGAATTGATCAATTGTGACTCGTTGTAAGTTAATCATAATTGGGGTCAATAAAAGTGGTCTATTACTCACAAAGTTTGTCTAATAATATTGGTGCTACCGGTTTCGAGATAAGCTCATCCTCAGGCAACACTGGTATCCTTTTATAATGTTGCCTGAGGATGGGCTTGTTTCGAGAGTTGCAGTAGTATTTATCCACTATTGCTTAAAGCTAAGTGGTTCACTTGCTAGAACTCAAGATTGAACTGAGTGCTTCTTAAATGCGAAATAGGAAAATCAAATACTATGATTAAAGTGAAGGAATGTATTCTCGCCACATTTTCATTTCTTTGTTTTATGGTAAATTTATTTTATATGAAAGCTCTTGTGCAGGCGCGACAAGCAATGGCAGCTCGTCGCTATGATGATGTGTTTCGTCCAACAATAGTTTCTTACTACCAACAGCAGACGTATATGCTGCTTCAGCGTAACGGATGTCCACACGTGGCATGTGAAATTGGGTACCACCACATGGATATCTGCTCATTCATCAGGCGTGAATCCAATAAAGCATCTAGGATGTTGTGATCGGTTGTTGGAAACTTCGACATTATTCGCCTTCCCAGCCTAATATTGATGGGACTACTGGCGTAGACTAAAATCGAAATGTACTATTCAATGCTTCTGCGCCCTTGAATAGTGGTGATAAGGGCTGTTTGCAGAGGATACCGTTGGTAGCAGCAGATTCCACACTAGATAACCAATTTCCTTCAAATCGTAAGTATTTTCTTTACACATAAAGTTTCATTGGGTTTGAGTCTTTATATACAAAAATGTCATTAGGACAACAGAGCGTTAGAAAATTGTATTGCAAGCAGAGCTGAAAAATCCGTAGAATTAAAATAAAGAAAGGTAAAGGCAGTGGTTTGAAATTATGTTTGTTTTTCAACATAATCTTTTTTACCTCGATACGTTTGGAACAGCGATTCTTTAAGGTCTCTATGCCATAATTACAGTTCCCAAATTCTTCGAAATACACATCCTCAGTAACTTTAACATCGCTGTCTGTTGAAAATTTCTGACTAGCAGGTTTTCTTTTCAAAAGTTGATTTTTTTCCAAGAGCAGAATATCTTTTGCTTCTCAAAAAATGGAAGCCATTCCCTCCCCTGGAGGTGGAGCAGCCGCCGTTTTCTGTGCTGAACGGAAATGACTATGTCACCACCACTTACGTTAACGTAATCATAAATAAATAACTAATAAATAAATAAATAAACACCTCAAACGCCCACGAGAAACGCTAGAAAGATGGAGAAGCTATCATTTTGCGGATAGCTTCTTCGTCAGCCATGTTAGATATCCTCAAGCGATGGTTAACAATTTCTGGTATCGCGGCAGACTTAGAGTACCCATTCAGTACGGGTTGATCAGAATTTGAAATTTAGCCATCAAGTAAAAAACTCTGATACGTTCTTAGTAACAGACCTTAAAACAAAACTAAATAACAAATGCAGCGATCTGAAATTTGACAGGACAGAATTTAATTAGCATGCCATAAATCAGTTTGAAATTGCGCCATCTATCCAGCATCCTACGAACTTCTCAACGTGTTCTCGTTATTAACCGCTATCGCAAGTAGATTAACCATGTTTAAAAATCTCATTGGTTTACTTTTGTGATTGTATATTACACTAGTGACGTAGTGTATTATTATTATTATTAAACAAACTCTTGATTAAAGTATAGATAAATAATGCAGAATGTACGTAATGTCGTTCATATTCTACAAACTAGAAGCTCTAACATTCCTAAGTAATCATATTCGAAAAACAATCTAGAATTGAACAATAATATTACTCCGTCGCAGAAAACTGTGTCAACATTGATATAGGTGTTCAAAACCTGCAGTTACACGCATATTTATAACTTATAAACAGCAATTCATTTAGGTAATTCAAATGCTCATATTGAAGAATTGTGCACGATTGTTTGTGGTTTCTGTGACATAACAACACGTAATAATCCAATTGTACTCTATTTGGGAACTTAGATGTATAAAATACTTTCTTGTAATCCTGTCTTAAATCTATGCTGAACGTGACGAATCTTCAAATAGCAGTTAATTTTAAAAAAAGGACAAGAGGCGAGAGACGCTAACAAAGAAACCGCACTAAATCATTAAGTAATAAAATTTTTACTACTGGAATACAATTACTCTAAAAAGAATGCAATATTGAAATAAAACGTTAGCTACACTTAAACCTAAACTATAAAACAATCGGTTTACATGCGTTGTACAATGTGCAATATACTTTTATCACTATTGCATTACCTAAATTAGCTAGTTTATTTTAAGTTACAAGTATTGCGTACATAATTGATTCAATAGCTTTTTCCCAATAGCACAACGGTGATATAACCTAGGAAGGGACTTCCGGCTGGAACGTCATGAAGGTCGGTGATTTACTTGCATCCTTCTATACGAAGTCTGTTCAAAATGTATCCGACCTTTTGGCCGGAAAAAATCGAACTATTCACTTACAGATATGAAAGTTTAATCGCCTTCAAAATACACTCCATATGATCGCACACACTTATCCCAGCGTTACTGCCACTGTTGGAAGTATCTCTGGAAGGCCGTTTTTGGAATGCGGTTCAGCTGCTCCGCCGCATTCCGCATAATGTCCTCCCGAGTGTCAAATCTTTTCGCTTTTAACGTTGGGAAACAGCCAGGAGTCACAGGGAGTCATGTTGGGAGAATAAGGAGGCTGATGAACAACTGGGATGCTGTATTTGGTCAAGAAAGTCTGAATCATATGATAGGAATGCGCCGGTGTGTTGTCATGATGCAGCTGCCAAGTTCCCGCTGTCCACAGATCCGGTCTCTTGCGCCGCACGGCATCACGAAGACGACGGAGGACTTGCTGGTAGTACTCCTTGTTAATGATCTGCCCGCGAGGAGCGTACTCATGATGAACCACTCCACGGTCGAAGAAAACTGTCAACATTACTTTCACACTGCTGCGGACTGGCCGTGCCTTTTTTGGCCTCGGAGATGTTGGATATTTCCATTAGGTAGACTGCGCCTTTGTTTCAGGATAGTACCCATAAACCCACGACTCATCACCAGTGATAACAGTCTTTATGAAGTCTGGGTCATCATTTGCCGCGTCCAGCATGTCCTGCGCAATTTCTGCATGCAGTACCTTATGCTCCACCGTTAGCAACTTCGGCACGAATTTTGCGGACATTCTCCGGAAGTCCAAATCATCATTCAAAATGGCTTGCAATGCTTATCCCAACCTTGTTTGACAATTCTCTAATAGTGATACGACGGTCCTGCAGGGCCAAGGTGTTAATCTTCTGAATGGTTTCGTCGTTTCGGCTTGTTGAGGGTCTGCCAGAACGTGCGTCACTGTCGGCCGTCGTGTGGCCATCTTTGAACCGATTGTACCAGTCTTTGATTTGTGTAGTACCCATGGCATCGTCGCCGAAAGCTTCCTGAATCTTCCGTATGGCGTCCGCTTGAGAATCACCAAGCTTCTGGCAAAATTTGATGCAGTAGCGCTGCTCGAATCGTTCCGTCATTTCGTGAAATTTGCAAACACGACGCCAACACACTACCGCACACGTACTTGCCACTACCTCACGAGCTGCTCACGGGAGATTTTATACACATGCGCACGAGGATACTCCACAACTTTCTACCAAATATCATCTCACTCGCTTTATTACTTTCGCGGGAAACATGGCAGATCGGATACATTTTGAACAGACCCCGTATGTTTTTTGTCTTAAGATTAGTAACATAGCAAAGCTAATAATTAGCATTGTATCTTATTTACTGGTCAGAGAATGAATATCAGATACCTTTAATTAAACATCGTTATCTTCTGAATGATGCACTATAATCCGACTGTGTCAATATTTTGGAAAAGAATACGATGGAAGAAAGGGGTTAAGTTAGGCACCGTTGAGTTGATGTTTCAGAGAGCCAAATATTGGATTAACGTTAGAATGGTCTTATGTTATTGTAAGGTACAACTTGGCGCGGTACGCACGCATGTCCGCTAAATCACGTAATATAACAATTCAACGCTTTCCGACAAAATGTGTTAATACGGAATCATTGCGTAATTATTCTGTATTCTCAAATTATGTGTAAATGTGAAAGTACAGTTTCTTATAACTATTCATTTTGTTGCTGCTATGCGATGTAGGAGAACGAAAAAATAATTACATATAAAGTAGGAAAATAAACAACGATTCTTATAAAATTAAACTAAAGAAAAATAAATTCGATAATTATACAAATTAAATTTAAATTCTAACAATGTTACTTTATTCAGGGGAAAAATCTCCTGGCAATTTTGAACTTTGTAACTTTTGTATTTGTTGCGTTTCAAAATACGTTTCACAGAACTTCTACTAACACCGATTTCGTCTGCGATTTTCCGGCTAGAGTAAGGCTCGCCCATTTCAACTAACGAACAAATCCTCACTTTTCTCTCCTCCCGCTCGGGAGGCATTAGAGGGATTTGAGGCTGTTCGTCTATTTGTTGGCATTTACGGCAATTCCCCACCACGCAACCAAATTTCCTAAACGCTGCTTTGACGATCCTTTCAGTCGTCGAATGCGAAGGAATAGGACGATCCACGTAATCTACGGCTAATAGATCGGCCGTGCTTCGGCAGAAATTTCGGGAAGATTCTATGTAATTACCAAGTACCTTCTCTGCGGTTGTATAAACTAACATAGTGTATCCGAAATCCACGATCACTTGTTAGAACCTTGCGAGCGCATATATAGGCAAAGAGTGCCTCTCAGAGCTACAGCAGTTGCGCACGGCAATGCTAGCCGGCGGCGATAAATGCAAGTATTCCAGATCGCACTACGTACAATATCTCTCGCACCCCGGTGAGATCTGGGCCAACGTGTATATATTTTTTTATTATTACTGTTAATAATCTTTATCAATATTAATTTTAGTCGAACATTTCTTTGAAACATTGTCACGTGCATCTATCTAATCTATCCTAACCTGTCCTAACCTACCATTGACGCGTAGGCGGATTGCTCGAATATTCTAAATCGTTTTTTAAAACTGGTTGCTGACAACTTGTTCGAACAGATAGCAATCTGCTGGAGTAAAATTTATTCGAATCTAAAGTGCAATTTAGAAATACACTGAGTGGATCACTGTTCTGCGAACAATAATCAATTTTTGTAAATTGCCAACATAGATGAATGTTCGTGACAGACGCAGGCATCTTGAACTGTGTACATAATTTGCGGGTTTTTCTTCTTTGCTTTTGGAGTGCTGTCTGGCAAATATGGCAAGAACCCACCACAATTTTTCGCCCCCTTACCTCTCGTTAAGTTGGTATTGGAGTAGTTAGTGCAGAAGTATGTAGGTGCAGTAGCACAGTTGATGATTCAGAAGTAGAGAATGCAATTCTTGTTTACAGTTACATGAGCGTCAAGTTTCGCAGCGTGTACTTACTTATGATTCGTAAATCATTGGAAATTTTATTAGTAAATAAGTCACTGCGATTCGGGACGAACGGACCTTTATATTAAGTGAATAAATATATGATATAATATACATCCACAACAATCCATATTGGCCAAGAACTAAAATTCGGTTACCAACTTATAGTGCTTATCAAGTCGGCGCCTAGGGTACGTAACTTAATCTGTGTTCTTTATTCAGAAGTGGAGGAGATACGTTACTTACAACCAGAACAACATATTCTTGCGTTCCTGTCCTTTCTCAAGTTTTCAGGTTTCGTCTAAATTATCACGTGTTGCAGCGATACAAAACAATGCTTGAAACAATGGTGAAACAACACCATTCCATAATACTCTTGCCACAAATTCCACTTCAGACTCACAGGTGCCTAGGTATCCTGAGTAGTAACCTGTGTGAAAAATTTTGGCTAGTAACATAAGGGTTAATCATCAAAATGTAACAATGTAAAGCGAGGGTAATTGTTGTTTCCTTTTCTCAAAGAGGTAAGAATCCTCCACTCACAACCTCTAACAAGCTTACTATGAGGTCGCTTGTGAAGGTCATGTTGATTCAGAGCTCGTATTCAAAAGTGTTTCGCTCAGGATGGCCACCACAATAAAAGTACACCCTTTAAGATGTCTTGTTTTCCATTTTATATGGAACCTACATATTTTATGTAGGTATAGTTTATTTCAAATTATAAGAATATAACTTTGAACGGCTTAAATGCTGTTATTGCACCACCTGCGGTAATAACTACCTGGATACGCAAACAAACTGCTGAGGACCGTAATGACAGAATTTAAGCGAATTGAATAGAAAGGGAATTATGATTTGCGATATGCGTAACTACCTGTTTGTACATTTAAATCTCATTTTCTATGTAAATTCTTTAATTACTTGCAACATCGAATTGCTTACTATGTAAATTTATACTGTTTCTAAAATATATATACATAAACATATAATTATCTTATAGGGCCGTAATTTACAGTCAATACGGCCCCTAGATTCAATATGCATTGCCAGGTTATTATCGTCACAGAAGGTGCAATAAAAGTATTAAAGGCCTTGTAAGTCTACAGTTGTATTTTTATAATTTGAAATAAACTATACCTAGATTGATTACTAATCAATCTAAGTATAGCTCGTCTGTTATCATTGATAACAGACGTGCGTGTTAGTGAAGTGTAGTGCTCCAGTGTTACAATGCTCAAGCACATCATTTAGTGTAATTTATATTTGTAAATTATTAATCCTTAGCATATCTCGTAATTAGAATAGATAAATAAATAAATTATCCCAACCCTGATTCTAGTAATGACTTCAAATCTGACAACATTCTTGTTTTGGCAGTATTACTAGCAATATATTAATACTTGCAGCTGATAGACTTCTTGATTAACCTTTTATTAGGTATTTAATGAAACTATATTAAAATTGTTACAAAAATAAATATATACAATATAAGTTGGAAAGTTATATGAGTTATAGTTTAAGTAAACAGCCATTGCCAAGCTGCATCGTGCGCCCGCATGACACATTTTACATTATTGCTTTACATTAATAAGATAATAAAATTGGTGTGTAAACGAAAGCGTATTTTACAGTTGTTTTTTTTTTTAATTATTATTTCGGTTTCGGAAACCTGCAAATGTCAATATCTTTTTCTGACTAAGGAGAAAAATATGAGTCTATTTATGAATAGGAAATAATTAATGATTCTGCTACCGTCGTTCTATTTATAGTTTAAGTATAACGAAATGAATTTACTTGAGGTTGCCGCACGTCTTAAGAGTTACAGCGGTAGTTATATTTTTGTTGTACGTTTGAAAAAGTTGCGTTATGTGTGTAACTTGTAAACTAATACAAATAATACGTGTGTTTGCGTGATTTCTGGTTATCTTGCATAAAAACTTGTCAATGTTGCCAACGGATGAATAGCAAGTTGTGCAGAATTAGAGAAAGTACGAACCTTTCACATTCGCTAAATTCTGTGGATGCTTTGTAATTACGCTTTATTATGGGTAATCTGCTATTAAATAAAATTTATCCGTGTTTAGATCTTAATCTCTCGATGCTAAAAATAGCACAGAATTTCTCTTACATGTACAGAAGCCAACGTCCATGACTCAATAGGCATTAATAAACATGCTTGTATTTACTGCAGGGTTAATTTTGAATAAATGAAGGCGATGTCGTTAAAATATGCGTGATATTAGTCAAAACATGCGGGCATTTTATTATATGGATTGAATAGCAAACCATTGAAATAAATCAGACTGTATGTAATGAGCGAATATGTATATTTAACGAATTAATTTACGATACATCTCAAAAACTGATTTCAATGTTTTATTCAAGGTGATTTGTTTCAAGGTATTGACATTGGACGTGGAAGGAGTTCATTAAAACTTTTTTTAAGTATATAAATTAAAAAGACAGCCAAGATTTTAAATTGCCCCATGCATAATAAAGTTATTGGAGAAATCTTGGAAAAATATTAAAACTGCCAATATCTTCTCCACCATAATGAGCATGATATGCTGTACATAAGCGCTTTTCTTATGTGAAATAAATGCGCTATCGTTTTGACGTAGAACAATGTAAACCTTGAAATCCCAAAAACTTAGAAAATTACGACTTGTCTATTTAAATATTAATTGTTGTACTCATGTTTTATTGTGTCAAATTAACGAATGTTAGATGTTATTTTACATTGCATTACTTATCGTCTGATCAATAAAGCTGGCCCCGAGCGGTACCGCGCAGTAGCGTAGAGTCGACCAGGTCTCGCGTTCCACTAGAGTTATTCTGTTAATAGAAATGTTTGCTGCCCCAAATAATTTCGCTCATCTTTTAAATAAAAATTAAATAACACGTGCTCAAACACTTACCATTTTAAGAGTCCTCCGTGAAATCACAAAGTGAATAATGTCTGTTAAATATCTGCAACATTAGATATGTTTCAACTGTTGTTTCGGCAAAACTAGTACGGCATGAGGAAAAAATGCGTTTATATGCAGAGAACGAACGTTCTACATCTAGTGACGTAATATTTGCGTTTACCGAAATTCAAATGCTTTTTTTTTTATTTTCTTTAATAGAACCTAGATTTTTTTATATTGCTAGTAATTTCCTTGTAAAATTATCTTCAAAGTGGTACCAATAACGTAGTACCTATTTAAGGTATTTTCGGAGATAATCATTTTAATTGGAAATACGTTTGTAATACTTAATATGCGGGAAATTTAATACAGCTAGATAGCCATGACTTTCAAACAAAAACTACTATCTAACGGAACGTCAAGTTTCTCCTTAAAATTTCCCAAAAAATTATCTTTCGTAGCTTCTCTTTGCTAATAGTGCATTGTAGTATTTGTTATAATTAAAGCTGGCCACGAGCGGTACCGCGCAGTAGCGTAGTCGACCAGGCCTCGCGTTCCACTAGAGTTATTTTGCCAATAGAGATGTTTGCTGCCGCAAATAATTTCGCTCATCTTTTAAATAAAAATTAAATAACACGTGCTCAAACACTTACCATTTTAAGAGTCCTCCGTGAAATCACAAAGTGAATAATGTCTGTTAAATATCTGCAACATTAGATATGTTTCAACTGTTGTTTCGGCAAAACTAGTACGGCATGAGGAAAAAATGCGTTTATATGCAGAGAACGAACGTTCTACATCTAGTGACATCATATTTGCGTAAGTAAAATAATCTTTCAAATAACTTAACGATACTGTTGACGAAAATCAGAATTTTTCTCAAAAACACTTTCAAATTTTTCTAGAACAGAAACATTTTTTGCGTCTTCAATCGCGCATAGCTGTGCGTGAACATGTTGCACTATTTGTAGGGATTCTTCTAACGGCACCGCAGGATTTTGTAATTTTTCTATTGCATCTGCTAGCCCGAAGTAATTGTCGTGAATGATTTTTAAATCCATTTTAACCTGACTATCTTGAAATTTCGACTGGCTTTTCTGGATAGCGGCAGCTTCCTTTGTATCGAATTGTAAAACCACGTTCTTAATATTGTCAAAATATTTATGATAATAAAACGCGGCCTGCAACCATGTTCCCCAACGAGTTAGGATAGGTTCTGGTGGCTCTGGTATACGGGGGCACAGTCTGTGAAATTCGCGAATACGTTTCGGTGATTTGACAAATACTGCTTTGGTATGCGCTATTAAAGCGTCTACCTCAGGATAACATTTTCTGATACTATCCACCACAAGATTGAGAGCATGAATTTTACACGTAATGTGTAACAAATTAGCAGAATGCTTTTTAAGAGACCGGCCTACAGAAAGCATATTTGCAGCACCATCACTCACTAACATCAAGAGTTGGTTTGTTGAAAGTTCAAACTTGTCCAATGTATTTAACACTAACTTTGAAATTACTTCGGCAGTACACTGTTGTATTCGTTTGAAGACTAATAGAATTGAAGGTGCCGATTGATGAGGTTCCAATTTGCGTGCCATTACATTAAGAACAGAATGTTTCTTCCGATCTGTTGTTTCGTCGACACATAACCACAATTTTTGATCTTTCAACTCCGAATTTATTTTTTGTTCAATATGTTCGCGCGCAGATGGCACAATTCTTCGTAACGATGTTTGACTTGGTAATTTGCACTCCGAATAGTTATTCCAAAAGCAGATAAATGGTTCCTTGTCTAGTAAATTAAACGGTATATTACATGCGATAAACGTAACGCATAAATTAAATATAAATCTTTCATTGTCTCGTGCGCAATTTCTTTTTGAGACATGCTTTTCACTATTTACGTGTCGTAGACAATGTTGTCTGGACCAACACATTAACTGGATTTTACAGATTACACATTTAATTTTAGCACCTTCATATATTAAGTCTGGAATTTCTGCAATAAATTTTCGAAGTTTGTCCGACCGCGGTCGTTTTACTGACGAAATCATAATTTTTCTAGGGCAGATAAACAATTGCGCAAATGACCGGCAGCGAAAATGTCCGTACTGCTCCGCAGACGAAGTAATACTACCGTTCCTCTTGGTCCGAACTGATTCTACGCCGATGCGCGGTACCGCTCGTGGCCAGCGTTAGTTATCTTCAGTACACGCAGAGAAATGGTTTCTTGCATCAGATAATCGGTCTGTATTTAAGAAAATATTTTTATTTCAAGACTATAGAAATGTATGATATAAGAAAATAATTTTCTTAAAATTTCATTTGGATTAAATAAATATTTTCTTAGGGTGAGAATATCAAGAAAATCCCAGACAGATTTTCTTTTTCCAAGTAAATCATTTAGTTTTAATTGAAGAAGGTATTCATTCATATTAAAGGTCAGAATGAAAAATGGTCCAGATCTTACAAAGTTCTATTGAGAAATTAGGCGACCGGTTTCGTGTTCAAAAAACATATCAGGCCAGCTACAAGGATATCCAATAAAAGAAAAATTACAATAATGGAAAAAAAACTAAAGTTAATTAAAATTAGGAGCAAGTGAATGATCTAATGAAAAAGTTTGTTTTTATAGATTACAGTATAATTAAATTATTTCTTTAGTAATGTAATTAAATAGGGATTAGTAGTTTAATATCGAATGAGTTAATATTTCAGTTTATTTATCCCTTTTATTATTATTATTTATTATACGAGGATCGTTCGGAAACTACGTGGCCTAACAAAGAAAACGCAATTTCTTTTCGGCAAAAAACATTTTATTTTTCAATATAGTCTCCTGCTCGCTCAACACACTTATTCCAACGATATTCCAAATTAGCAATACCTTCCTTGTAAGGTCGATTAATCCAAGTCCTCGAAATAGCAATTTACAGCGATTACCTCGGAATTAGACGAAAACCTCTTACCTCCGAGTCATTTTTTCAGGTCTGGGACCGGATAATCGCTGAAAGCCAAATCTGGGGAATAGGCCGAATGAGGCACTAATTCAAATCCCAATTCATGAATTTTGGCCATTGCAATTGCAGACTTATGAGTAGGTTCATTCTCCTGATGGAAAGCACTTTTTTTTTACCAAATGAGGCCGTTTGTCGCTAAGTTGTTGGTAGCGGAGAACCTTTGTGTGTCCATTTTTTGGACTGTTCTTCGGTTTCGGGAGTATAATGGTGGACCCAGATTTCATCGAAGGTTATGTAACGGCGTCACGAGAAACACTCAAACGATTCAGTTTTTGCTTCGGTGTGAGCAACCTCGGCACCCAGCGCGCCGAGTATTTTTTCAATACCAATTCTTCAGTTAAAATTCTGTGCACACTGTCATTTGAGATACCCACTATGTCTGCTATCTCGCGCACTTTTACTCGACGGTCATCCCATACGATACGGTGGACTTTCAATCATATCCGAGGCAGTTGCAGTTTTAGGACGTCCATTACGGGGTTCATCATTTGTGCTCGTCCGACCACGCTTAAATTCGGCAACCCAGTTTTTAACCATTGAAAACGAAGGAGCGGATTTCAATAGTGTTGAATCCAGCTCTGCTTTAATTTCGGTTGGTGTGAAGCTTTTCAAATGAAAGTGCTTTATCACTGCTCTCAACTCAGTTTTTTTCCATTGTTTACAAAATCACACGAGATGTCCACTTTGGCGTACTGTCAAAAACATCACACTAATTGAAAGATCGCTATGTGCTGTCATATTTAATCTACTAAAAGATGATTCTACAGAATGGTAAAGAAAATTCCTCCGAATTCGCGCCATGTGTGTTAGGCCACGTAGTTTCCGAACAATCCTCGTATATAAAGAAACCATAGTTAAATTAGTACACGTGGTAAATAGTAATAAAAAGAAAAAAACATTATTTAACCGGTATCTTTTTAAAATGTTTATGAAACGTTGTACGTTAAAGGTTACATCATTGTCTGGGTAAGTATGGTATCTGTATTCCAGTTCCGTCGCTACTATCTAGGGCAGCATGACTATAACTACTGGCTCTAGGTGGCGCCAGGAAATATTTCAGTTGCTGTTTATGAAGATTAGTGGCATAAATTGAATGATGTAAGAGCAATGTGGCCAGAAGCAACAATAACAGAGTAAATTACAAAGTAAGAGACAGATAGTGTACCTCTGCACTTCAAAATCGGTTTGCGCTCCCAAAAAATTGCTTGATACTGGAAGCAATCCTAGAACAATCTAGCAGAAATATATAGTGTCTTTCGGGTTTGTAGCTCTAAAGTACTTACGAGCCCTAACAATATAAGGTTCGGACGATACGAATTTTGATAAATATGTACAATTTGTGTATTTTCCAGGTGTTAATTCCTTGTTGTTCAAAAGAATAGATGATGCATCGGATGATCACTACTTGCAAATTTTAACACAATTTAGTCACATCATGCTTTAATTCGATCTGGCATAGTTTCCAACAGTCCTAAAGTCATCTACCGTAAATGTTGCCCATATTTCTACTAGTTTCGTCTGCAAAGCATTTATTGTTCTTTGCAGATTATTTCTAATGTAACCTTTTATACGATGCCATAAAGTTTGAATAATATTGAGGTTGGGCTGCTGGAAGGCCAGAACTCTTATGTTTTGATCTGCAAACCAATGTTAGTTGATTTGGCTGTGGGGTAGGATGCGCCATCTCGTTGAAATATAAAATTTCCGTTTGGATAGAGCTTCTCTCCACTAAGAAGAAGGCTATCCCTTATAATTTGTTGATAGCAGCAATAAAAGATTTATCGTTAAACTCGACTTTTGACCAACCTTCTACGATTTTTCTTTTGTTTTTCTCTTAATAGTGGCTCTTTTCTCCTTGAATAAAATAATATGAAATTCAAATGTAGTGAGATTAATATATATTCTTTATGTTTTCTTTTTTAACTTATAAAAACCGGGGCCTGACTTATGGATCTACTACCTACAACATCCTCGTGAAATAATCACATTGTTTGCTACAATAAAAAGCGCCGTTATCTCTTAGCGTGGCTGTGCGGTGACTTTCAATTACTTACAAGCTGCCTCCTCATTCTGGATGCCATGTTCTTGGGTTGTCCAGGCCATAACATTTGTTAATGTCTACTACAGTTGATTTTACCAAATTCAAATTCTTCTCGATTGTGCTTATACTTCTTCCTTCATGGAACTATTTTGGCACAATTTCACGTATTTTCTTGGAGGTGGCTTTACCGCCGCTCATTTTTATGTGCACAAATTGAACATACCATAATAGATATACAGTTGCCGAAGTGGTAACTGTTAAATTAATTGTTCAGTCCCTCATTTTCCTTTTGTAAAAATGGTACGTTTCACATTAAATTACTTATTTTCTTTGTTAGAAGTGACTTTATGTTGTATATTTACGAACTTATAAGTGAAAAACACTAATTAGCACTTCTATCAGAAATGGTAGACAACTAGCTGTAACAATTAATATCATCCGAACCTCATGTTGTTAGAGCCCATACTATCAGTTTCTTTAGAAGTTTCCTAATGACTGATGTCTTCTGTTCCTTGTTATATCCTTGACTGTGCACTATCCAGTATATTATTTACTACATCGGCACTGCAATTCGTAGATCGCTTCAGTTTGTAACTTTGGTAACTGCTCGTGATTTGAAGAGCTGTCCGATCTTATTTACCGAGTTATGTCTAACTTTGCCATTTGTCTTATCCAGGACTTTCTTTGGTTTGTTTGTTACTTTGGTGATCCGTAGATAGGTGTAACCAACTGTTTCTTCTGGTACTTGTCCCTCTTTGGATTTCCCTTGTTTTGTAGTTATTCTTCTCTAATGTATTCTTTGTGTTTGCTGCTCTGTTGCTTGAATCTCAGCCATTCAAACAACAGTGTGTCCTGTTGTCTGTCCTACGTAGAAATATGGTAATGAACGATCTCGATTTGTTCTACAGTAAACGATGATGCGATGTTGCATGAAGGTATCTATCCGTTTGAATTTTCTTCCATTGTAAAGTTGATACTCCTTGTTATATTGCCCGTTTAATTGCGTTAGTAACTCTTGCAGCGTATCGCTTCCACGCGGCTAGCTCACCAATATGTTGTGCACGTAACGGTAGCAACACGTCGCTCTCGGTTAAGATTGTTACGTACAAGTCACCATTCCACAGAAAATACGTTTTAGTTAGACATTGTCTTGCTAAATCTACCAAATCTCCTCGTGGGCCTTGTTACACTAGTTGTCATTTTATAAGTTATGGATCGGTAAACAGTAATTCAACGTCAAAACTCACCATAATTTCACCACCCGTGATGTGGTGTCCTTGTAACAAAGAAATCTTCACGTATCTGCTAGCCGATCCAACATACGGTATAGTTTTCTGGCTAGGCATTTGGCAAGTTTGTATGTCAGCGGCCTACTGCCACTGACAATTGGTCTAGGTGGATTCCCAGTTTTGTGGATTTTTGGTAGTAAAAAGGACGAGTTGAAAGTAAAACTGAAGATGCGGCAAATAAAAAAAGCAAGTTGATTATAAAAATGAATGACATTCAGCACGAAGAAGGAACAATAGCAAATAAGGAACTATATGAACAGTGGTAAAGGTGTTGATACGCAAGTCGAAGTAATACCAAAAGAAACAAGTAAGATTGCGTCAGAAATGCAAGAGGGAAGCTGGTAATAGAAATCAACTGAGACCATTGATGGCCGAAGACAGTTGTGTAATAGGGGGAAGCAGAACTCATATTCAGGAGATGAAATCACCCACATTCGATAGAACATTTCTTGGACGATACCCTAACCAGTTCCGGGCTGTAGCCAATGGGTGAGACGATAGGAAGAAGGCGACTGCATTGATCATTTTTCTCAGAGGCAACATTCTAAATGTTCTGCACAAAATACCCAGATAGGCGCCATAAATTCTCGGCCTGATATGGAAAAAATAAACTTGGTAAAATATAACAATTTTTATTTTTCAATATAATCTTCTCCAACTCCAATACATTTATTACAACGATCAATTAATAATTTTAAACCCTTGTAAAAATAACCTAAAGTTTTTCCTTCAAAATGTTGTATTATAACCACTTGCAACTCACTATCGTCCTTAAAACTATTCCTTTCTAGATAGAGGATCATAATACAGAACCATTGTTTCATCGGCTGTGACAATGGACTCCAAAATCGGTTTTGAGTCGTCTCCACAGATGTTTAAAAACGAGCACGCACATTCGACCCGACGTTTACTTTGGAGAGCAGAAAGAAGATGCGGTACCGATCTTGCACTAATCTTATTCATACCCAAATGGTTACGGAGAATTCGGCGAATACTTGTTTCAGAAATGTTAGACACCACTGCTAATTCTTTCACTTTCAAACGGCGATCTGCTAATACCATTTCTCCAACAATTAAAATGTTTTGAGGCGTTATCAGAACTTGGCTAACTCATCATCATCATCAAGGTATTATTGCCCCATAACGAAACATTTTGCCCACTTTTTACAGTGGAATATAAAGGAAATAAATCACCATAAACGCCATTTTAACAATGTTTAATGTGATTAGGCGTATGTTCTTCTTTTGTTAAAAATTTAATTACCGCGCGGTACTCAATTTTCGTTACCTGAGATATTTTCATGCACTAGTCACGTTGTCTGGCTGGCTACTAAAAACTTCTACTCTTCCAGTCGTAATATGTATATAGTGTAGGCCTCGCACATGTGCAACTATGACGCAACAGAGTTTGAACATACTAGAACCTGTATGAGCGTGTTAGACCGAGTATTTATGGCGCTTACCTCGTAAAAGATTACGATTTATTGTTATATCTCAAGCTCTATTTATTGGTTTCTGGGTCATTCAAAACCTTTGTTATACAGTATTAAATACATCGTCCACTATAATATAGCTAAAGTTAAGGTTATAACAGGTAACTTAACTAATTAGCTTCTAGATGCGGTAAAGGCTTTAGTAATTACGTAACCCAACTACAAAAAGCGTATACCAAACACATCAAACAATTATGGGAATTGAAACAAAAGATTTGCATTGTTATGTACAGCAATGCCCATATCAAATGTCAGGACTCTCGTACGCCTCTCACTCACACCAAATGTGACTACGTGCGGCGTAAGTTTGAGGTCTGTGAGCGTCCTGAAATCTGAGACGGACATTGACGTACGCGCATTTAAATGAATGAAATGTAATACGTACTCACCCCGCCTGGAATGCCCGCATTCAAGAACAACGCCAAAGTATCTGGCCAGGGTAATAACTTATATTGTTCCCACCACCTCTTCACCACCAACGATACGTAGAATCCTAATACGAAGGACATTGGTATTGCTTCGGTTTTCTGATTAAAATACATTCGAATCTTTTCGAATATTCTGAAAGCAAAAAATATAATTCATAATATATTGTCTTAAACATCAAAACTGCAATAAAATGGAATTTCGAAGTACGGACAAGGGTGTATGAAATAGCTATTAATGCACTAAATGTGATGCAAATCAGTATCCTTTTAACCTTGAATTGATTAAATTTCTAAAATGTAGATATTTAGTTGAGCCAGAGGTAAAGGAGTACAACACAACTACTAAATTGTAACGCTAATCAACGAGCGAACTCCGCCAATTAGACAAAACAAAAAGTTAGAAAAGCCTGATTTGTGTAATTTTCTTTAATTCTATTTCCAAAATCTCACTCGAAAAGTTTTGGTGATTGAAATAAAGACAATGTGAAGAAAATGAAAATTTTTCGTTTTTTCTAACTCTCGAACGTCATTTGTCACAGGTCCATGTTCACTTCACACAAAAATTTACTACTTTGCCAAATTGAAATCTATCCAGGTCGTATCCAAAAGTTCCCGAATTGTAGCGGTAAATAAAATTGAAGAATACTAAGATTTCATTCAGCTTCGTGACCTTCAAAATAGTTGCCTTGGAAATGCAAATACTGATCCCAGCACCTCTGCCACCACGAAAGGAACGTATTCTAGAAGTCTTGTTTTATTAAGATGTTCAACATCGGCCGCGATTCAGTTTCATTATCCTCTATCGTACCAAATCTTCCCCCTTGCAACTTGATTTTCATCTTTGAAAGTAGCACGGAGCTAAGTGAGGCGAGTACGCTGAATTAGGAACAATGGCTGTGGTTTTTCGTGAAAAACTGCTGTACAATAAGAGTGATATGTGGCCTCGCTTTAACATGGTGGAGAACCCAGTCATTTCTACGCCACTTCTTTGGACGTATCTTCCCTTAGCCACCTTAGAACGTCACGACAGAACCTACGATCATTCACAACTACATTTCGAACAGCAACGATATGCTCTGGTGTAATATCGGTTGATGGTCGTTCCGAGACCTTCATCGTCATCAACCGATATTCGGCCGTATTTGAACTCTAAATGTTTCCTTTAACATTTTGTGTGTTTCTGCGGCAGTCTTACCGTGTTTAAAGCAGAACTTGATACAGAAACGCTCTCCCTCAAATCGGCCATTGAAAAAACACAAGCAGGCACAACAATGCAAAATTGTTCACTAACAAAAGACTTTCACTTACAATTACGCCACGGCATACTGACCCACAAAGAGTGTACACAACTCCGCGTAACGGCATCTGATTATAACTGCATCCATTCACGCGCGTGATTCAGATTTTAGGGACTTTTAGGTAGCACCTCGTTTATGAATTATACCACGTCAAGGCTCTACCTATACTTCTAAAATATTAACCTTTTAATGAACGTTTCCAAAATGGAAACACTAAATAATAAGTTTTATTGAATTAATCATATTATTTGGTTACATTATTTGTTTTAAGATATGGGTAGATGTAAACCTTTCTGATTGTTAATTACAAAAATTTTATGCAAGTAATGATTAATTTAATAAAAATTAGATTTTTTAGTATGTTCCTATTTTGGGAACGTTCGCCATTAAAAGCTTTCTTTCGTTTGAACGTTTAAATAAGTACGCTTGATATACAGGCTGTTCCAAGCTGGGTCAGTAAAAATATCCGAGAGTGATTTTAAACAACAAAACTAATAAAAATCTAACCTCATTTTTCCTCAGTTGCAAAATACGAGCCTGTGAAATAGTTCAGCATAATAAGGTATTAGAAATTTACGTTACGTTTTACCAATAATCTTATTAAATAAATAAATAGAAATCATGTCTACACATATTTTATGATTTTTTAATGCAAAATATTTGCAGTTTGTTAGCTATCTTGAAAGTGTACAAATTAGTGCGAGATCTAAGGTACAGCGCGAAAGTTTGCACAATGCAAATTAATACAACCGTTCACATAGTGATGTAGTGTAGAATTAAGAATTAGTGTAGTGAGAACCGTACTGCATTAATACTTTCTCAATTGTCAAACTACTGTGAAATATTGTACTAATTTCGCACTACCCTATGTGAACGTAGTCATAAACATACACCTACTAGTCTTCTGCCTCAAATTATGCCAGGAGTTAAATGTTACGGCCTTTTCCTGGGACATCTGTACATACGTTTTACAAATGAACATATACATACATATATTCAGAGTAAGTTTAAAAGTTACATAGAAAAAAATCCTGTGAAGATAATCGTAACAACGTTGTAGGAACGATTTGTATTGAAAATTTACGTAATTGTAGAAAGCTGCGCCAGCGTTTAAGAGTAATTCCATTAAAATATTGGAGTAATTTTATTGTAGTAAGATATGCCTTAAAACTAGCGAAAATTCACAAAACAAAGTCTAGTTCTTAATACTTGAATAATAAAAGAATATGCTGTTTTGATATGTAATAAACAGTGAATTTTTCTGACAAAAGTTATAGATTTTGCTATTCAGTTGTTATAGCGATTCAAACAATTGTAGGAGAGCCAAAAAAGTTAAGTGAATTATATTACGTAGTGGCAGCCGCTTGCGCATGCATTGAGTTGGCGCCTCTGTGGTCATGTGTGCGGAATTTAATCACGATCGCGTCATTTGGCTGCTAGCTACGACAGCATAAGCATGTCAGCTCCGCTATTAGTTTGCACCAAAGAGGAACAACGAGCAGTGATCTGATTTTTGTGGTCAGAGGGTGTGAAAGGTGCTGAAATTCACCGGAGACTTTTGTCACAATACGGGGACAGCGCTTTATCTCGTAAAAGCGTTTTTTTGTGAATCGAAATGTTTCAAAGTGGCCGTACGAGCGTAACACAAAAAGAGGGAGCTGGACGGCCGTCAACCTCGACCACCGACGACAACATTCAGCAAGCTCGAGAGATGGTTACAGCAAATGGGTGAGTTACCATAGGTGAGGTTGCATCTTCTTTAAACATCATTCACTATTCTACTTAAAAATGCGTCGCTTTCCGCGTTGAAGCGATCTAGTAAGCGTTGGCAGATGTCCAAACGTTTGGTTTTGTTTTCTGCGGTAAGCATTCGTGGTACCCATCGCGCACACACTTTACGAAATTTGAGTTCATCGTGGATAATTTGATAGGCAGAACCGTGACTGAAGTTTAAAGAAGTTGCAACCTCACCTGTGATAACTCGCCTATTTGCTGTAACCATCTCTCGAGCTTGCTGAATGTTGTCGTCGGTGGTCGAGGTTGACGGCCGTCCAGTTTCCTTCGTGTTGCGCTCGTGCGGCCACTTTGAAACATTTCGATCCACAAAAAAAACCGCTTTAACGAGATAAAGCACTGTCCCCGTATTGTGACAAAAGTCTCCGTGCATTTCAGCACTTCACACCCTCTGACCACAAAAATCGGATCACTACACGTTGTTCCTCTTTGGTGCAAACTAATAGCGGAGCTGACATGCTTATGCTGTCGTAGCTAGCAGACAAATGGCGCGATCGTGAATAAATTCCACACACATGGCCACAGAGGCGCTAACTCGACGCATGCTCAAGCGGCCGCCACTACGATAACCTTCAAAGCTTGTTATGGCGAAAGTGTAGATAATATTTGACTTACTCTCGTATTTTTCCTGTATTTCGGCTTTACAGATACATAAATATATGTGAAATAGTAAGAAAAAAACCCGGGAACAGAATTGCGAGTTTATAAGTAAATCATCATTTATCTGTATAGACAATTTCATTATCGAAGTCTCTCTAAATGTGTGAACTAAATGTTTCCTGCCCTAGGACTAGACCCAGATGGTATTGGTTGGTCATCAACAGATGTCGCAATGAAACGCTTCACTGCTTATATACTCAAAACACTTATTATTCGTGGCACAAGTAGCATAATGTCTAGTTCACCAAGCTCTCGGATCGAGCCCCAAATTTGCCGAATGTTTGAAGGAGTGAACACAAACATTCCGAACGGCCAATGATTCCTAATAAGTTTTAATTTTAAAGCACTTCTAGTCCTGTTTTCAGGCCCGATTATCTTGTTACGTTTTATTTTTCTTTCGGTGCACAGTGTATGCGAGAACTTTTATTTCTATCGTACAATTTAACGTTTTATTTTGGGAAGTTTTGTATTACATTTTTGTCTAAAACTACGTGACTGTAAATTCAGCTACACTGTCTAGCTTCGCTTACCTTCATTTGTGAAATCATTTTGTCTATGTTTCCCCTTAAAATATATCGGTTTAACCTATCTTTCACAGCCCACGTTAGGATTTTGGACGTTTCAGTTTATTACGAAACTAATGTAGGCTCTTATTGTTGGAGATTTTATTTATTTATGGCATTTACTTTTAATTATTCATCGTTATTTTACTCTTTCTACTACTTTGGTTTTCGAATACTACATTGGATATGGTGTTCGCATTAATTTTCTTCACAGTTAAAATTAGTCTTTTATTTTTCCCCTTTTCCTTGTTTTAGTAACACTTTGTGTCTTTTCTCTTATTATTTTTCTTTTAATTGGAAGTGTTTCTGTTTACATCTAGTTAAGGGATTGTGTGTCGATCAGTTGTTTGCGAAGGTGTCAGATCTAGGTGCGTTCTGTAAATTCTTCGTGTCCGTTCATATTGCGGGCATGTGGGTTCTGTTGTTTTTAGTCATTTTACTGCTCCCAGCTCTTTTTGTTATGTTTAGTTTTTCTTTATTTTATCATTTATATTCATTCAATCTTACTTATGTAATACACCATTTTAATTATTCAGTTCGCGTCTTCCAACTTCTGGGACGGCCTATACCGTCTGTGACGTATGTATTTTCCAGGTGAGATGAATTACACACATCTTGCACTGAATTTCCGTCTTCTCTTGGTGCAATTTGATCACTTGTGACTTGACTATCTAGTGTGACGCTTCCGATTTTATATTTTTGGGAATTTTATTACATTCTGTGGATATTTATGGAAACCCACTTATAACCGTTGCCGTTTGTTGGTTTTGGATTTTGTTTGAATATTTTGGAGAGAACATCCTAGAAATCGTTTGCCCCGTGTTTACGGTAAGCTGATACTTTGTTTACATTTCAAATGGTAATTATTGGGTTCCGTTTATTCTTTTTAGGAGACTTCGTCTTAGTGAATTTTTCTTTGGATATACCTGATTGTTGGGTAGCCTATTTATTTTTTATTTTTTTTTTGATATACCTGATTTAACGGCTTATTGGATCATACCCTTCCGGATGTACCTATTTGTGGCTTAACATTTTTGGATCACAACCTTCTTGGAAATTATCTTTTGCACCTACTTATTTTGGATTTACCTTTCTGGAATTATTAATTCCTTTGAGCTTAAGAGAATTTTGGAGCAGATACCGCTACCTTCGTTCAGTCAACACCTTTCGGAGACCGGCTAAGTGTCACTATCTAAGGTTTTTTTTTTATTATCTGCCTTGCTAGACCATAACATAGTAGTTTATTTAATCCAAGTTTGTTTTCATTGTTCTCACATTTCATAATTCAGTAGATTATTTAATCAAAAATTTGTTTATTAGTTGATTTACTTCGAGTTTCTCTATATCGATTTCATTCTTTATAATTTAGTAGATTATTTCAAATCAAGTTCCTTTTAAAGTATTCACTTTTCAATTTATTTTTAATTTACTCTTTGTACTATTCTATGTTTGAATTTTCTGAACTGCAACGTATTGGCCAACACGATCGGTACTTATTATTGTTATTCATAATAAGTGAATAATCAGGGTTGTACTCTGCTCTAAGTTCGTTTTACACATACTTATTTCACGTGCATTTATAAAATTTTATTAGTATTAACTTCATTTAACACGTACATCTTATACATACAACTTTTTCTCTTTGTTTTATTAAATGAATTCCGTCAAACGTTAAATTTATTATTTTTTTAAGTAAATTTACCCCTTCCACCTTTTTCCCGGTTTTAAACTCTTGGACATTTTCTTTAAATAAAACCGTGGTGGCGCCTATATATATATTTTTGTACTAATAATTTTTGGAGATCTAGTACCCTCTTCTCCCCACCCCAATCTCCGCTGGACTGCTGGGACGCCCAAAAAGTTCTTACAAGGTAACTGGTAAACAATTAGGTTTAGCTGATAGTTGTTTAGGCGGTTGGTATTTAGGAATTCCGTATTCCTGCTTTTTTTTTCTTTTTTTTTATAGGCGTCAAAAACGTAGCAATACATGAAACAAAAGAGCACACTTTTACCTATTAGCGCAATTTATATATTCAGTTATGGCAGATCTTCTGAACAGGCATGTCGTAATTTTTGCGAGAGAATTCGATCCTCCAGGGACAAATAATTCCTGAAACAAATCCCTGTTTGGGAATTGCTATTCAAGTGGTAAGTATAACACTGGGGAACAGCAATTTCGTTATCTTAAATCTGTGACTTGTTTTCAACTAACTTTTAGCCTTTTGGATCCAAAAATAACCGCAGCTTTTGCCAATCACGTCAACTTTTTAAGCTACAGGATACCCTCAAGTCATATAAATGAAAAACTTACCAAATATACTGTTTATAAAGAATAATTTTATTCATACAAAGACTATAATGGTTACTGCAAGTTAAATTGTGTTCATACAAATAGTTGTTTTTTTATCGAACGGTAATTACATATTAAGGCAAAAATTTTCGCTTATAGCTTTTTCTGGAACGTTAAATCTGTGGACGTTCTCGCTTGATGCTCCAACAATAGTCAGCCATCATATGTACATCCCATCTACTTTGATACCGTGCCTCCCTGACCTTCAAATCTTGGTGAAATCGCTCACCCTGCTCATCACTGACTGCTCCAAGATTTTCCGGGAAGTTAGCAAGATGGCTATTTAAAAAATGCAATTTGGTGCTCATGTTGCAACCTAGCAGTTTGAAGCTCTCCAAGAGTTGCTGGACAATTTTGGCGTAATTCTGTGCTCGTGTATTTCCAAGATAGTCTTTAACAATGCTTTTGAATGCCAACCAAGCATTTTTTTCAATTTCTGAAATTGTTCCGATGAAATGTTCATCTTTAACAAGCTGCCGAATCTGTGGACCATCAAAAACACCTCTTTTCAAATGGCAGACTAGGAAATGCCGAAGTGAGATACTTGAAACAGTCTCCTTCAATTGGCAAAGCTTTAACGAATTACTTCATGAGACCCAATTGTATATGCAGAGGTGGAAATATAATGTTCTTTCTGTCGACAAGTGGCTGATGAACAATGTTTGGATCACCAGGTTTCAGGTTAGATCGTGGCAGCCAATTCGACTGCACCCAATGCTTCTCACGAGCTCTGCTGTCCCACATACACAAAAAGCAAGGATACTTGATATATCCGAGTGGTCACATTCTCATTCTCATAAGATGTAGAGATAAAACTTGACGTGGTAGAAGAAAACTAACAGTTTTGAAACCAGCATGCCTAATTAACTATAAAACAGCTCAAAAACCAAACTGAATAGAAATTGTGTTACAAATTGTTCCCCAGTGTAATGCAAACCTAAAAACAAAAAAATAGCGGGAACGCAAAATAAAATGTACCCCATTTTACTCTTGCAGCGTTCAAATTCTAACGGTGCTATTGTAACTGCTGACGTATTCAATTTTCCCATAATTCTGCTAGAAGGACCGTGCCGTAACAAGAGTGCAATAGCACCAAACCATGTGTACAATCGTCCTTCTGGAAGGGCAAGGCATTGTACAATCATTAAATAGTATGTATTTTTTATTTATTTTTATGTGAAAAATGTTTCATTTTTGCGAAAACTAAATCACATTATGATAACTTAAATTTATTTTATACGACAAAAGAACACTACAATATTAAATAATTAATTCTAGAGTTCTAACTTCTATAACTACGAGGTCAAATGATCTATCCTCTGGAGATTTTCATTTAATTTTAATTTAAGTAATATTAGATCTCAAGTGGAGGAGTTAACGAAAATGACGTAAGTGACGGTGATTCTGATATAGATAAAATATACTTACTCTCGCTGGTTAGCGTTTAACCCATATCTGTACAGAAAATTGATTGAATAATATAAAAATAAATAAGCTAAAAGTTCTCTCCACACTAATTTATATACACTCCCGCGCCATCTGAAACAAAAGAGAAAATATTAGTTTTAAAACTGTTTACCAGCAACTGAAAAGTGAACATCCTTTAATCAAATTGAAATGTTACGAAGTTCTCTTAATGACAAGTGCATTGTGCTAATAATAAATATGAGAAATTTTTAGAAAATATTTACGTGCTCAGCAGAAAGTCTATATTTAAAAAAGTTTTAAATTTTAATCGATTATGACGAAACAATTAATATAGGTATGTAGGCATAATATTGAATCGTCACGGCTTAAATAGTATTTATAATTAGACTTGATTCACCATCCTCGAAATCAAAATGTTATTTGTATTTCATTAAAGTTCCATCAGCAAAACATCATTAGCTCATCGGTAATTAAAAAAAAAATATGAAAAATATTCCTAACAAACACATCTGTAAAACCTATTTCCATATTTGTTAATAAGTGAGTAAATATTATTCCTTGGTAAAATATCATATAGTATCTTGGTACACTCTCTATAACCACCTGACATTTGACCGCGAAAGTAATACCTAGTGTTTCTCTAGCATATTCCTGCATTTGCAACGAAATAAATTTCACTTTTCCTTTGTTTCTTAGTGGAAAGCGGTACTAAATGATTTTTACATAAAGCAAAAATGCGAGCGTTGCCCGCCGTGCAGATGGCACTGCTGCAAGAATGCTTAACACGGAAGATATCGGAAGTAAAATGTGAACTTTTGTCGCGGAAAATGCGTAGATATACAAGCTACATAGCAATGAAGAAAATTATATCATTGCACAAAACGTCTTGTTTTCTTCTAGCCAATAACTTTCCTCTTGACTGAAATATAAAGAAATATCCTGTTTTTATTAGTTGATATTGATTAAATCTTCATACAATTCCCCAAAATGACGCAAAATCATTTTTTTAGGAAATTATCTACTTTTGAAGTGACCAATCAAATAAGTAAAGGCGTCTTCAGACAAGGGAAACCTAGACAACCAAACTGAGAAAGACGGAACCTAGATAGCATAACGTAAGGTCAGAATCGTTATCACATTGTTGATTACAGGTTTTCATATATTGGCAAGAAGCTAACCTATTCCGATAGATTTTCTAATCTTATGGTTGAAATAATGCTTTTTCGGCTATGGTGGAGTTCACCAAGAGGACTGTCGTAAGATATTGTTTGTGCTTTATTAAACGGTGTTTCACAGAGCAACTGAATCAGAGAGGGATCTGAGGACCAACTTAGTATTGTGCTGAGATAAGCAACGACTTCAACGGAGGTAGTGTTTCCTTAGTTTACCTGTCGACTGGACGAAGGGGAGGCCTATTGATTACTCTGGTAGTATTCCTCTCTCTTCCTCTTGTTCGCAAGACATAATTCACATCAACTTAGAGATTACCTACAGAAACTCTCACAGACTGATGTACTAACGAATTTATTACGGACAGTTTCTGTGTCGAATACGCGAAACACCAAGTGACCTCGCCTACTATTCACAGACTCTGGCTGTGATAGCCTCCTTTATCATTACATTGGCCTACTTACTTGCCAGCGAATCTATTTCATCCATATTAACATCTTGATAGCTGAAGGTACGAATATAGGATAATTTACAATTCCAACAGTTCTTAACAAATTATTCTTATTGTATTTAGATATTTAGAAATAAGTTTGCAAACATATTGAATACAAGCGGTATTCCGAAAAAGGAAAAATCCGTAATGTGTACACGATTGTAGATGGAAATTGCAACACCAGCAAAAGTGGTGGGTGACAAGTGGCATCATCTGCTCTACTGTATAACGTTGTCCGGTGAAATTGCTCCGAGTGCGTATTAGATTTCCTTGTGAATGGTTCCCTAGACCATCACTCTGTGTTGTGGCGCCGTACGACAAGTGACAATGTAAGATAAGAACCACGTGCCCATCGTTGTTCATTAGAGTGAATCAGAACTTATCTAAGAACACTATCAATTTCCATTTTTGGTTCCAGCTAAGGCTTTCCCGCCTCCAGTATAAAAGTTGTATCATTGGCATTCTGCTGTAATATCCTAAATTCAAATTTTGATACCATATCACGCTTATCATGGTTCCTATGTATCTTCTAGGTATTATTATAGAAGTACTGGTAAATACGCATACAAATTGTAAACGAGTGAATTGCATCCTGCGTCTTCAATTTTATTTTTATCATATGGGTATATTCATACGCATTTCTTAGATACTTCTATGCTGCAAACGTACAACAGTTTGATTTTCTAAGTGGAACACCTGTACATTATTACGTATTTTGATGCATCTTCTCAATTCATGTTAAGTTTCTTTAATATTCCCTATACCCATCTGTCTCAGTTTTTAAGATAATATGAGATATTTGCGAAATCTCGCTGTTTTTTTAACAGCCAATATCTTAATCGCTTTACAGGTTAGAGCGGTGTCAAGTTCTACAGGTATTCTATTAAAAAACATATGTACTGAAATATCTTTCTCAGGGGTTTTACTCTAAATTTTGTTAAATTTTCAAATTTAACTCTATTAAATGATTTTTGTTAGGTTTGGGGGTATCCCTAGATACCCTTGCGGCAATTTTGAATGAATTTGTAACTTAGTGAAATCAAATTAACGAATTTTTACGATTTTAAAATTAACTAACCTTTAAACTTTCGAACGACGCCAATGTATATAAACACTCTGTTTATGTACACTCCACAGGAACTGCCTGTTTTGTATATTCAACCCTATTTACTTTTCTAATAATGACTTTGAATACACCACGAACACTTATCTTTGGATTGGATTCACAACAAACTTTGATTCAACCAAGGCCGAATCAAGATTGATGAAAATTGAGGGCGTCGTTTCTCTTTCATTTATTTTAAATCGCGAAAGACCGGCGATTGTTCTCTTTCACTGCCAATTTTGATAATTTACCCAAATAGGAACTAACTTTTCGATGACTTTCAATAAAAATGATATTAACATACGAGAACGAATGCAGTGACTTAACCAGGAGGTTGTTTGTTGATGATTCTGTGGTACGAATTGTCACCAACAAGCTTTAAAAGAGAAAATCCACTACTAATTTATAGAAACCTTTCAGATAAAGATTTAATTGACGAAATATTATCTGTTGTGCTTTGCAATTTACGTTGTTGCTTATTCCAGACGATTTTTACATTAATTTGGAAGAAATAATTGAATAGAAAAATTGATAAACGAGTAGATTTGTCCATGATACCCCACACTCGTCATTATCTGGACTTATAATTAAATTCTACCGTCCTCGCCTCAAGGACGGTTGGCTAAGGGGGGAATGGTAACGCAAAAATTACCAATTGTCCCCGCAAGAAGGGTATTTGGTTGCCAACGTGTGGCCAGCCTGACATTTACTTCAGTACCGATGTGACAACCGAGAGAAGTTGTTGTCGTCGTAAACACAACGTTGAACATAACATAACAGTACTAATTGTAGCAGAAACTGAACACCTTGTATACTTGGACATTATCTCATGTTGTGCGGAACTTGCCTCCAAATATTTTTTATTTTCGCGTAGTTGCTGTGACAGAAATCTAAAACCATTGAAAATAATATACGGCGTGTCCCACTGAGAGGGGATATGTTGGAAACTACAATAGATATAGTGTAGTAATTTTTTTCATAACTAAAGTGGCAAAGGGAAATTTAATGAAAATATTTTTAAATTCCAAACACGACCGCTAGGAGGCGCAGTTGCTAGGGTCCACGGTGTATTTTAAATTAGTCGGTAATAGTTCCAGGATTAACTATAATTTTAAATGCTTCATTAAAAGGCTTAGTTAATTATGCATCACTTTGGTTAAAGACGTTTTGTCATATTGTGAATAATAAGTGTAGTAGGCGTTGCCGAATCATGTAAAACTAAACCTGCTATAACCGCAGTTTTTACCCGAATTAAAGGAATGTGGACTTGTTTGAAAGGGCATTCGGCGCTGTTTTAGGTGTCGCAATTTGTGCCACCTGCTAATGTTCAAGAAATGTACCAGATGGCCTTATTCCAAACTGTACGAGTTTTTCTGAATTATCTTTAAAGGAAGTTATTACTGATAATAGGCTGTTTTCATTATTATCTGGAAAAAGGAAAAAATATCACTATGCGGTTTTCGCCACTACTTTAGTCTGACAAAACTCTTCAAACAGAAGATGAGAAAAGCATACTGTTGCATTTGAATTTTAGAGATAATTGAGAAAAACTCGTACAGTTGGGAATAACGCCACCTGGTATGTTTTTTGAACATTAACGTGTGGCTCAAACTGCTACATCTAAAACAGCGTTGAATGCTCGGTTATACTAGATTTCTACAGGAATTTTTTAAAAACTGGTACGATTTACGCAACTCTATTATAATAACAAGAAATACATTTTCAACTTTATACGTTCACTTAATTAAAATGTATACTAGTTTTGAAAGTATTTAATTGGGCGTGAAATATAGTTGAATTATAAGGTACCTCACGTATGTTACGATTACTAACTTTGTAGGTTCTGAAAGTTAAAGACAAATTAATTGTGCCATTGTTATGAAACTTTACAATTAAAACGTTCAAACGAGGAAATGTTTATATCTTAATCATAATATAATTTTATTTCAAGCGAAATCTGCACATAAATAGGTAATACAAGTAAAATAAGACTTATTACATCAGAATCAATTAGAAATTGTTTTTGAACCATTAAATGAATGAATACTGAGCGTTTCATGTAATTATGCTATTTATACAACTACTGACAAGGTCATAAGCCGTCGCCAATGTTAATTAAATGTGATGTATTAGTAAAAAATTTAAATTACGTAACTCTGCTAATTCTTACTTGGTAAGATGAGCCACAAAATGGGCGTTTCTAATTACAAATGACTATTGAAACTTCCAACCAGAAATTGTCTGCGACCATCGTCTAAGACGTAATACTTTTTTTTTCTCTAAATCACTCTTTCGCTATTGTTTAAACACACAAAGCAAAGAACATTCATCATTCTGTCAGTTTTTTTATTCCTTATTTGCCATTCTGATAGCACTGTCAAAAATAAACTATATTCAAGTATACCTTAAGCAAGATAGATACTTTTTGATTTTTCATTTATTGCAAATATTATGAATACCAATCGCTAATCCTGCTACGGATTTGACAATATTAAATTTCAACGTTTAACGAAATACAAGATAGATTAAATCTATTGGCGTATTTTCAGTAGATATTTATCAATTCAACGTTTCCTATTGATCGTAGACATACAAACTATAACACTACAAATAACTAAATTATTCGTCTCCTTTGTTGGCATACTGTAGATATACTAGACCAGTGCCAGCGCGTCTCAAAGCATGTTCGTGGAACTGTAGGGTTCACAAAAGGTTCCGTGAAAAATTTTAAAGGTTTAACTTTTTTGACGTCCAAGCGACAAATGCATTTAAGAAGGAAAAACACGGATTTTCTATACATCTGTATGCCTAACGTACAGAAAGAAAACTAATACCTCCCTGCGCTGTATTACAAAAAATTCAATTTACAAATACACCGGTTATGCAGAAAGTCTATTCCATTACGTCTGTTAGTAAAATCTCTTCTACCATCGACCACATTTGCCCAATTTCGTGTTATTAGAAACGTAGTGTAACACTTCAATATGCTCACGCACCGTTAATGAAATATTTAGCTTATTAGTTTCGATTCAAAGAATATTTGTTGGAAAGAATTTACTTTAATTACACATTATAAAAAGCATACTCGGTCAACTCACAATCAGTCGTCTATATGCCATTTGATTAAAAAGTAAATTCTCGATAATTAGTAGTAAACTCTCGGCGACGCGACAGGATCGGACCCGTTGTTGTGCATAGATATAGGTATGTACAGTACCGTTCATGGAAGTACGGGCAAGCTGACAAATTATATTAACTGTTTAGGAAAAAATTTTAAAATTATATAATATACATTTCTGTGAGGAATTATTAAAACTAACCTTTTCTGGAAGCCTTTTACCAATTTACAGGTAGTATTTGTCTATTATAAGACCGTTATCATAAAATATAAATTATGTTGGAAATCCCCAATAATTACAGTGACAATAAAGCTTTATAATAATCCCTAGGAGGGTTAGCTGATTCACTCGTGTTACCTGGAAATATTCGTATACCCTTTATAAAGTATTATAACATTTGTGAACGCAGTAGTTCTGTAAAGATTGTTATTGTGAAAGTATCTGTGGTTGTGCAAGTGAAAAATAAAATAATTTCGGTTTGACTGCTTAAAATGCCCCGTGAAAAGTCTCTAGCTGTTTCAAAACGATCTGCTATTATTACCTTGCATCAGGAGGGGTACGCAGAAAGACGGATTGCGGATAAATTAAAAATAAAAAAATCTACAGTACATGATACTATAATTCGATTTAAGACAACCGGTGACGTGCAAGATCGTAATCGGCCAGAGCCGTCAAGAAAAACGAGTCCTGCGGAAGATTTACGAATAAAAATAACTAGTAAGCGCAATAGAAGACTAACAGCATCAGAAATTGCGACAGAATTCAATAATGAGCGAGATTCCAAAGTTTCTGTGAGTACTATGAAACGTCGGCTGAAAGAGGCTGGGTTGCATGGGCGAGTGGCTTGTCGAAAACCGTTACTCCGAAGAGGAAATAGGCTGAAACGACTGAAATGGGCACAAGCTCATACAGATTGGACAGTGGACGATTTTAAAAACGTTTTGTGGACTGACGAATCCAAGTTTGTGGTTTTTGTAAATAGACGGAGAGTTTTCGTACGCCGATCAAGAGGGGAAAGAATGTTACGGGAGTGTATAGTTCCTACGGTGAAGCATGGAGGCGGATCTGTAATGGTTTGGGGTTGTTTTTCCTTAATCGGAACAGGGGACTTGCTCAAAATTGAGGGCATAATGAAAATAGAAGAATATCGGAAAATCCTGGAGGAAAATGCCATACCGTCAGGAGTCCGATTAATTGGTTGTGGATTTGAATTTATGCAGGACAATGACCCCAAACATAAATCTAAATTATGCACAGATTACCTGCAGCAAGAAGAAAATGAAAGAACCCTAAAAATTATGGAATGGTCGCCACAGTCCCCCGATCTAAACCCGATGGAGTTGTTATGGGAAGAATTAGACCTATGTGTTAGGAAAAAGTGTCCAAAATCGAAGGAACATTTGTGGACCATTCTCCAGGAGGTTTGGACAAGCTTGCCCAATGAAACATTAGCAAAATTAGTGGATGCCGAGAATAGTGGCAGTAGTGCTAAAGGCAAAAGGTGGATTTTTCGATGAAAATTGGATTTAAATTATTTGTATTACATTAACTTTTTCTTTTTAATAAATTTGTGTTTGAAAATATGTAGAATCATGTAAATAAGTATTAAATACATGGCCATTTAATATTTCTCTTATTTTCTTTGACTTCCGTACATTTTTTTGCTTGTCCGAACTTCCATGAACGGTAGTGTATATACGCAATGGAAGATCCAAGCCTTCGGGGTTTACCTAATCGCATGTATACTCCCGGTTACGGGAGATGGAACACTTCAATAAATTGAGGATGTAATGCTATAAAAATTCAAAATCTTAGACAACACCACGAATTCTATTGCGTTGTGATTTGTATTAGATTATGGCATAATATAGCATCGTTAGGAATATTGCAATAAGCGTTTTTTACATCAAAACTAATCTTTGATAAGACAAATCACTTAATAATCGTTTACAATGATTTACAGCTAATGAAGAAAAGAATTATTTAAGGGGTATATGAATGCCTTCTCTGTCATAAAAGTTTGCCAGGGTATTTCCCAGAACAATTTTACCGTCAATAGTCTAGCGTCACTACCCGCGGCCATCCAAAAGTCTGGGTGTACGCATAAAGTGAAAGTGGATAAATTTTCGAAGTTTTAAAAGTTAAAATGCCCCGTGGAAAGTCCATCAGTGTTGAAAAGCGATCTTCCATAATCACACTTCACAAGGGTATTCTGTTCGACGAATTGGTGATAAAATGCATGTAGCAAGATCTAATGTGAACAATATTATAAAACGATACCGGGCATCGGAAAGTTTAAACGACCGCGATCGACCAGGTCTGTCTCGCATCACTACCAATGTTGATGATCAGCGAATTGTTTTAATTAGTAAACGAAATCGAAAATTAACTGCTCCACAAATAGCAGCAGAATTCAATCGCGATCGTCAAAACGATGTATCGGTAAGCACAATCAAACGTCAATTGTGAGAGGAAAATTTATTCCGACGAATTGCTGTACGGAAACCGCTACTAAGACGAGGCAATCGGCTAAAACGACTAAATTGGGCAAAAGAACATAAAGATTAGACGATGGAGAATTGGAAAAATATGATTTGGACCGACGAATCTAAGTTTGAAGTTTTTGTACAAAACAGAAGAATTTACGTTCGAAGGTCGAAGGCAGAAAAAATGCTTCCCGGATGCATAGTACCCACTGTAAAACACAGGTACTGTCATGGTGTGGGGTTGTTTTTCGTACTCGGGAGTAGGAGATTTGATACTGATAGAAAGTATCATGAGAAAAGAGCACTACAAAAACATTTTTGAGGACAATGCCGTTCCTTCTGGTCACCAATTGATAGGGGACAATTTCATTTTTATGCAGGATAATGATCTTAAACACATGGCATTTTTGTGTAAGAATTATTTGAATGCACAAGAAGCAGATAATGTCTTACAAATAATGTCGTGGCCTGCACAGAGTCCCGATCTTAACCCAATAGAGCTCTTGTGGGATGAGCTGGATAGACGGATACGAACAGCAGCTCCAGCTAGCAAACATGTTTGGGACATTTTACAACGAGAGTGGAACAGTTTGCCGGCCAACACTCTGACAAAACTTGTCGAAAGGATGCCGAAAATTGTTGGGGCAGTCTTGAACGCAAAGGGTGAATTTTTCGATGAGAAAAAATAAAATACAATTCTTTTCTACCATTTTATGCAAATAAAACTATATTTTGCTGTATAAAAATAACTTTGTTTTATTTTTAATTTTGTGTTAGTACAACTCTTCTATTAGAGAATATTTAACAGTCCCAACTCCCGTGACCGGGAGTTTATATTTGCAAGCGCTGTTGCCTATTTGTATGTGAGTTATACGTACCGCGGCAGAGCACACATGCTTGTGATGATTCAGTTCAATCATCTTCGAACTGCGTTGATGTGCGGTTCGATTTCATCGAGCTCGTAACTTAAACGATTTTTGTCACTGCCGCGCAAACGGCGTAATATCACCGACGTGGTTTCCGGTGTAGGACAGGAGCTATATGTAATATACACATATAACATTCAATTTTAGAAACAAGAAAACAATATTCATGCCAAAAATAATGTAATTATTTTAGAAACATTTTTTGAAAACAAAGTTTCAAAAATCCTGTCGGATACCTATTTGGAAACAGGGCACAACACATCATGTGACATCGCATTCTCCATCGTAATGACAAGACTCTTTTCTTTTTCTCTTGCCTTTACTATCGCGCTGGTTACTACATGTAGTGCAGCATCTTGTGAGAGCTTGTCTTTTTACTGTTGGCGGAACAAAAGCAGGGAAATGTTTTTCTGTTAGTCTCAGTAGCCCTGGATATCTCGGTCGACCTGATTTTCTTACTTTTGTTTCCACATGAAAGGACTGGACTAGTTTTTCAACCAAACTAGCTAAAATTTAAATTATTTTTCTGGCCCCATACTTCGAATATAAAATAAAAAAGTTCCAGACGCGTATGTCCATTATATGGAAAAACACCTCTTCATAATATTTTTACCTTTCCGTGTAATTCCGTTGTCGTGAAGAAGTTGATCCAGACGATTCACACCACCCATAGTGTTATTGTAGTCTACTACAATTTTCAATTTTAAAATTGCATAACCATCTTTACCTATTTTGTTCGTTATGATTGTTTCTGCATTATGTATTGTAGATGGCAAGTAAATATCTTTCTTATCAGGCCATTTCGTTAACTTCACTTTACTTCTCTGAATAGTTACTATTTCTTCCCTGCTTCAATTTCTTAGTTTGAATATTCGCTGGGCCGTATGCAGAGTCGTTCGCTCCCCAATCTCCTCATTACTGTGGTAGTACGGCCCACTGACACTTCTTTCCTGCTTATTCACATGGTTCTATAAGTATCCGTATTGTACTGATCAAGATAATTTGCAAATAAGGTAGAAGTATAAAAATTATCTAATATCATTGGTCCAGTAATAGATTTAGCAACGATCAGACCATTTGGAACGTTACTGCCATATCTTTATATTTCTTGCTGATGGCAGTACACTTTCCCGTATGCTTGAAAGTAAGTAATCACTTTTTGATTCGCATAGTAAATATAATTTCATGCTAAAACGAGGTCTTTTCAGGGGTACGTAATGTACCTAACCTAATCGACCATTGAATAACATTAGGCTCAATTGTAATATCCATTTCTAGGATAGATAAACTCGAACATTTCGTCGTTATGTAATGAAAAGCGGGCCATATTTTGTATAATTTTGGTTTTGGATGAGGGGTAGCGTGAAAATGTTTATGATTATAAAAATTGAGATTGTTCTTTATCGCAAGGTATCTCGTAACATTCATCAATTTTGGGAACCTCGGCGTAGTAATATTTCATTTATGGGCTAGTACAATCTCTGATACGGTTTTTTGACAATTCCTGGAAGGATGTTTATGGTAAAAAAATTAACCTCATTTTTATTTACCGGTTTCCAATGATGTTTGTTTCTGCAGAAAATAAATCTAAATAATCCATGGTGACTGTGCGAGTGATTCATATTGAGGAAAAGGGGTAATATTACTTCTTTTCCTCAAGGAAAACAAATCTAATAAATGGTCGCACAGCGGGGCAAATTCCAGAAAACGTGGCCAAAACTACAAACTGTAAAGTACTTTTAATAGAGTTTTTCCCGTCAAATCATTGTAATTTTCTGCATTATTCACCCTATATTTCTCCATTTTTTGACGGAATGAGGGTGTGTCCTGATTGATCGTAACTACGTTGGTTTAACATAGACATTAGCTGACTGGTTGAAAACTGTATGCCTCTAAAATATATACATAGTTCTTAACTAATCAGATAGGATACGTTAATATTTTTGAGAATATTTAGTAACCGATTATCTCGGTTTCATTATATACATAGATTAGGAGTTAGGAAGAAGGATGTTTCCTATAACTTGGAAAAAACACCCGATATTTTAAGAACATAAAATTAAAAGGAAAGATACTGGCAAATGAAGCCGCTTTTTTCTTAAATGAATGTTGGTAACTCTATTTCGTTAAACAATCAAATGGTGCTACGAAAAGCAAAAGTTTATTTTACAAAAAATGATCAATCACTGCGACTTATAAGTAGAGTTTGTTAAAAAGGTGGTACCGGATGGCAGTAGCGTAGGGGTAGCGACGTGGGCAGGGGTAATTTTCAAGTCGTAGTCGATCTCGACAGTACCGCGAGAGAGTTCAAAGCGACAGTACGCTGCCCGCCAAATAAGTACGCGGAGGTGGGACGCCTAAAGGGTGTAACGTTCCCTTCGAACGTGAATAAATTTAATTTATTGCATAATATGCAATAGCGGATTGCTAAGTCGCGATAGGTTTAAATGTACACACAACATTGTAAAAGTAAACGTCATGCATTGAATTTAAGAAACAGTATTCCATACTGGCAATTTTTATATGATTTTATTTTTGTTAAGTGTGTGCAACATCCCACAACATCTAGTATCTAATGAACACTTCCGTCTTTTCTTGGGCTAAGTACGTTCCCTCATGGAAGCTGCTAACATCCATGCAATTACGATTCAGTTTGCCACGTGTGCAAGGTACAGTAAAGGAATGTATAAAAGGCGAGTTGAGAAATAAGAAAATCTGCCTATGTGTGGATGAAACAACCGATGCTCAGAAACACAGGGTCATTCATGTTATAGCGCGTCCTTTAAAACGTGATGGTCCTCCAGCTTCATTGTTGTTATCCAGTAAAAGGATTCAGAAAACTAATGCAGAAACCGTTGTCAAGATAATAAAAGATTCGATGAGAGAATTTTGTATCACAGGAACCCAAGTCACAATGTTCGCTACTGACGGAGAGTTGGTAGGATGTTGAAAATATGTTTTCCGACTCTTCTTCACATAACATGCCTCATACGCGCATGTCACCTCGTAGCAGAAACCATTCGAAAGAAGTATTCGATGGTGGATAAATTAATAGCATCTACCAAAAAAGTGTTCATCAAATCTCCCAAACACATCCGTGTATTCAAACAATTGTGTCCGAAATTACCACCAGCACCCCAGCCTGTAATAACGCGATGGAGAACATGGCAGCAGGCAGTATCTTACTATCAGAAATATTTTTCACAGGTGAAAAATGTCATCTTGAAATTTGATTCAAATGATTCTGCAGCAGTTCGAGATAGTCGGCAACTTTTTTCCAATTCGGACGTTCAACAACAAATGGATGAAATTTCCATGAACTATTCTGAAGTTGCACAAGCTATTGAGCAATTAGAAAACAGTCACTTATCTGCACGAGACGCATTAAATTGCATAAACAATTTACAAGCTGCTTTAGAAAACTTGTCGAACACTATAGGAGTCGATGTTGCTCAAACATTTGGTGCAATTTTAACGAAAAATTCCAATTTACAAAAGGTTCCGTCTATAACTGAAAATCAATAGTGTCCAGATGAGGAGAAGGAATATCTGACATTTGCAAATCTTACTTTACTGGATGTCGAACGATCATTTTCGAAGTATACGACAAAGTATTCACAACACCGTCGACGGCTGAATGAATCGACAATGGAATTCTATTGAGCATATTATGCTGCTGAAATATGATGTAATTTTATAACAAAATATGGCTAGTGATGGCAAAAATGTACAAAAAATATCATGTATGTTGGCTTCGTTTGAGCATATAGCGAATAGTAAGCTATGCTGCTGTAGTACTTCACTTGTTTGTACTTACTTACCAGTAAATACTAAAGTACCTACTGGTAAGTCATGTTAAGCAAGCGTTTATAAGATAGCTATATATCATTAAAAAACAGCAAGATATCTGATCACTATATGCAACTATATACAGAGTACTCCGGACACAGCACTGAGATTGAAATATGTACCACCTCTTCGAGCTCGGTCTAGTCTATAAAAATAGGTATAAAGCTATTCTTTCTTAAATTGTCATAAAACCATTATAGAGGCGCACTTGTGTGTGACATGTATTCCAGAAATCTATTCATCGACGCTTCGTAGAAATGATGAAATTGAAAATATAAACTAGATGGCTCTATTTTTGATAATGTATGGATAGTGTCAGTGGTGATCTCTCTGACAACAAAGTATGTTTTTTAAGTAACTGATTGTTTGTTGCTAATAATTCGTGCTTTAGTTTCGTGTGCGTTCTTTATTATTTTAATTTAATTTAATGGCAGTGCACAATGTGAATGGTGGATGGAGGCAGAGGACATCTTCGAGTTTGTAGTCGACATTTCAGTTTTGAAAGATTTGTGCCTTGCATACCTGTTTTAGGACATAAGATGCATGCTGTAGCAAGCAATATCTTGGGAGATTCCTTGAAGAAGCACATGTACCAGCCTCTAGTGTAAATCACTGACCAAGAAGTCACTAGAGAATCAAAGACCATCAAAATCCGCACAACGTTGTATTTTATATCCAGCATTGAAGAACCAGCGCGTCAATCTCATACAAACTATAAATTGGAATCGTGAATAGTTGGGTTTCTAGCGATCGTACTTTATCAATATTTTCATAAGTAATTATTGTCATGAGTATTGATCGTGTCAAGATAGTATTAAGTTGTAGATGTGCTAGACATGCACAAAAATCATTGACTTAAATTTATTTTGCTATTGTTCCAACAAATAAGTTGCATAATGCTCATTATTAATAATAGTTATTCTTTAACAGAAACGTTCTTCTCTCCTTTCTTCATATATATTTTGATTATTTTTACGACTGTGTTTCGATATCGTTGTTTATGTGAACGACGATACTGTGAAATCATTAAATTCATTACTTATCTAATATAATTATTTGAAATATGAAGGGAATTGTACAATGCGCCTTCTACTATAATTTTGCATGATTTGGTATCCCAATTTGCAAGGACCTGCGTCGTCTGGAGATAGTCTATGCCTACTGCATACAAATTAGGGAATTTAAGACATCTTCTTTATATAAAATTTTGTTATCTACCGTTATTTTAAAATGGATCGTCAGTATCTAAAGAACCTTTAGATAATATTATTACTGTTGTTGAGATTCTTCTTTTACATTAGATTAGGTTTACCCGCAATTCTCTCTAAAATTCACTTTTAATTTCATAGTTGATAAAGGAGATAAATTTTATCGAAAGGCGCAGTCGATTACAGGTAGGTCGTGCTGACGGTTCTTTCTGATGTGGATAGGTAGCGACCCTGCTTATCGTAATTATAAACAATATGAGGTTATAAATTACGTCCAATAAACATACACAAAAGTTAATTGACTTCAATCTCTACGTCTTTTCAGGCTTGTAATATTAAAACAATTTAAAACTTCGTAACAAAGGAATAATTAAATTAATTTTCATTTACATGAGTTAATTTTCTAAACTAAAGTCCTATTCGTGTATGTTCTAATTTTAATTTGTGATTTCTATCTTGTGAGCTACCTCTTTGGTAATATTTTCCGCAGATATATTTTTAGAATATTATAAAATCGGCTGGATTGCAAGATTCATCACTAGAGTTGCTCAATTTGCGCCAACAGCCAGTGGCGGACGTATAAAAGTTTACACAAAATAAATGGTCAGAAATAAAATATAACACGTGCTCAAACACTTACCGTCTTAAGAGTCGTCCATGAAATAACAAAGTGAATAATGTTTGTTAAATATCTGCAAGATTGGATATGTTTCCACAATTGTTTGCGGCGGGAGTAAAAAGTGTGTTTATATACAGAAAACGAACGTTCTACATCTAGTGACGTTATATTTGCGTAATTAAAATAATCTTTGGAACAACTTAACGGTTCTGTTGACGCACCTTTAAATCCGTTTTAACCTGACTATCTTGAAATTTCGACTGGCTTTCCTTGGTAGCCGCAACTTCCTTTGGATCGAATTGTAAAACCACATTCTTAAGTTGGCACAATGTTTTTTAAGAGAGCGGCCTACGGAAAGCGTGTTTGCGGCACCATTACTCATAAACATCAACAGCTGGTTTGTTGAAAGTTCAAACTTTTCCAATGTATTTAACACTAACTTTGAAATTACTTCGGCAGTACATTGTTGTACTCGTCTGGAAGCTAATAGAATTGAAGGTGATTGATGTGGTTTCACTGTACGTACCATTACATTACTCACAGAATGTTTTTTACGATCTGTTGTTTCGTCCGCACGTAACCACAGTTTTTTATCTTTCAACTCCGATTTAATTCATTTTTTCAACATGTTCACGAGCAGATGGCAGAATCCTTTGTAACAATGTCCGCCTTGGTAATTTGCAGTCCGAATATTTATTCCAAAAGAAGACATATGCTTCCTTGTCTAGTAAATTAAACGGTAGATTACACGCAATAAAGGTAACACATAAATTAAATTTAAATTTGTCATAATGTTGTGTGCAATTTTTTTTTAAGAATGCTGTTTACTATTTACGTGACGTAGACAACCTGAAATGAAACAAACGTAGAACTACGAAATAGTATTTACGGCAGCGTACATGTATACACAACAGATCTGGTTGAGACTCGCAGTTATACTGAGGGTTGTATCGAACCTCCGTCACTGCCCGTTGGCGCTAGTGAGCAACTCTGGTCATCACAATTTCACACCCGATTCCTTCATAGACTCGGTCGAGGTGCGAACGCGATATTTCAATACCTCATTTAGAGGCCTTCGAAAATTTTCCTCGACGGTAGTAACGGAGGATATTGGTATTCAATTTAGTAACCCACATTTTGCTTCGACTCCCTCCGTTTATAAAATATTATCCGAAAATCTCAAACTCCTATACATACAACATGTTTTAAGGTATGTACGAGATAGGCATTATAAATTCTCGGCCTGACAGGCCTATACAAGCCAGTCAGACAATGCGACTAGTGCATGAAAATATCTCGGGTAACGAAAATTGAGTACCGCTGTTACCGCCGATATAACAACGCCTCAGCGCTCTTCGATGACGTCACGTTGTTTAGGTGATGTATTGCCATGCACGATATTATTAGCCTAAGCGGTAAAAGAATCGTTTTTTTGCATTTCTTTTTTAAGTTTTGAAGGGCTTTCGGTTTAAAGATGATGCCAGTCGTCAACTGAGCCCTTCTCGGCATCCCATTCGATTTTATTTTGGAAAAACGAAGTTTCAAAGTAAAACCAAACACGTAACCGAGCACCGTTTTCGTGAAAGATGTATTTCTGGTTGATATTTAATCGACTAATCATTATTATTTGTAATTGCAAATGTATTTGGACGAAACTGAGGTTGAAATGATACTATAATTGGAATTTTGTTCAATTTCACGAGAAAATTTACAGACATGCTATTTAACCAGGGTCTTAAATTTCCTATTATGTCGCGTTTTACCTAATCCATCTTTCCTATTATATGGTGTTTTATCAGTATCGAAATGGCTATGTTCGAAAGGATAATTTAAAATATATTGTATTAAAACAGACCGTTTATGATACACATTTAAAGACATTTCTTCGTGTTCAAAAATAATTTTGTTAAATATAACGCAAAAACAAAATCTTTACGTTTTTTGTCGAATACAACGGACAATTAAGGAATTGGGTTTGAATAGCATCTTTTTTAAGCCTGCGATTTTTTTAAACTTACAGTTATAGCTTTACCGGTCCTTGGATATGTAGCTGTTAGAAAAATAAATATCTTCTTTTACAAAGTGCAATTCACTAACAAAACGTACAAAACAGCCGAAGCCACAGTTTTTTAGGTTAGCCCGTTTTATCGCTTGTACATCACTAGAAAAACATTACAGGTATTACCAACAAAGTACGGAAATATCACTACACAATATTTTTTTAAGTAAAACCAATATAATTTGGATAAACTCATTCAAAACGTAGAGATGGTCTGAACGTGTAAACAGCTGATCGTTCACCTAAAACAATATACGTCATAGCCTGCTGGTAACGGTACCGGGCGGTCATTAAATTTTTTACAAAGGAAGGACATACGCCTAATCACATTAAACAACGTTTAGACGACGTTTATGCCGACTTATCTCCTTCATATTCCACTGTAAAAAAGTGGACAAAATGTTTCCACTTGGAGCAAGAATCCCTTGAAGATGACGAGCGGCCTCGGTTGGCCAGTTGAACTGATAACTCCTCAAATGAAGAAATAGTATTAGTAGATCGCCGTTTAAAAGTGAAGGAATTAGGAGTGATGTCTAACATTTCTGAAACAAGTATTCGCCCTGCTCTTCAACGTGACGTCGGGTCCAAAGTGCGCACTCGTTTTTAAATATGTGTGGAGACACAGGAAATGAAACAATGGTTCTGTATTATTATCTTCTATCCAAGAGGACGTAATTGTAAGCACGATAGTGATCTGCAAGCAGCTGTAATACAACATTTTTAGGGAAAAACTTTAGATTATTTTTACAAGGGTATAGAATCATTAATTGATCCTTGTAATAAATGTGCTGAAGTTAGGGGAGATTATATTGAAAATTAAAAATTGTTTTATTGTACGAAGTTTATTTTTTCTATATCAAGCCGAGAATTTATGGCGTATACCTCGTACATAAAACGACGTATATTTATATCATCTGATAGCAAAAACAAGAGTGTTTTGCACTAGCTTTGCACTACCCCATCTGAATACAAGTTAAGATTAACTATATTCTCAGATGGAACGCAGAAGATACAAAAAATTACAGAATTCTATTAGCATTAATCAACAAATTTTAAAATGTGTAGAATGTTGCATTAAAAAAAAGCGTATTGAATACATACAACTTCAGTACATGTCAAAATATTGTAGCTGGTATTAGTAAATCGCTAATATTTCAGACTGTCTGATACATTTCCTATTATCGATAGTTACAATTTCTAATGGAACTTCTACACATATTTTATAACAATACATTTTTATTTGTTGGAAATTGAAAGAAAAACACTATAAATACATGGTTCATAAAATTTCGAAAATTACAAAATTTAATGTTATGTCTTATTGTTGTTATATGTGAATTTTATGGTTTTTTTGCGAATTATAATTACATTTGTAAGCATAAGATTCACATTATCCAACAGACCTACCACTACTTCCTGCATTTATGTTTTTATAATTTATATTTCTGTACATAAAACTCCTGTGAATATCGTATATTCATTATATTCACTTTCTATTCCCATTATTAAATGCAGTGTAATTCCAATAACTGTAGCTGGATTTTGGAATGGATTTATCTCCAAAACATGTATGTTATGTATGCAATTAATATTAATTGCCCTTAATGCATAATTTTAAAATAAATATTAAATGGACATACTATATATCCTTGAATTAATAGCCTGAGATTACCTAATAAAAAAAAGACATGGAAGACATCATATCCACATCCAATTTACTGTTTTCCTGTAAGTTAATAACATTTGATGAGAAATAAAATGAATTAATGATTTTCACACATAGCTAGCTATTATAAAACGTGTCCACCTGGTGCGTACGTAAAATTCATGTATTCGGTTCCTACACAGAATAAAAGAACTAAAAACGTCTTCCACAGTTTTACGCAGTATCCGTTTTGATTTAGTTCACTCTTGTTTCCATTTTCTTACGCGAGAACAGTGGTTCAAATGTTATTCTATTGTGTATTTCTTGGAGTTTCCGGAAATACATCCAACATTTACATCAATTTGATTCTATAAGTGTAAAACAGAATTCTTTTTTGTAAATATTTCCTTGTACATTTTAGGTATAGGAATATATAAAATTATGTAGATAAGCTTTTTGCTAAAATACATAGAATACTGTAAATTTTTGCTTTTTTAAAAATACTAAAAATAATTTGTGTAATTTGTTCATCTTCTTCTTCTTAATCTTAAGCCTTTTACTGTAAAGTGTAAGGCTATGAGTTGAGTTATTCACTTCACCGTTCTGCATATTTTTCTCCATTTTCCGTCTTCCGTTTTTCCTTTTACTTCTTCCCATTTTACTCTTCTTCTCCCCAATTTTTCTCTAATTCCCTCAGTCCATGTCTTTCTCGGTCTTCCTCATGTCTTTCGCTCTTGTACTTTTGTTTCATAAACTACTTTTATGAGTTTATCTTCTTTCATGTCCATGTCATCTTAATTGTCCTTCTCCTATTTTTTCTTGTATCGGTCCAATTTTTAGCCGTTGCCTAAATACCTCGTTTCGTATTTTGTCCTTTCTTGTTTTACCTTGTATTTTCCCCAGGAATCTCATTTCTACAGCGTTTATCCTCGATTTGTATTTTTCTATCATTGTCCATGAATCACTACCATACAGTAACACTGCTGGTCTAACTAGCTTCTTTACTACTTCCGTTTTTATTTCATTTTTAATCTCCCGTCTTCCTAAAAACGTTGATTTCACCGCATTAAATATTTGTCCAACTTTACTAATTCTCTCATTTATTTCTTTACCTATTTTTGTCCAGTTAACTGTATATTATGTTTTTTTACTTTGTTTTATTATGGTTTTATTATTATTATCTCCTATTTCCGTTTTGAATCCTTTTGATTCTTCGTTATTAGTTCTGGCATAATTTATATTATTTCTATACATTTATCTTACTACTTCTATTGTTTCCCTTATCTATGCCTCTTTGTTTTAAGGTGTTCCAGATGTTTTCTCTTTTTATTTTATCAAATGCCTTTTCCAAATCTATATAGCAAACATGTACTTCCGTGTTTTTTTCTATAATTTTTTCACTAAGTTGTCTTAGTATGAATATTAGATCTTGAGTACCTCTTTCCTTTCTAAATCCATATTGTGTTTCTTCTAATTTTCTATCTAATTTATCTCTCATTATTCTTGCTAATGTCTTACCTGGTATGCTAGCTAGTGTTATGTCCCTATAATTACTGCATTGTCTTTTGTCTCCGTTTTTATAAAATGGCAGGATTATTCCTATTTTCCAGTCCATAGGGATAATCTTGGACTCGACTGCAATATTCATAATTTGCCGAAGTTCTTCCGTTTCTTGGTATCCCAGGTATTTTATCATTTCTGGTGTTACTTCGTTCTTTCCAGGAGCTTTACCTAACTTTAATTTACCTATTGCTTCCATTATCTCTTCCTCTGTTGTTAATGTGATCTCATGTGTATTTACAAATTCTTTCTCTTCTTGAGGTACTTTGTCTGCTTTGGTCAATCCTTGGAAGTGATGTTTTCATCGGTCCATGATCTTATCTTCCTTAGTAATTACATTCCCTTCCCTGTATTTTATATTTAGCATTGTATATTCTTTCTTTGCTCTTAATTGTTTTAAAGTTCCATAAAATAGTTTCTGGTTTTCTTTAAAGTCATCGTTCATTTTCTTATTAAATTTCTCCCTTGTTTCTTTTAATTTATTCTATGCATACAATATCAACTCGCAGTGATCATTTTCCTGCACACAAACTGTAATGCTAAAGAAGAACACATTTTAGGTTAAGGCAGTTATAGAAAAGATTCTAGAAGAGTTTCTCTATCAGATTCTAAAAAAATATACAAGGTATTCCATTTAACAAATTTAAATAACATGAATCAAATTTGGCAAACGATTTCGATGATCAACTTGTAGAATTTAGTTAATGTATGTAAGTGTTTCTTCATTGGCCTGCTGAAAACTCTAAGAAATATTCAATCGAATAAAATTTGTGATGACAACTCTAGTATGTAAAGCTGCCTCGCAAAGTGTGGACTTGCCCGGGGATGGCTTCTGCCTCGCTAGCAAGGTTGCCTAGGGCGAGCCAACGCTGGTTGCTTTTTGGTTGCGCATCCAAGGTGCCTGGGGCTGTAGCTTCGACCACGTTGTCTTGCGATAAACTGGCTTACTTTACCTGGCGCCAAACTGGCCACCCTGCCTCGCGCACATGCCTCACTATTCATTCGACAAAGGCTGAGGCAAATTGTTCGCGAGACACGGCTTGCAAGTGTGAACGTAGCTTAAGACGTTTGAGGTATTTGGATTTAAATAAATAATGGAATTTCTCGAACATTTTAAATATCTTAGATATCTCAAAAGCTAAGCTAGATACGTATAGGGTTTGATTGGTTTTTCTACCAAAGCAGGGCTGGTCTTTACATCCTTAACACTGAGACTTAATAGCCTATTATTATAGCCTTATTATTCCTGCTTCGGTTTTGTTTTACTTGAACAGGTTAGTTCCCGCAATCAGGTTTAAGAGCCTATGCAGTAAATCCTTCTCCATTGGCAGTTCAATTGCGCTTCGCATAGCGAATCTGCGTTGAGTTAGCGCTGCACATTCGAAAATAATATGAGGAGCTGTTTCCTCTTCTTCACTGCAAAGTCTACATAAAGGTTCATCCTTGTAGATCCCAATCTTATGTAAGTGGCCTCTCAAACAGCAATGTCCTGTTAATAGACATGCTGCTGCCCTAAGCTGTATCTTGCTTAATTTATGCAGGTCAGCAGTCAGATGTTGCGACGGTTTTCAAATCATCCGTTTGCTGTGCTTTTGTCCAGCTGCATGTTTCCAATTTAATTGGTGTTATGATCCACTCTTGGTAATACCTAGACTCGGTTCAGGGCCTATATAATTCATTTTTGAGCCTTCCCTCGCTAGCCGGTCTGCAATTTCATTGCCTGCTATGCCCCTGTGCCCTAGCACCCACACCAGTGTGACCTTGTTGTGTTTAGACAGAACCGTTGGGGTTTGCAGGCACTCCCTGCTGCGTATAGGGAATGTCATGTGAAACCGAACACCTTGTACACTTGAAAATATGTTGTGCAGGACTTGTCTCTTAACATATTTTATTTGAAAACTCTTCTAAATTGCCCACGCACTAGGTGAATGTATGGTAGTTCCACCTTTATTTTATTATGTAATTGCACGATCGTAAGTAAATAGAACCAATAAAATGTAAAATGTTAAGATGTGGAACACAGCGCAATTTTATATTCAGGTATAATTCCGAAGGCGACCGTACGGTTTATAAATACAATGCTGAATGCAGCGAATAGACCGGCCTTGCAGTCGCTTCCAACCGTTGTGTGGGACAAGATGTCAGGCGAGTTTGACATTTTAGAAACGATTTTGAGACTTATGGAAAGAACAAGATGACAAAGATTGTTTATTGTTACGTACTAGCAAAAAAAGAAAGCTTGCAACTAGTGATATAACGAATCGATTATTTGAACTCGTTAAACCAAGTGGAACATCCATCTCGAAAACTCGAGTGGTTTCTAATACCGATTTGAGTCAGAATCGGTTTAATTTACGCTGCCCTAGTCGAACCGAATCTGGATGTTTTGGAATCGAATCGGACTCGCAATTCGCTTGAAGTTACGTTGGGCTGGTCGAACCGAGCACCGATTATTTCGAATCGAGTCGGAATGGCAACCTCTAGTTTATGCCAGATCTAATCGGACCGAGCCGTGGCGAGTCGAGATCATTAGTTGGCCAGAAAGAGCCATTTACAGGCTTTAGCAACTATCTGATTGCTAAAAAATGCAATGAATTATCTCATACACAATATTTTTCTAAAATAATCAATAAACGATTTATATTATATAAAAGCAGCGCAAGGAAACGTAATATATGTACATATCTTATTTTCGGTGTATTTTTTTGGATATTTGTTTGCATTCAAACTCCATTTGTTTCGTTTCGTTCAATTACCTTTTACAATTTATATATTTTATCAAAAATACTATAGTTTTTATTTAATTTGAGTTAGAGTGCTAATATAATAATGAATTTTGTGCAGTACAGTGGATCACTTACATATTCATTTTATTATTCGTATATAAAAATGGATGAACGTATAATAGACATATCTTCGGCTTCCCACTGAAAGAGGAGTGTGGGATATTATACGTAACTTTCAATATCATTAAGGTTAAAAAACCTACCTAAAAAGGTTGATCTATTTAATAGTTACCACGTTAATTAATTACTGTTGTTATGAACTAATATTTTCAATCATTTATTGCCTTATATTCTCTTACTTCGTTTAATAGTTATTGTAATTGTTACCACTACCGCTGTTAACACCAATGACGTCAATTTCAATTACAAAGAACAAAGAACTCATTCTTTTGAATTAGAATTTATGACAATTGCAGCTATTTAGATATTACTTGGTTGGAATTTTCTTTTACCCTTCTAACTGGCTGCAATACAGTAAAGCATGCATTGTGCAAACAGACAATTGTACCCAAAATCGCGAGGTAGTGGGTTTTAGCATTACAAGATTTCACATTTACTACAAAACATTGTCCAGGTTCAAATATGAAACATGTCGATGCTCTCAGTCGTAATCCTGCCACAACATTAAATGAAACTGAAAACGTTCACGTTAATTTGCTTGCGGAAAATGATTGGTTACTTCACGCTCAAAAATCTGATAAAAAGTTGTTGAAATAAAGAATATTCTTTTATCACGGGATATATTAGCGCCCAAAGCGGTTTTAACGATTCCGATCTTCGAGACGACACAGTTTATCGTCTGACAAATTTCGACAGATGATCGGCAGTACCTGAGAACTGTCGTTGGCAAATTGTTAAAATGAACCACAATTACGTTGGACATTTTGCCTTGGAGAATTAGAGAAGAATGCTGGTTCCCTAAAACGAAGCACTTTGTAAAGAAATATATAAATGCTTATTTACCATGCCTATATCATAGGTCAATTGGTGGCAAAAAAACGGGAATCGAAACAATTCCATTCCTCAACATGCAACTAAATTTTATATGCTTCACATTGTCCATTTGAGTCCATTCCTAAAATCTAGAAACGGAAATTCATATTTGATGTACATGCGTTTACGAAGCTTGTATTTCCTGCCTAACCAGATACAAAGCCAAATAGTGCTGTTAACATTCTAAAAGAAATATTTGCGATATTTGGTGATCCACGGAAGATTGTTACGGATGCAGGAATAGCTTTTATATTAGAAGAATTTTCGTGTTTTTGCAATGAAAAAAGGATTCACTTATTCACAACAGCTGTTGGTATGAAAGAGTAAATCGAACTTTACTCGATGTCCTGGTAACGATGAGTTATTCCACAGTAACGGATAACTGGGATCGTTATTCAGACGCTATACAGCAGGGCCTAAACAGTACAATTAATAGAACGACTTCACTCCAGCAGAGTTAATGTTCCGTTCAAAGCTGCAAATAGACAATGATAGTATCTGTGTTGGAAATGAAGAAATTAATGTTACAAAAATTCGGGCAGATGCTTTCCAAAGGTTGGAGGAAAACCGCATTTCACAAAACATATTTTAATAAGAAGAGGCGAGCCGATACCTTCATCAAAGCAGGGAATTTGGTATTGACCAAAATTTCAAACTTTCCTACCGATGATAATAATAGTAAGAAACTACTACCAAAGTATAGTGCTCCGTTCAAAATCGTTGAAATTGTTCCTCATGATAGGTTCAGGGTGAAAGAGAACATTTATACGTCCAGGTCATCCCCGAAAACGTAAAATCCTACATTACTAGTTAATAGTTTTTATTGTAAATGTTCCAACGTGCAGATTTGTAGCACTCATATATTCTACGTTCTTAAAGAAATATCACAAGATTTCTTATAGTGATACGTTTCTTTTGCGTTCATGGCGGGCGTGCTCCGTTTGCTGAGCGATTCAAAGCACCACGAATGGGCAAATTTCGACGTTTCTTTTGCGTCCATTGCGGCGTACTTCGTTTGCCGAGCGATTCAAGGAACCATGGATGGACAGATTTATTATGTCAATACGTTCCTTTGTATCCCATACAATCAAAATCTGAGTTGCTGAGTAAGTTTAGACGCTACAAATAAATAAGCTTATTACGACATTATATTTCCCTTGTTTTTCATGGCAACGTGTTTCCGAGTTGCTGGTTCAAGGACAAACAGCCGTTAGGATGCCCGAATGTTGCTGCCGCTGTTTACTAGGGGATCCTGTATATCGTTCCCTGGGTCGAATTGGTTGATGCAGTGGGATATGATTGAGCTCCGGTGATGACTTCACCGGCTGAATAAAGTATTTCATTCTGACTGTAGCACTCAAGAAGGGCGCATAGTAAAATATACTAAAGCACAGAGCGTATTTATCTTAGCTTCTAACTTAATATTTATATTGATGTTTTTAACCGTTTAGTTTGTGACTTGCTTTCCTTCTTTATTTAATACACTTTCATGCTTTTAGTTATGTATTCCTACTTAACAATATGTTTAATCATAATATGCATTCTTTCACTAAATACGTATTATTAGGACGTCAATCTGTTGACTCGTAAGTGTAATTCGAAACGAAGCTGATCGAGGTAAGGAATTGTTGATATCACGCAAACCGGGTCCGAGATGGACTCGAATTGTAGCTCGAGTTGGGGAATTGATATCGCGCCAGTCGATCCGAGTTGGAACGTTACCTACGATACTAGGCCAAAAGGTTTTGACGTCAGCAGGCTGTGACGTATTTTGCAGTAGGTCGTCGATCAGCCATAAACGCGTTTACACGTTCACACCGTCTCTGCGTTTTGAGTTGGTTTATCCAAATTATATTGGTTTTATTTAAAAAGATACTGTGTAGTGATATTTCCTTATTTTGTTGGTGATACCTGTAATGTTTTTCTAGTGTTGTATAAGCCATAAAATCTTTCTTGAAACGATAAAAACGGGATAACCTAAAAACTGTGGCGTCGGCTGTTTTGTATGTTTTGTTTGTGAGTTACACTTTGTAAAAGAAGATATTTATTTTTCAACAGATTCAAGAACCGGTGAAACTATAACTGTAAGTTTAAACAATTTTAGACTTAAAAAATATGCTATCCCAACTCAATTCCCTAACTGTCCGTTGTATTTGACAAAATTATTTTTGAACACGTAGAGATGTTTTTAAATGTACGTAATAAACGTTCTGTTTTAATACAACATATTTTAAAGTATATCACCGAACGTAGCCATTTGGATACTGATATATGTACATGTCATATTCACAGCAGTGAACGTATTGCAACAATTATTATAACTTGTTCTACAAATACCCGACTTAAAAATGCTTGTAGGAAAATAGAGCCCTTCATGAAGGCATAAATTGCAGCCCATATGAGGCCATGTTTGGAGTTCCAGCAAAAGTCGGTCTTACAACATCATCACTTTCTACTGATGTCGACTCTTCTTCAGGTGCTTTAGTACGAGATGAAGATGGACAAACTGAGAATGGTGGCGAAGAAGGTGGGGAAGTAACAGAGAATGGTGGCGAAGAAGATGGGGAAGTAATAGATAATGGTGAAAAGGAAGATGGACAAACAGGGGACGAAGATAGCGCTGTAGTGGACATTTCGGGGGAAAATATGATTTCAGACAAAATCAACATTATTAAAAAGAAGAGGGAAAATGCAGCAAGTGCAAAATGCAGTACCAGGCAAAAAAGATGAGGCTAATGTCTGAATCGTTTCCAAAGGACAAGATTGGAGATACGAGTTCCTGGTGTCGACAGGGGCAGAAGTGACTCCAGGAACATTCTTGGGGATCATTTTGCAAATGGATGCTGATGGTGAAATGTATGACATTGGCACTAAGGAAGGACGATTGGCTCAAAAGTATTCTAGGAACCAGTTTGTCATTTGTAAGGAGAATTTCATTTCACAAGAGGAAGTTTCAGATGTAATTGTAACTCTTCGTGAGTGTGCCAGGAAATCTTCAATCACAGGTGGTCAAGGTTTCAAGAGATGTGACTGCAAGGGAAAATGTCTTTCAGGAAAGTGTAGTTGCAAGAAGTATGGGTTACTCTGTAATTCGAAATGCCATGACAGTTTGCCATGTTCTAACAAGTAGAAGGTTGTTTGTTTACCAATGGTTAGAATAAAACATTTTTTCATTGAATAAAACATTGTCTTTTTATTTCACAAGCACTGATGAGAATTCTGTACTTCCTAAATATTGTAATTTATCACTTCAGCCAAGAGGGTGTGGGTTGTATGTAAAATAACCGGTTAAAATAATAAATTGCATACATATTACATTATATTGCTTATTATGTATAAAACCCGGTTATTATGCATACTAACACATTTATCAAAGTAACGGTAACATATACATGTTTTTATGAATAATAAACAGAATATAATTGTATAACCTCCTTCGGCTTGGTTATTAGACGCAATATATTTCCCCTAGTTAAAAGAAATTTGAAAATACTTTATTACATACTTGTTTTAATGCATGTAAACGATATGTAGCCTGTAAGTAGATCAGTCAACCGCACACAGCTGCATTCGAAGCGATAGAAATAAAAAACGCTGAATTTGGTTTATTTCCTTTCTATATATTTGGTGCTTGTACATTTAAACTTCTAATGTATATTGAAATCGTTACATCATACTAAAAAAAAGACAATAACCTGTACGGTACTTCTGATAATTTTTACTGTCAATGCCAGGTAGCACCAACTTATTATCTAAAATAACCCTTCTATTGGAAACCTGGTAGCGTTTAATGCCATCTTCATAAGAGCAGTACTTCGATCTCAACCTGAAACCAGCTATAAATACAATTTTATTAGTCGATTCAACGACATATTCGACTCGTAACATCACTACTTATGCAATGCCTTTATGTTAATAGATCAAATGAAGGAAGTTACTGATTGAGAATCATTTGATAAGGGACGATTCCTGACACAATATTGACTAATTTTTCCTTTTCAGCATCCGTAAAGCTTATTTTACAATAGAAAAGGTAGATACTACCGCGATGCAATCGGCGACACGACTGGTTCGAGAGCGTTGGTGTGGTCGGCAGTGACTGCAGAATACAGCGGCAGACGGCAGTAACGTCATGCTTCGACTGTTTCATAGAAAACTATAGGAACCAGTCAATAGGTTTGTTTCTGCAGCCGAACAATTTAACTGCACGAACGCCTTCTTTATATTTATCAGGTGATGTATAAGTTACAAGCGTATTTAATAGACTTAAGAGAGAAAATATACTCAAATACGTTGATGAAAACAATAGATTTATCTTACATTCAAATATTCCAAGAGGTAAGCGAAAACAGAAATAAACGCAAAATGTTTAGACAGAATTACAAATTTATTACAACCTTAAAGGAACTGTTAATTCCTAACAAAATCACAAACATGAATAACACACGTATATTATCCAAAAAATCTTATAATACAACTTTTCACTTCACAATGTAACAATGCGCATGCATCTGATCAAACTGGACCAACTATCAGCAAACGGTTAGAAACTAATTTGGAGATCTGGGCGAATGCTAGATTACGTCAAACTAGTGGTCAGAGTTTGCCATTTTAACTGCACGAACACTATTTTTGTAATGCGCATGCTCTAACGATTTCAAACAATTTTAAATCGCTGCAGAAACAAACCTAATATTACTTGCGGTCTGCAGTCTGTGGTTGCGGTTTGCTGTCTGCAGTTCCCTTGACTGTGACATCTTTCTTGAAATTTTATCATATGAAGAGTGTATCAATGTTCATTTAAGATTATTGTTTGCTCACTTTTTCTTTGCTTATGGTTGCAAGTTTGCGAGGCGAAGCAGCGTTGGTGGCCTCTTCCCCCGATTTTCCCTCAGTTAATTTTTGTATCCATTCTATTTGTTCTTTTAAAGGGAGCCCAGTAAACAATTTTCAATGTGTAAATCGAAATTCACTATCGTAAATCATAATTACATTAAACGAATTAAATTTATTTAATACATTTTGCGTTAGTGCTCGTACTGCTAGTGACATAAAGCATTCGAAATTCAAAATTAAACATGGAAACCATTAAAACCATATCGAGCTTGAAATTGAAAAATTCAGAATTTGTAAAATTTCCTGTTTAATTGAAAATCTAAGCCAAAAACTTCATTACTTGCCAGGCGTGCATCAGAATATGTTGATTATCTGTTATTTAAGTCCACGTTTTAGAAAATCTTCAAAAGAATTTGTAAATTAGATTACAAAAGGAAACGTATTATTCGAAAGCTTTGGAATCCGGAAAATTATGTATTTGCATAATATTGGTAAATACGGGCTCAACACTGACAATTAGCCGTACATGAGTTTAGATTATGATGATAAATACAGTAAGAAGAATCATCTGTTTTATGACGTCTAGTTTTGATTACGGATTTAACCAACACTAAGTACAAGCTAATTAATAGCTTACAAATACTACAATTTCTAAATTTCTGTGCCAAACCAAATGCCCCATTAATTCAAAGATAATGAATATACTAATATAGTAAAAACAATCACACGTTATAATTTTGGGGCAAGGTTGCGTATATTTAAAATTCAAAGTTGTATGCATACATATAATCAATTGATACATACATAAATATCTATCCTTAGCATAGAGAATTTATGAGTTTTTCCGCAAATATTTCCTTGAACTAATTAAAATAGCGTAGCGGCTACGAGAGTATGCGCAGTTACGGTTCAGCTAATAATAATATCTATATGAAACAACAAATTAAAATTATTAATCTAGGGTGTTATAAATTATAGGAACCATATAAGCCAGTGACAGGTTCTTAGTCTTCTACTGGTACGTCTCTATATTGTAGCATGTAAACCTTTGGTGAAGAAACTTAAAATAATCCAAGGCATTGCTTTCTTTAGTAATAAGGATCTTCTCGAATTTTTGTTTACGACCAATAGAGTAAGAAGATAGGTATCAAATTTTTGTCATTAATAGGTTCGTTCCAACACACCAACAAACCAGTTTGTGAATCGCCGGGTACATGCGCAAAACAAATTTGGCGTTCCAACATAACTTTTGACTGAAATGTGTACGAATAGTTGGATGTTCCAACATAAAATTTGATTGACCGAATCGTTCACTGAACGGTCGAATCGATCCGCAGATTTTTATGGAACAACTAGCCAGAGGCATGCGCAGAGTGTAATTAGTTTATTTGATTTTCGTACGTGAAATAAATGACTGCAGTTTATAACCTGAAAATAACGTAATTGTTTACTATTAGTATTTATTTAAGAAATCTGTTAAAATGGGAGATTTGTAAAGATTCTCCGATTTCTTAAATAGTTCATCCAGTGATGATGACGATTTAGGCGTTCAGTTAGTGGTTCCTAAAAGAAATAATGAAATAGTTTTATTTATTTATTTTTTTACCTACATATATAGTTATAGGTAAACTTAAAGTGACAGACAGGTTCAAATACAGTAAATGTCCGTAAACCGTTCCAACACGCCACAATACGGAATCAGTCGGAAAGTAATACATTTTTAACGTATGCGTAGAAAACGGTTCGTGAACTAATCCATGTATCGTACATGTACGATACACAAACTGTATGTTGGAACGAACCTTATATACCGTAAGAGCGAGCGTACTATGATCAGCCAGCATAATCGGCATTTTTCAGAAATACGAGAGCGAAGTCGTGTCTTCCACGTGTACGTGAACGAATACGCCGTTTATAACGTGAGCAAGGTGCACAAATGAATTTGCGTTTACGCAATTTTGTCAACCAAATAACATTTCACATTGACATTCAACACAGCACACGTTTAGACGCGCTGAGTTCGTGTAAAATCGGGCGATCATAGTACCCTCGCTCTTACAGTATATTAAATGATTCTTGCACTTAATAGCTCAACATTTACGTCTTCATTCAAGTGGTGTTTCTTTGGTTTCTATCCTTAGAGCTTTCACTTGTGTTGATGATTTATGCTTCAGTAGGCCTAACTTTAAATATGCATATTCCTTAATTTGAAGAGTTCTAAATTTTTTTTACCAGATCTATATATGCTAGAATTTAAACATTTAAAGCAAGTTAAAGTTATTGGATTTCTTTCTGACAAATTAGTAGGTTCTTGATATATCAAGAAAATAAATAACATAATAAAGCGTGAACCTGCTCGTTAGAAAGCAGCACATGCGACTTTTTTCTATGGTCCTCTTGTTCACTAAAGCCAGGCCAGCATCTTACAATACGCGCCCCATACGACTGATTCGATCCTGTTTGGAAGAATTATTATGCCAGGCTTAATAATTACTAACATCTATATATTTAGGTACAGCAATAAGATTATAATACACAGATACTTTTATTTTTACCAGTTAGGCAAAAATGGTGTACACTGGTAATTATACACATTTAATTAAATCATAAGCACATTAACAATATTAGGATGATAAAAATAGTGAGAGACAAAGCAGTGTTTGATGAATCCGCTACTAACGCATAGGAAGATTTATTGTAAATCACTTCGACTATTGATTGTTAGATGGCGGTGCGAGTAGTTTCTCAGCATAATTTGATGGTATGTTATTATAATTTGCGAATGTTATGAATTTGCATATTGGTAACATAAAATTATAGTACAATGTAGAACACTGCACGGACTAGAGAAAGCCTGGCCCGCGGGCTCGTCTTTTTTCATTGCGGGCCGGGCCGGGCCAGGCCTAAAATTGTACGGGCCTGACGGGCTGGGACTTAAATACATCGAATGTATATAACATATGTATGCAATAAATGCTGTTTAGTTTTTACGCTATCGTTTGTATTAACATATTTAATGTATGCGATATTCTATTACATTTTCTTTTGGTTTCATACAATATAGTATACAAAAACAAAGAAAATAAATGTTTCATTCTACTCATTATAATGTAGTCATTAAAAAATGTTTAGAAATAGACGGTGCAGATATAATTATATAAACAGGCTAAAATAATTTAGACGGGCCAAAGGGGCCTAAATTTCTTAACAAATGGGCCGGGCGGGCCTTGTGCCGAGGTAATGAACGCAACGGGCGGGCCCACTCCATACTGTAGCGGGCCACGGGCCAGACGGGCCGTGAAAAATAGGTCCGTGCAGTGCTCTAGTACAATGTACATACGTACTATATCCACTTCGAAATTTTATAGTAGATGATTTTATAGCAGGACGACCAAATGCAAGGAAAAGTGCTAGCAACATAGCGCTTGTTTTGCGCTAGCGAAGTGTAAAAGTAGGCCTTAGGAATGAAATTTTTCGCACCGCGTTATGTGGTTTTCAATTGTTAACCACTTACGTGTACTTTTAAGTGTTTGTAATAATCGTACGTAGACAAAATTGATGAAAGAATTTAACAATAAAAAATTTCAACAGAAGAACTGCTATACCATTTCAATGAACTTAATGGAAGACTATTTAATAATTTATGAGAAAAATTAACGTGTAGATGTATGTATTCATTCATAAATAGCTAACAGAATTTCTCGTTTATTTATATCTTGTGTAAAGCAGTAATAATTGTGTAATTCAATATATTGTATTAAATGAGCACGTTCACATGGACGTGTATGTATTTTTATATGGGCATACATATATACCGCTAAATTGTAATTGTCATACCGCTAAATAATCGCCAACCAGCTAGCGAGACAGTGTTGTTGAAATATCGAGTCCGTAATATGAAGAGCCAATAACGCGGTCAAATTATCAATAGGTTATTTACCTCGCCCAAAATGCTACCAAAGTCGGCTTATCAGATTTGTATACAGTTCGGTCTGGAATTTCTGATTAGACAAGACGTATAGTTTTATGCAATTTTGGTTAGTGTGTCATTTAACGTATAATTTCTCTGACCGATATTTCGCCATACTCGAATATCCACATTGCGGAAATATTAATGCTTTGTAATTATAATAATAAGGTTGGGAAATGACTAGAGAGTTAGTAACTACCAGGCAGCTTCATTAAAAAGAAGATTCTATTTTAAAAAAGAACAAGATAGTGAAAATTTAATATTTTAGTTGATTTATTTGACGTTAAAAAATGTTTTAAAGATTTATGTGTTAATAAGAAAATATGCAAGTATACATTATTACCGAGCTTACTTATGTTAGCTGCCTTTTGTATTTACACAAGTATGTATTACTGATTAAAGGCAAACGAAGGAACCCTACTGTTAGGAACTGTTCCTGTAACCCCCGGTTTACAGAACATTTTTTAATCCTGAATTAAGTTAAGCTCTAATGAAAATTTAATTCGTGACTAAATTAGTTATTGTTTACATGCAGTGCGGACCTAATATGTAACTAATTTTAATATTCCATGAATTTGACAACACTTACCAGGAAGTGGCACATAGTGAACACTGCCCTTATACAGCCGAAAATATTTTAACTTTGCGCTAAGTAAGGATAGATAGTATAAAATTTACAGGGCGACCTGCTTCTACAGAAGATAATATGATTTAAATTATTGTACAATTTTTTGCGCAACTATGGCAAATAAAGTGACAATTGATGCCAGATTTACATAATATTAAAATTGACCCAGCAACTTTGCACGGATCTTGCCGAAGGCATTATAAATACCTAAAAAACAGATATATTGTCTATCAAATACTAACACATTTAAACAAACTTACTATAATTAATTAATTGCAATATAGTTCGTTAAATTAAAGAAATAACAATTAAAACAAGTTAAAATGAGGGAAAATAATAACGAGAACAAAGAAGGAACGTATGACATGCAGGATATAATGACAATAAACAACAAGAATAATTTGCACCTTTGTAATTGAGATTTGACGGTTTGGCAATTGTAATGATTACTTTGCTTAGTAACGAGCTTTTCAGATCAGTCTGGCGTTACAAGAAACAATATGGCGCTCTTTCCTAGCCAACTTTGCGTAAGAACAAAAAGAGATTACCAAAACCTTTATTGCTGCATATCGTCATGTTTCTTAAGTTAAAGTATAATATATGTGGTATTTTTGGATTCGCCTTTCGATTACCTTTCCAGAAGTGTAAAAATATACAGGATGTTTTATTTAAAATAAAAAAGTTGACGTCACTTCCGGTGACACCGGAAATACAATTGAAATGCTGATAACGGCAAAAGTTAGCTCATAAAAAATAAAAATCGACCTATTTTTTCTGAAAGCGGAGTTTCTGTCGTTCAAAAATTAGCATGGGGGGAAAACTTTAGGTCCGTACTGTATATGTACGATGGGACAAAGTAAACTTGGACGACTGGCAAGCGAAGAGGTAGAATTAGGGTATACACAAGGGTCATTTTCGTACAGGTTTACAGCCTACCGTCCAAGTTTACTTTTGTTCAATTGTATATTTGAAGTTGGTTTAACTCGTGATGAACTACTTAGAATTAAAATTACATTTGGGTTCTATTTTAATTAAATTCTTTTTAGTTTTATGCAAATAGCTGCTACTTCATTAATATTTTACTTCTTTGGACATATTGACAGATATCAGACTGACATTTGTTTTTATTCACAAATTTTAATCGATGAGTAAAATTGTTTAATGCTATTTAGTGACGTCACAAAATTAAGTTAATCAGACGATTAATGTGCTAATGCGTGATGAAATATTGAATTGACTTCCTGCAAATTGGGGGTTAGACTTACAGAAATAATTAATAACTAATTTGCTGTACATGTGTATTTGGTATACTCCTCTAAAGTACACTATGATATTACTTTTATAGTAAATAGACAAAAAATATTGTTCCATAAGCATCGCAATCTATCAAACCTGGTGTACATATACTTAATTAAAATATCTATACAGTAATTTTTTGTACAGTAGTCTCTAAGGTATCCCTTCCCAAGAGCCTAGCGTTAGCGTAAAAAAATACAACTCTACTTTTATTTTTTGTGGACTAATTTATGATGTCGACAGCTCAATTCCATTTCCGGTGTGACCGGACGTGATCCCAGCTCTCTTATTTTATATGGAAGATCTTACATATTTTTAAGCTTTTGGAAAGCTGATGAAAAGACGAATCCAACGATACCACATGTTAACTTGAAGAATATGCTAATAAGTAGTAATAAAGGATTTGATAATATATTTCCGTCTTTAAACAAAGTTAGTTATGAAAAACCATCAAATTGTTTGATGTGACGCCAGGTTTAACACAAAAATTGTTGATCCATACCATCCAAACACCAATTCTAAAACCGTAAATTCTCGTTAAATGTATTTAAATCGAGGATTATAAAATACTGCGTCTCTCATATTTTCGTTCTTCGTTTTCGTTATTTTTCCTTATTTGTTGCCACATCTAGCAATAATTTTCCAAATTGGCGATTTTTTAAAGTGCCAGCAATTTTAACAACTACAATTTCGAGGAGTTATACTAGGTTTTTCTTACAGTGATTTTAGCTCTTGAACAATGTTACATTGGTGTATTGTATGGGCAAGGCTAGATGTAGATTTGCTATTCAACCGGCGCGGCGTGATTTAAGAGCAGGTTTTATGTTTGGAAACGATTTAGCATATTTCTGAATAACATTCATTAAAGAATGTTTTTCCGTTTTATTTTGTTGACAATATTTAAATCAGCAGATACCTGTCCATACATACTTTTTACTCGTGCGATTGCACTATTCGGGCGAAAGAAAGAACCAAAATCAAGTCGACCCGTAAACGAGTGTGCTAGTGCTTTTAAAAGTAAATACTAGTTGAAACTTGGACGTACACGATTGGAAAATGTTTTCGGCTTCATAAAACAGCAAAAGTAAATTTAACTTAAAGATTTAGCGCCTAGGCAACAACATCGGCCGAGTACATGCAGAGAAACGTTTACTTGTATTAAAGCTGTCCGCCTTAATTCAAGGCAATGACTGTTTCAATTATCCGCAATACAATAACTGTTTTAAATCAAAAGAAATATTTTCTTAGCGTTTCTTTCTCCGCTTAAGAGAAACATATACTTGTAATGAAATAATTGTGTTTCTTTGTTTAAGACATTTGTTTTCTTGATCCAAAAACATCTTGCAGAAAATTCGAAGAAAGCGATTTTTTCTTAAGGCTAGTAAATAGTTTTCTTAATTCCAGAATGCGTTTAGGTCTTGTTCATAAATCAATAGTTTCATTTTCTTAAAATAAAGCATTTTTTACTTAGAATTCTTGAAATGCATATTATTTATATGCATATTATTAATTGCGCTTTCCTTGTTTAAAACAGTACGACATATCCGTACATAATGCAGTAAATTATTTACTTCGATAATGCTCAAACAAAAGTGATCTTAATGTAAAAGTACACATAAAAGAAGTGCCTAAAAATAATAACCAAGATAATGCTAATAAATAGCTACCAGCAAAAACAATATGAGAAAAGCATTAAAGCTTCTTGCTCCTGGCCACATTGCTCTTACATCTCTCAGTTTATGCCACTAATCTTTAAAAACAGCAACTGAAATATTTCCTGGCGCCACCTACTGTCAGTAATTATAGTCATGCCCTCCTAGATAGTAGCAACGGAACTGGAATACAGATACCATACTTACCCACATAATCTTATAACCCTTAACGTACAATGTTTCATAAACGTTTTCAGAAGATACCAGTTAATGTAATATTCTTTTTCTTTTTATGACTATTTACCACGTGTACTATTTATTTATATATTTAACTATAGTTTTTTAAATATAAAATAAAGGATAAATAAACTTAAATATTAACTCATTAATTATTAAACTACATAAAAATAATCTCTATTTAATTACATTATTAAAGAAGTAATTTAATTATACTGTAACCCATAAAAAAAACCTTTCATTAGCTCCTCGTTCACTTGCTTCTAATTTTAATTATTAACTTTTGTTTTTTTTTCATTATTGTAATTTTTTTTTATTAGATATCTTTGTAGATGGGATTGCCTAATGAATTTCTCAGTAGAATTTTGTGAGGTCTGGACCATTTTGTCATTCCTACCTTTAATATTAATATTTTCTTAACTTAAAACTAAAGCGCGCCTCAACCTCCGTATGCAGTGAGACGTCTTATGGGAATTGGATCCACGGTTATCAAATCGTCCAATCGTATGTTCCATTATCGTTTCCAGTTCATTATTTGACATTTCATGCGATCAAAACATAACCCATACATAACCTTATGAGCGTTTTAGAGGTTGATATGATGTTAATTTTTAAATTAACACCAAAAAGTTAAAGAATGGGTAATAATTAAAACAAAAAATTTAAAATTTTGTGATTACACTACTCCATAAAAAATTGTGGAAAATATTAAAATATACACAGCGATACAGGCAGATTTAATATTTAAATTGTCAAATATTTATTAAATTGAATGCACCGGATTGGTTTTATAAACTATTTGTGATACTGTGTATCAAAAGAAAGAGTGTATAGCAAAAATTCGTAATGTAAAAAGTAAGAATACTTTAATTTTTTTATTTTCCGAAATTAATAAATAAACCTACAAACATTTTAATACTCTTTACTGACGTAAATATTCATTAAAAGATTAAATCATTACAAAAAACGACGGTGGCAAGACCCATGATAACTTATGGCTGCCTGGTTTGGTGGCTTAAGATTACAACTAGTCTCTCGAAAATTCAGAGACTGCCATGTCTATGTATAACAGGAGATATTAAAAGCACTCCAACAGCTGCTATGGAAACCATGCTAAAGCTACCTCCTCTTGAAATCTATATCAAGGGAGAAGCCAGAATGGGAGCATACAGACTGAAAAACACTAGTAACTGGAGACCCCACAGTGGGTCTGGGTACACCAGCATAGGAACAGCAGTAACAAACCTCTTGATATGGGTAGCGATACAACAATCTCCAAGATCTGCTATGACAAACCTCTCAAAGTTTTCTTGAATTGGGAAGAATGGAGAGGGGGGAAAACCGAAAACCCCAGTCTGGTACAGAGATGGGTCCAAAACGGGCATTACTTCTGGCGTTGGTGTATATGAGGAAAACCAGGGATACAAAGTATGTGCATCACTTGGGCGGTACACCACGGTATTTCAAACAGAAATATATGCTATACAAACCTGCGCGTGGGAGAGTCTGCATCGGTGACCGCAGGGTGAGACGATTTGCATTTTCTCTGACAGTCAGGCAACCTTAAAGGCACTAGCATCTTATCATATGGCCTCCAAACTAGTGTGGGAGTGCCTGCAAACCCTAATTGTTCTGTCTAAACACAACAATGTTACACTAGTCTGGGTGCCAGGGCACAGGGGCATAGCGGGCAATGAAATTGCAGACCAGCTAGCGAGGGAAGGCTCAAAAATGAATTATATAGGCCCTGAACCGGGTCTCGGTATTACCAAGAGTGCAGTGCGTGGTGCAGTTAATGAGTGGATCATAACACAACACCAATTAAATTGGAAACATGCAGCTGGATAAAAACACAGCAAATGGATGATGGGAAGACCGTCGCAACATCTGACTGCTGACGTGCTTGAATTAAGCAGGATACAGCTTAGAACAGCAACATGTCTATTAACAGGACATGGCTGTTTGATAGGCCACTTGCATAAGATGAGGATCTACAAAGATGAACCTTTATGTAGACTTTGCAATGAGGAGGAGGAAACAGCCCCTCATATTATTTTTGAATGTGCAGCGCTAGCTCAACGCAGATTCTCTATGCGAAGCGCAATTGTACTACCAATGGAGAAAGATTTACTACATAGGCTCTTAAACCTGATTGAGTAGTAGAACAAAACCGAAGTAGGCATAATACAATAGACTACTACGCTTCAGTGTTAGGGATGTAAAGGCCAGCCCTGCTTTGGTAGGAAATTAATCAATCAATTAAACTCTAGCTTCTTTAGATTCCTTGATGTGTTTCATAAGCACTTGTGCTTCCGCAAATATCATCACGTTCGATGAGTATACTATTCCCTTCTTTGTTCTTAAATTCAAACCCCATATGATGAAATTAGTGAGATCATCATCACCATTGATAGCAGCACGAATTGTATATAAAGTAGGTGACATATTTTATATAGAAAGCCATGCACTTTATGTCCAATACATGCGTACATATTTCCATTATACATATGTATGTCATCAGTAGAGTAACCAAAACTTGCGGACTCGCATAGGCGTCGGTATTACGGGTTAATATAAGAATACGAAAAATTCATAAATAAACTTACTTGCTAATTATTCAACAAATTAGAGGCATCAGGATGTGAACTACTGTAAACTTGCATCATTGCATATGTTCCCACAGTTACTTCTTTAAACCTTGTGCGTCGACAAGAAAAAATATTCTTATACATAGAAAACAATCTCTCCACATCTAACGAAGTTACATTTGCATGTGGAAACTGTTTTTCAACATCACTTAAAAGTTCACTATTCTTACACTTATTATAAACGGCCTCTAAGGTATTCAAATCGGGATTTTTCCTTAAAACATCTGCCAACTTTTGACTAGCGCATAATCCTGGCGTATCATTTAATGTGTGTAATTTATTTTTTACACTCTCCACTATGTCTAATGATTCCTGCAATGACAATTCAGTACATTGTAGTTTTCTGATGGCATCTAGTAATACTGTATAATTGGTACATATTGTTGTTAAATCTTCTAAAAGTTGAGGAATTTGAAATTCTCTTTGACTTTCTCTAATTGCTTTGGATTCATTCCGATTAAATCGCATTATAACTAATTGAATTTGTTGAAAATGGATCAAATAGTAAGAAGCTGCTGTTAGCCAAGTACCCCATCGCGTTAAAATTGGTTCAGGAGGTTCTGGAATACCTGGACAAAATTTACGAAATTCTTTTAAACGTTTAGGAGATTTACGAAACACTGCTTTAGTACTTCCAATCATCCGATCAACGTTTCCGTATTGTTGTCGAACAACTTCAACTAAATGCAAAGCATGCAGCACGCAGGTTATATGTATTAAGTTAGGAAATATATGTTTTAAGGATCGCCCAACACTTAACATCGTTGCTGCACTATCTGTCACAATCATCACAACTTGATCTTGGGAAATTTTAAATTTTTTCAAAGCGTTCATTATCACTTTTTGAATATTTTCCGCGATACATTGTTGAACACGTTTGCAAGCTAACAAATATCGAGATGCTGTGTTCTCGCTAGATAAAACGCGAGCTATTACATTTACAATACTGTTTTTCTTTATATCGGTCGTCTCATCCACGGTAATCCATATTTTTTTGGAACACAAATCACGTTTACACACATTTTCTAGCATCTCTTTCATTCGCGGCAAATGATTCTGTAATTGTGTTTGTGAGGGTAATGGGTACTTTGGAACGTATTGTCGCCAAAACGTTTTAAAAGCTGCTTTTCTCACCAACGACAACGGAAGATTACAAGAGGTAAACATAATTAATAAATGTATGAGGAATAGTGTATAAGGTATTTCAGTTCTTGCATTTCTCATATGCTTAATATCATTGACATGCCTCTGGCAATCAGTTCTGTTCAATGCAGCCACACGAACATTGCATATTAAGCAAAAAACTGCACTACCGTCATATTTTAAATGGGGAAAAAGTGACACATACTTATGTACATTAGTAGCAAATCTATTACGAGGCATTGTTTTCTTAGGTATGTAAATATTAGTTCTATATGAAACGATACACTAATTATGTACTTGGTATAATACTACAACACACAAAAAACACCAGCTATATTTTCAAAAGCGACATGTAAGTACATAACCTTGACCGTTCGACTAATCTCTGCAACAGCTCAACCGGTACTAAAACGAAATCTCTCTCAGCGCGGTTTAACGTGATTTATATTCAAGGTCGACACTACATGCCTGCTTCTCTACCGGTTTAGTTTATTTATGAATTTTTGGTATTCTTATATTAACCCGTAATACCGACGCCTATGCGAGTCCGCAAGTTTAGGTTACTCTAGTAATCGCACTAGTGAAAAGTACCGCGTTCGTAAGTTCCGTAGTAAAGTGAACCGACATATGGACAGTGTTACAACGTTTGCCCGCTATGAAGGTATAAGGTGGGAAGCGCGCGAAGCGAATCAAGGACACTCCAGCACAAGGGGCAACACTATTCGATATATGTATAGGACTCGAGACTATAAATGAATCCTTACGTACCCTAGTATATGTGCACAAGCCCGTACAGATTGCCAATTTAAACAAAAGAAGCGCTTTAACCTAACGCCTAACAAATAAAATTAATCTTAGTTTGCTTGTGTGCTTACAATTATACATGTGCGTATATAAACAGAAAATTATGTTCAGGATGATCTAAATTCACGGACCATCTCCCTTGTTGTTAGTCGTACGAAATCGGTTAAATTAAAAACGATAGAATGAATTTACTATTTTAAAAAGTGGAACACCCTAGATGTTTTTCAAATTTTTGAAGGCATAAAACTGTATATATGACTATTGTTCTGTATAGTAAATAATAAAGTTACAGTTGTTTTTAGTTCTTATTAAAATACACGTTTGTATCTCAATAGGTATTTATTGTAGGTTGTTGTAACTCTATGCGAAACTAAGTAGCCAATATCCAAATGTCAAAAAGGTACATTTTGTTACATTTTAATTTTGCCACTAATAGAGTATGCTCGGTAACTCCTGGCACAAAATTAAAAAATACCTATAAACTAAACGCAATATTTCAGCAACAATGAACTTTATTTGAAATAATAAGCAACGTATTTATATAAACTTTTACGTATGACACTCCTAGTCTATCTACTTGACGTAGCTTTCTTCTTACATTGCTCATTAAAGATGCACCACTAGTTTCTGAAACTTTTTACGTCTGAAGGAATTTCAACTTTTCGTAGGGGTTTTCCTTTTAGAATATTCTCTCCAATAATGCCCAATACTTTTCAATGAGTCAGACCTGAGGTGTATTTGGAGCGTTATTTACTTTTGATACAAAATCTATATTATTTTCTTGAAGAAATTCTATTCATTTGGAAGCGTAATGACATGTTGCCGTATCAGGCCAAAACAAAACATTTCTATTTTTGATAAAGGGAATAAGCCTCTTGCGTAAACACTCGTTTAGGTAAATTTTCCAATTCGTGGTGCCTGTGAAAATATGCGGTTTTGAAACGTTCTCATGTTCATCCATCGCCTGCCATATCAGATATTGTTTGAAAAATTTCTTCTTAGGTTTGAATCTTTTTTCAATTGCTACGTCTGTATTGGGAGCACAATGATAGTATTTTCTCCCAGGAACATCCTTTGGATCAACAGCACAGTATGTTTCATCATCTATGATAGTAACCAATTTTTCGAGAATTTTTCTGCAAGCAGTTTTCGCTCTCGATTCTTGATCGTTAACATAATGTGGGACGCTTTTACATACGTGAGATTTAATCCCAGCTTTTTTAACTTTAACTTCATGTAAATATCAAGGCGATATATTCAACAGGGCAGCCGCTTTTCTTTCAGACATATTTGGACCTCTTTTGTAAAGCGCTTTAACACGAGACAATAACGTTTTATTTCTTACAAATACTGGCCTTCCTCCTCCCGATTTATAAATTAGATTTACGTACTTCACAGCGTGACAAAATATTATATATAGTCTTTCTGGCCACCCTTTCTTTCGTAAAATACCTAATAATATCTTTCTTAACTCGATTCGCAGAATTTTCAAAGTAGTGGCAAATTCTTTTTACGAGTTCTTGGTTCTTAACAGTTTTCATTTCAAAACCACGAATCGTAAGTTTATCGGATCCGTGGTTTCGGATAATAGATCCGGATATCCGGAGATAGTAAATTATGCAGATCCGGATAACAGCTTAACCTAAGATTCATTTGGGCAGGCTTATTACTAGAGCAACGTAAACTGCGCTGAAAGCCAGTGGCTGACGCATAAAAGTTTACACAAAATAAACACGGCCGGGACAATTCCGTATAAGCGTCAGTATAACTGCGACTCGAAAGCCGATCTGTTGTGTATGCATCTACGCTGTCGTATACTATATCGTAGTTCTACGTTTATTTTGAAAATGTTTCCTACGCCGCGAAAACGACGAAAGTTGGACACAATAAGAGAATTTATTGCAGAAATGCCTGATTTAAAGTGTGATGGCGTTAAAATTCAATGTGTAGTGTGTAAAATAGATTTAATGTGTTGGTCGAAAAGTGATTGTCTACGGCACGTAAATAGTGCAGGGCATGTTTCAAAAAAAAATTCCACACGAGATTATGACAAATTTAAATTTAATTTTTGTGTCTATTGCATGTAATTTACCATTTCATTTACTAAGGAAGAAAGCATACGTCTCGTTTTGGAATGAATATTCGGACTTAGTTACCAAGTGAGAGAACATTACAGAGAGTTGTGGCGCCTGCTCGTGACCATGTTGAGAAAAGAATTAAATCGGAGTTGCAAGATAAAAAACTGTGGTTATGTGTGGACGAAACAACAGATCGTAAAAAACATTCTGTGGTTAACGTAATGGTACGCACAATGGAACCACATCGACCGTCACCCTCAATTTTACTAGCTTCCAGACGAATACAACAATGCACTGCCGAAGTAATTTCAATGTTGGCGTTAAATACATTGGAAAAGTTTGAACTTTCAACAAATCAACTGTTGATGTTTATAAGTGATGGTGCCGCAAACATGCTTGCTGTAGGTCGATCTCTTAAAAAACATTGTGCTAGCTTGTTGCATATTACATGTAAAATTCATACTCTCAGTCTCGTAGCAGATAGTATCAGAGAATGTTAGGTAGACGCTCTAATAGCACATACAAAAGCTGTGTTTGTAAAATCCCCAAAACGTATTCGGGAAATTCATAGACTATGCCCCGGTATTCCTGAACCACCATAACCTATTCTTACTCGTTGGGGAACATGGTTAGAGGGTGCATTTTATTATCTTAAATATTTTGAGAATATAAAGAACGTGATTTTAGAATTCGACCCAAAGGAAGCTGCGGCTGTCAAGGTAAGCCGCTTGAAATTTCAGGATAGTTAAAACAGATTTGGAAATTATTCAGAACAATTACGTGGGACTAGCGGATGCGATAGAAAAACTACAAAATTCTTCGGTGTCGTTAGTGGAATCTTTGCAAATAGTGAAACATGTTCACGGGCAGCTACGCGCGATAGGAGCCGCAAGAAATGTTTGTGTTTTAGAAAGGTTTGAAAGTGTTTTAGATAAAGACTCTGATGTTGGCACATTAAGACAAATTTGTGAAGGTGCGTCAACAGAACCGTTAAGTTATTTGAAAGATTATTTTACTTACGCAAATATAACGTCACTAGATGTAGGACGTTCGTTTTTGGCATACAAAAACACTTTTTCTTCACGCCGCACTCACTTTGCCGAAACAACTTTGGAAACATATCTAATGTTACAAATAAATAGACATTATCCACTTTGTGATTTCACGGAGGACTCTTAAAACGGTAAGTGTTTGAGCACGTACCACATTTAATTTATTTTGTGTAAACTTTTATGCGTCCACCACTGGCTTTCAGCCCAGTCGCGTTGCTCTACTTATTAATAATAAAAGTTCTAAGTAATGAAATTTTAAAATGGATGCAACGCAATTTGTTATATGAACAACATGGTCTATTAGCATCAAATTATGAAAATGCAACTGTTCATAATAAAAGAAATACTTAGCCGAAAGCATTTAATTACTAATCAGTCGTGATCATAGGACTCTGCCATAGATAGACAAGCACAATAATAGAGTTATAATTACAAAAGAATGTTTAAAAACTAATAATTTGACTATGTTCGACTCTGGATTTGACGAAACCATTTTTAGAAAATGGGAAGTTGGAAAGAAATAAAATAGGAAGGAATAAGGAAAAAGAAAACAAAAACAAAGCAAGAAAGAAAAGAGAGAGATTTGATGTCGGAATTATATAAACATTTATCTGCAGGCTAAAATAGAAACAAATAGAATTACTGGAATAATTAAATCAGTGAATATACTTCTCTTTTATGTGAGAATTTTCGAATTTTAAAATTAACTATTTACAAAAATCGACTGTTCGCAATGTAGCTATTTAAAAATCTGTAAAATACACGTAGATGTGGCTTGGTTTAAATAACGTGCATAAAAAATTAAGGAGAGAAAATGTATATGGATACACGTGCATAGAATTCATTATATCTGTACCGCCTTTGTATAACCACTGAATTTAAAATCAAGAGATCAGACGGTTGATCTAATAAAAATTGCGTGTTTAGCATTAGCTAAACTTTCAGTTCGATTTTATATTCATTGATTGTCAGATCTAGCGGATTAACCTGGCGCCAAAAATGAAATGCTTAGATCTACGTATGCATATGCATGTTGTACATACGCCTATGAAATATTCTATTTCATCAAAACATTTTCGGCGCAATTTCAAATTTTTGCGCGATAATGTTTTGGAGGGGGGTATTGTAGTGGGACATCCCGCCTGAAGTGCGTGCGTTCACACGTTATTACATTCATTTTGATCAATTTTATATCAATATTCGTAAAATATCTGGATTTAACGTAGCATCTGCAGAATTTGAATTATTTTGGGTCAGTATTCGAATTCTGGCATTTTGATGATTTATATTATTATTTTATTTAAGAAAAAGACTCCATTAATGTTATTTTACAGGGGGATAATCAAAGTTCCGAATTATTTTGAGTAATTTATGTTTTCAAATAAAATTTGTAAAGATGAAGCAAACACACATACGAAACACACTATATTTGGAATCCAAGCAACAAAATCCCTTACGTCATCTGCAGTACCGCAATCGATCATCACATCAAAATTAAAAGTATCAAGTCGTTAGATTGGCAGTACCCAGACAACGGATAAACAATAAGTTAGAAACAAAAAAATCTGACAGTAAACAAGGATATTTTCGACTAATCATTTAGAAATCGTATTTAAAACTCAAATGTGGTTGAAATTGTAAACATTGAACTATTGAAGAAACTGTTAACACCAAACAGAAACAGTTTAAATCAAAGAAGACGACCAGAGATGTCCATTCCAAGAGGATATCAAGTTTTATTTGAAAGAGGAAACCAGTATTCAGAAGAGGAACATAAAATTACACATACACGAATAACTAAGTAATTTTTAAAAAATCATCTTTGTAAGTGAAATACTTAAAAAATAATAAACGGAACAGATTATCACCCAATTTTATACTTTTAATCGTTTTGAAACATCTTAATACATAATAAAATTGAAGTTATTAGTAACATTTTTTTAATATCATCGTGATTGATAGGTAAAGTTTCTACACAAGTCCTAGTAGTGTTAAAAAACAAGGTAGGAATGTAAGCAAATCAAGTGAGAATTTGAAGATGTTAATTATTTCAATATATTGAGAATACATGTAAAAACTTTGTGTTTCCATGAATATTAAATTGATGCAAAATTGACGTACACAGTGTTGTCGGATAGGTGACAGGAAGAAAAACTGGTGAATTTACCAAATAAATTATTCTTTACAAAAGCTTTTGCTTGCTCTAACACACAGAAATACCGCTAGACTTTTAAGATAAATGTCTTAATAAATTAAATACCTGTCGATGACTAATGTTAGTCGCTTTATTCAAATAACAAAAACATTTAATAACTTACGAAACACAATTAGTTTTGCTTATTGTATAATTCATGCCGAAACCGACGTTTTTAAGGTATGTAACACAACGTATTATCCTTAAATAAATATATTATGCAAAGTTGTAAATAACAAGATTAATTATTCACCATTTCCTGGTTTTGAATTTATGTTTTCGCAATTTGAATAATCTTTTATTACTATTCGCATTCTGGCATGTAGATAATTTGTATTATTATCTGTTCGTGAAAAAAGGCCCCATTAAAATCAACTTATAAGGAATAATCAAAATTACAACTTATTTTCAACAATTTATCTTTTAATAACAATTTTTGTCAAAAACATGCAGGAATCATGCGAAACACTATCTATACATTTAAATCTAGTCATCAAAATCGATAATGTTTATAACATCACATACGATCATCAATAGGCCAACATTAAAATATGGAAGTTCTATGGATTGGCATTACTGCGGAGACGGGTAAACAAGGAGATACAATATTTTTTTTTTTTCTAACAGAAGACGGTTTTCGATAAAAGTATTTAGAAATTAATTTTAATACAAATATTAGAAAGTATTTCAACCATTAAACAACATAAAACGAGTTTGGAATCATTTGGAAATGGAACAGTTGAACCCAAGAAGATAGAAAAAAGGAATTGAAGGGAATAATACTACATCAGAGAATTGATCGAAAAGGATTTAGGACGTTCATATAGGAAAGGAAGAGGATTTAAACAAGAATTTTATATATACACATATACACACACGGAGACTTACAGCTGTAAGTAAATTTTATTAAATTTTTGTAAGTAGATTCTTGAAAATAAAATCACTTGACTTTTTTGGTTTCACGTTTTTTTTTTTAAATGTGTCTAAATCAACATGGACTATTGAAAAAATAAGTAATTTAGTAGAACTCTGTAAAAGTAAATGAAATTTGTGGTAACCTGAATATATACACATCGAGAAAATGTGAAATTAGTTATATCTATATATGTACGGCGAGAGAGCAAGGAGGGGATTGAGTGGAATCCGATCGATTCGTTTCGGGCCGCATATTAATAGTTAGTACGCTTCTAACAACGTTGGGATGTAGACCTACTGTGCGCAAGAACGCACTTCATAATTTGAAGTCATGGTTGACTGGAAATGAGAGAAAAGGCTAAAGTAGAGGTTCAATAATGTTCAAACAAAAGTGAACTTAATGTAAAAGTACACATGAAAAGAGTGCCCAGAAATAATAACCAAGATAACGTTAATAAATAGTTCCTGGTATTGATGGAATCGCTACCGGTAAAAACAATATGAGAAGAGAAAACCATTAAAGCTTCTTGCGCCTGGCCACATTGCTTTCTCACATCTCTCAGTTTATGCCACTAATCCACTAATGCCCAGAAAATCTATAATTTTCTTGCTCAAAACATCTCATCCGATCAGGTATAGTGCTGAAAATGCGGTTTGTGATATTTTTACGTATTTTTGTTAATTCATTTGTGTCTTTTAGGGTTCTTGTTTTGTATGTTATAATTAGAGCGGGCCAAATTGCGCCATCCAACAGAATCGGAATCAGGCGCAACGGCCGCTTATTGTATATGTGAGTCACAGCAGATATGTGATATTTCGAATACACAAGAGTAACAAAAGCTGACGCAATAATGTTTAGTAATTAGAGCGGATATATATATATATGTACACGCTGAGGTGTTTTTATTTTCATTATGATTTTTTATTTGATTGAAAACGGTATGCGTTGTAAATGGGATGTAATAAGGAAATAACTGAGAAACTGAACGCTTTTTTTATTCTGTTGTACTTAATAATGTAACTGTAAATAAAGATATAATAAATAAATTCTATCCTTCTTAATAATGCGGATAGGCTTGTTTAAAAAGTTGCACCATCAGATAAGTTTCCACATTTGCCTCGGTGAAGGATGTTCGCCGAGACGAAAAAATGTTCTTATATTTCGAAAACGACCGTTCCACGTCTACCGAAGTAAGACAGGCGTAATTAAAATAATCTTTAGACTTGGTCAAGGAATCTGCAGATGCCCCATCGCACATTTGTCTTAATCTCGTGTAGTTCGGATTCTTTTTTAAAACTCTATCGAACTTAGCTAAAACTCGTCCACTTGTTGCATCGTTTATACTGTGTAACAATGTACTAACTTCGTCCACGACTTGCACTGATTCTACCAACGACAATCCAGAATTTTGCAAATTTTCTATCGCGTCTACTAACCCTTTGTAATTGTTGCTAATATTCTTTAGATGTGTTTCAACAGAAATATCGAGAAATCCCTTCTGGCTCATCCTAATAGCTCTAGCTTCGGCAGGGACGAATTGCAAAATAACGGATTTGACTTCTTGAAAATGTTCATTATAATAAAAAGCGGCTTTTAACCACGTTCCCCAACGCGTAAGAATGGGCTGTGGTGGTTCTCGAATACCAGGGCATAACCTGTGGAATGCCCTAGTCCTCTTAGGATTTTTGAGAAACACTTTTTTTGTGTTTGCTATTAATGCATCCACCTCCGGGTAACACTCTCGAATAGTTTGTGCCACAAGATGTAAAGTATGGACTTTACACGTAACATGTAAAAGTCCTTCACACTTTTCTTTAAGGGAACGGCCTACACTACACATTGTTGCTGCACCATCGCTCATGAACAACAACAGTTGACTGGTTGACACTTGAAATTTTTGTAACGTTTCGAGAACTACGGCCGTATTTGCTTTACTAGTACACTGTTTTAATCTTCTGCTGGCTAATAGAATTGCAAAATTTGGTTTAATAGGATCTAATTCGCGCACTATTATATTCAAAATAGAATTTTTTTGCAATCTGTCGTCTCATCAAGACATAGCCACAGCTGTTTATCTTTTAATTCGGCTTTAATTCGATTTTCAATGTCCTCACGTATTCGTGGAATATCTCTCCGTAACGCTGTCCGAGATGGTAGTATCCACTCGGTATTGTATGTACCCCAGAATTTTCGAAATGCTTTTTTATCAAGTATACGAAGTGGTAGACCATATACCATAAACGTTAAAAGCAATTCTAATTGAAATTGACGTTGTTGTGACACACCATTTCTTTTATTTCTGTGGTGTGCGCTATTTATATGTCTTTCACAATCACGTTTGCTCCAGCACAGTAGTTTCTTTTTACAAACTTTACAGAAAATTGTACTCCCATTGTAGTGTAAATCCACAAATTCACTAAGAAATTTATTAAGTTTCGTAGGTAATGGCCGTTTATTTTTAATAGTTACGTTAGACATAATCACTAAAGCGAGCACACCGACGCTTGTTTCTAGTATGCCACGAAGTGGTGCAAACGTAACATCTGCAGACTCGTCATTTGTTGATGAATAGAGCCCGTCATCCGTAAATGAATAAGCGCGCTGTTAGTTCGTAGCCGTCGATGAATGAACTTTTTTTTTGTAGTGGCCCACTGTGAACAACGCCCTATTTATCAACGAACACCCAAACTGCAGGTGTATATTTGCGCGTCTTCACGACGTAATAGACAGTGGTTTTGGTCCTCGTCCTAATAATTACATATTTAAATTACCTATGTTTACATACATATATGCGCCCGGCAGCCTGATTGCGAACCTGGCGCGTGGCGCTCTTGGCCCGCTCTAGTTATAATCTTAGTGATGCCTCGTTATTTCTTCTGATGGTTAACCCATTGATGATTTGCTGGTTAGTGCTATAGTTAATGTTTTGTTATGGAACTTTATGTTAGAAGCATCCAACTGATACGTTTTGTGGAATTACCAGTTTAAGCTGCTACCTAGAGACACACCGTTTATCTACCTTTAAAGTATATAGGGTCTCGTAGAAGCTTGAAGCAGAATTACCTGTCACCCATGCAACATGGAAGGTGACACCCGGTGTATTGGATTATTACGATCAGATTTAATTATTTATTTGTCTTCAACATTTTGATTCGGTGTAATTTAACTAGTAATTAATAAACTGTACGATTGTTGCCATCGGTATCACATTTTGTGATTATCACATACATTTATATAATTTACGTTTGCAATCTCATCAGTTACGTAGAAATTTGATGAATTTAATTTCAAGGTGTTCAATAAATCCGGTGTTTATTACAGCTATATTGTTTTATAATTACTCGAGCTATAGCAGGTATTTGCTCGGAGAAGTTGTCAGAGAACGGGGCTGGATCCACATTATTGGATAATTCTTGAAAGTAAAATCACTTGTGACTTTCTTAATTTCACGTTTTTTTTTTTCATTTTAACTTATATAATTAAAAACACTTCGACAAATTTAATTTCTTTTTTAAATATGTCTAAATCAACTATTGAAGAAATAAGTAATTTAGTAGAACTCTGTAAAAGTAAATGAAATTTGTGGTAAGCTGAATATATACACATTGAGAAAATGTGAAATTAGTTATATCTATATATGTACGGCGAGAGAGCGAGCAGGGGATTGAGTGGAATCCGATCGATTCGTTTCGGGCTGCATATTAATAGTTAGTACGCTTCTAACAACGTTGGGATGTAGACCTACTGTGCGCAAGAACGCACTTCATAATTTGAAGTCATGGTCGACTGGAAATGAGAATTTCGTACATTTATTTTATTGTCATCAATCAATAAATAATAGGAGTACTATTTTTAAACAGATTAAAATAGAAGATTACAAATATACGAAAAGGAACTTATCTGTTTTGATAGTATCGACATATATTAATGTAGCTGTCCCATCTACTATTTTATAAAATTTACTTTTGTTTTTCAAAATAATCGACCCCACAGATCAACACCTCAACACAGGTTCATAAGGATAAGTACTGGGTGCGGCAACTAAAGACAAAGCAATGTACCCAATTGTTGTGTTCTAAGTTTTCATAATTAATTTATTGCTTCATTAGAGGAACCAACGGGAAAAGTATGCATTACAATAAGTACATATGTGTAAATCCAAGAGCACTTACATGAAATTGGAAAACTAGGCATTACAATTTATACATACCTACCTGTTTGCTATTAGTATGTGTAGAAAACACTTTAATAGTAATAATAACTAATAACTATTTTCAATCCAGCCCGCCCAATCAAACAAAACTCTTAGGTTATATTATATGTCAAAAACCGGAAAGACAGAAAGTAACTAAATATATGTGTCAACATAAATTGATCACAGTTCAACTGAACTAAAGTTCAATTCACATTGAACAACATAATACCGAATGAACGTCGTTCGCAGGCTGATCGACGTTCCGTTGAACCCAAGATCAAAATTATTTTATACGACCGGCCCTCAATCTATGCGGGTCAAACCCCACAATACCTCAATTGTTAGCCCTTAGAATGCTAAAATACCTTAAATAATACTATATTTTTTGTATTTGTAAGGACTTATTGTTTAAGCGGATTATGTACACATGCTTTCCGTCAAAACATCAATAACATTTTACCTCTAGTTATACACAAATGCAGTTTGGAGAACACATTTAACATTACATCCGGAATTTTCCTTAATGCATCTCAAGATATGAAGGTAAGCAACAAGCACTTCCATGTTACTTATTTCCATGGTGATTATCAATATTATCGTATAAAATTATATGCACATATTAGCAATGCGTGTACAATTCAAATAAATGTAATTTTAGTTGGTACTTCTTGACTCTATATTCCTTTAAGCAAATTTCGTGCAGATAATTGCTTCAGTTTATTGCGAAAAATAATGACGAGTATTCCAATAATTATAGGGAGATTAGAGAAGTGGCAATTTAAGTGCTATTTATCAAGTGATAAATTTTCCGTAAAATTACGTTTTGCTTTTACGTTAAAAATAAGAAATTGTTTGTTAGCAAAAGTTTCAGGTTGGACAATACATATACTGACTGGTCCAATTATCCCGAACCACCTCAATGATTTGGACGCATTTAGTTTTATGAAAAAACGTTCCAAATGAAAATTTTAACACAAGAAGGAGCCCATGCAACGATGACATTGTCTTGGTTTTAGGAGAACGCTTGAAGGTTATAGCAAGGTCGAGTTAAGTTTTTGAAATGGAACATGATATTTTTTTAACAGATTCTTAAAAAGCATTCAATTCAGAGTACAAAATAAGTAATCCATATTGCCTAAAGTTAACATTAAATGGAATGTTGAAAAAAGATAAATGCAAAACATCAGCATCAAAAACATAATAATTTTCAAAGGATAATTGTAACAGAACGAAATAGTAAAAGCTACTATTAGGAAAAAAAACATTCTCGTTACGGCAACGAAAAAAAATTACTTGAAAGTTTGCATTTAGAAACCGGATATAAAATAAAATATCTTACAATGCCTTAGTAATTTAAAAATAGGTTTTTCTAAATGTAGAAAATGGCAAAGTAATCATCCAAAATTTAATTAAGTCGGTATTACATTATTATAGGAATAACAGATTTATTTCTGAAGAATACTTGGAATTTATGATATTAGTACAAAGGGATATTTTTAAATAATACTCTGAATGTAGAAAATAAAATACGCCGGAGCTGGCCCGAGGGCTTTTGAGCTCCGTAATCGCAAGTAGCCGGGGTTACATCGCTCTGGTCGATAGCGTTAGCGTTAAAAGAGGTTTCTAAGTACCGGTGTAGTCAAATTCCGTGTGGTGCTTCAAACTCCAAATGCGTCAATGCGATCAGCCATCCTTATTACCCTTCTCCTAGAAGGCGGCGATCTTGTGATTCAACACTCGAACCAGGTTGTTGGAATTGGTGGCCCTCTTGGCTGCCAAGTACTGGCAGCCAAGTCGCGTAGATAGAAGTCCAGGAATGTTTAAGCCCGCTCTAACTTGTTCATTTCGGACAAACCATGGAACTCCAGTAATTAAGCTCAACACATCGTCTTCGAGAATTTCGATCGTTTGAATCGTGACTTCTCGGTGCAGTTGGCTAAGCAGGCATTGTAAAGAAGTAACTTGGTTTTCGTCTGCAACAGACTTCCTCTGCAAAGGAGCGGCATCAACCTGGTCTTCGCCGCCATGGATTTATTCTTGACATAACTGGTCCTTCCATGTCAAACGACGGTCCAGTTGGAGTCAGAGATATCCAAGTAGTTTGTTCTCAGGAGAGTAATTACGATTAACTCTATAAACTCATTAATTATGTATTTATTAATATCTCGGTATTTATTTGAAGAATTTTTCGTTATTTTACATAAATACCCTCCAACTTTGACCATTTATTTGGTATTGCTCGTACCATTGTAATAAAGAACCAGTGTTCTAAGAATGGTGAAGTGGAAAGGAATGTTCGCGCAGCATGCCGTTTATATACTACGTGCAACATGAATAGGACCACGCACATATGTGGCATTTGTAGTTACTATAAACATAGTAGCGCACTGGAATTGTTATTTTGGAAAATAAGAGGGAGGTATAAAAAGATGTACCCAACCTGGTAGTTTTTGTAAAACTCAAAAATAAAACTCAATCAGTACATTACTGATAATAATATGTACAGTTTTGTAAAGTGCCGCTTGAATGCGGCCAATCTACAAAATGGAAGATGCGTTTGCAATAATAAAATACTTTATTTGTCAATTATGAGTATTTTTACCATTGTTTCTTATAACCTCAAACAGTCGGGATGGAATGGAAGTATACAATGTTCTCAGATAGTCAACAGGAAGTTCCACTCGACTTCGTTTAAGCGGTTGCTGTAGTTCGTCAGCGCAACTAAATTGTTTAGCATTGGAATACATTTCTATAATGTTCAAGTCGGGGAAGAACGACGCTCAATCAAGAACCTCCACATATGTTCTTGAAACCAGCGTCGAACAATGCGCGCGGTGTGAATACTGGCATTATCTTGTTGAAAAATAAATACCTGGCCTGCCATAACGCTGGAGAAGTTGTCTTTCACCTGTTTTAGAAGTTAGATCTATTTTTTCGAATTCTGTCTATGACTGAACTAGCATCGGCACGCCCTCGTGACAGAATCACTTCCTCTTTACGCAAATTATGGTAATAATAGGAAAACCCATCTGGGCCATCCAAATTAAACTTCTCGTCACTGAAAATAACAGTTTGCCACTCTCTTGTCCGCCCTATTTTTGCTTGAGCAAACTGAAGACATTTATTTAAATAAAACTAAAATTTCATAAGCAAGTATATAAAACACCCTTTCTGTTGGTGTAGAACATTGTATGAGATAATCACTTTTAAGAGGTTTATTTTTTAATTAAACAATGCTCAGAATTCTTAGCGTACAGAACCACGCTTTATGTGCTGAACTCATAGTCGATTATTTGACAAATGGTTAAAAAGAAAACAAAAAAATGTATGGATTAACAAATTTCAATATGTTAACTATACTAAAAAAAAATAAATCAAAGCAATATGTTAAATTCCGTAAAAATCATTTTTGGTCAGGTTTTTACGCAGCGGCCCTATAGTGCGACGGGGTAGTATCGGCAGTATAAAAAAAGGCTGACTTTCGTACAGGTTTACTACGTATTGTCCAGATTTCCTTTTGTTCTATTGTATCCGTAGACCGGCGAATAACATTGTGGTACCAACCTGACAGGTGTTGAGCTAATTACACTACGCACTGGTAACTCGAAAAATATTAGACAGGGACTACGCCGATTGCAGGATAGGACACGCGAGAACTATTTCTTGGCCTGCTCGTTCCCCGGAGTTGACCTCACTCGATTATTCTCCGTAGGGTTACATTAAAGAGAAGGTGTATCGAAATGGCCCAACAACAACTAAAAATATGCAGGAACGGATAATAGATGCATGTTCACAAATTTTCGAAGACTTGTTACCACAAGTCCCACATTACTTTATTAGAAGAATTCGGTAGTGTATTGAGGTTTGAGTTGGTGTTGAGGCTATTTCCGTCGTTAGTAGGACTTTGATGTTTTTGATAATTTAGTCTACTGCTATCTTCGGGACGGCCCCGAGAAAAGCTGTTTCTTGTCAAATTCTTAATTCTGATATTTAGTATGAGATTTGAAACCGCGTGGTTTGTAATTAACTGCGCATTGGTAGTCCTGGTTGGTGTCATGATATAATGCTGTCACCAAGTAATGGCTTCCATAGGTTTTTAATAAGTACGCTTGGCGTGCTTATAGCCTTTGCGGTTGTGGTTATGGGCTTCTTTTTGTTTCCTTTTGGTGTGATCTTCTTTGTCCAGAATTGTGGCATCTTTCGACTTGATTCGATGGTCCTCTTCCCAAGCGTGATGCGCTTGGCGTGATTTATCAGTTTCTCCCCGAGACAATTTTTAATATTCTCATGGTACATCACGCCATTCATCAATGATAATGACTTTCTTCCAATCGTCAAAAGTTCAATTTGGTTTTGACTTTGCTCAAAGCAATTTTGCCCAATTTTGTTTCTAAACAGCAGTTAATAGATTTTTCTTTGGTCTAAATAAGTTGTTTGCATATATAATTCACTTGTGTGCGTATGTATATTTTTAAATACTTTGTAAAATCCGAATTCAGTTTATGTATATATTCCCGACAACACCCTCGGGATACATTAAAATTAAAAACGTCGATTCCAAACGGCTGTAATTTCCCTTACAGTACTTTTACGATTTTCTTTGTAAATGTTGACCAAGTTTCTTTGGCTTCATTCGGTTATAATTCGAGGTCTACTACAGTGCCGTGCAATTGAATTAGGGCCACTTTGATTTTATACAAATATTTGCTATTAATATTATAATAACCAAAATTTCTAATTATTTTCGGCAATAAAATGTTTTTAATTGTATTTGAGATAATCCTTTTAAGTAGATATAAAATTCTCGTTATTATAACCCCCACCAAACATTCCTTTCTATCCAAGGTACGTTTAGGGTCGGTAATCGGTGACTAGTTTTACCTGCTTCAAGTTAGTTTACGTGTAGTTTTGATGGTGTAAAGTGCAAGTATTATATTTTCGTGCTATAATATTCGTTTTACATGTTGTTTTAGTGTAATTAAATTGAAATTTCGTGACGTTTAGTTTTCTTTTTTTATTGATACATTTTGTGAAATGGGCAAACGTAAATACATTTCAAATGAGAAAAAAACAAGAATTCAAGTGTTATTAGAGACGGGGCTGTATTTGCATCGGGAAATAGCCAGAAGAAAACGAGTTTCTCGTCAAACAGTCGACAGGGTAGCGATGTTAAAGAAAGAAAATTTATCAGCGACTTCAAGTGGTCGTTCTCATTGTCGCGGTATTCGCAAAACTTCGCCACGGGAAGACAGAATTATCATAAAAAGGGCATTAGAAAACAGGCAACTGTGCATTAAAGAACTTCAGCGTATATTACAGGCTGATAATATAAAAATATCAGATCGAACATTAAAATCGCGCTTATATGAAGCCAATATCAGAAGTAGATGCCCTGCAAAAAAGCCGAAACTTACTTTAAGGATGAAAAAGGCAAGATTGCAGTGGGCGCAACAGCATCGGCATTTTACTGTTGAGGATTGGAAAAAGGTATGTATCAATATTTTATGTATATTTTCAAAATTTAGAATTTATGTTTCTAACGGTTGTTTTTAGTGACGGGTCACGGCTACGGGCTGTAACTGAAGTTCCTCGTTTCGTTAGAAGAAAACCATCGGAACGATATGATGAAAGCGCGGTGGTAAAAACAGTGAAACATCCACCGGCAGTCATGATTTGGTCCTGTATATCAGGGGAAGGGCTTGGACCGCTCTATTTTGTAACGGGTACCATGAATCAAATTCAATATAAAGAAGTTATGGAATCAATCTTAACCTCGTATATGACACCTTTAGACCCTGAAAATTACTCTTGCACATTTATGCAAGATGGTACACCGCGCCACAGGGCAAAAACAATTCTAAATATGTTTTCAGCAAGAAAACTGAAGATATTGACCAGGCAATTCCCTCGACCTGAATCCAATCGAAAATGTTTGGAATTCTTTAAAACGTACAGTTTATGCATCTCCCAATACAACAGTTGACGTTTTGAAAGGAAACATAACAAATAGCTGGCAAAATAATCCTCACCTTAAAGAAGTTATAGCAGTGTGTATGGCAAGCATGCCAAAAAGAATTGCTGCTGTCATAAAAGCAAGGGGTGGTTCGACGAAATATTAATGTACGTGTTAATGTATATATATATATATATATATATATATATATATATATATATATAAAAATAAAAATTGTTTTTATCAAACGTTGATACTTTGTATTATTTATTAAGCTAAAACCCAAATTTATATATAGTGGCCCTAATTCGATTGCACGGTACTGTAGTACTTATTACTTTAATTTCGATGGTTCCGGTTTGTTTGTAGTATTTAATAATATTTGCCACCGAAGATTTTGCAATTCTTAATTCAGTGGCGATTTGCTTTAATGATTTTCCTTGGAAATACTGGGACACAACAATTTCGCGGTGTAGAGGTACCTCTAACCACTAAAAAAATTAACACTGTTATTCGATTAGACATTAACATTAGATTACCAACAAAGGTTAGAGGTTCAGTTTTGTTCTCCATGGCTACTTAATACATAATATTTTTCCATCGTCCCGATTTTTAGTTGTCTAGTTGTGTTAGAAATATAATTAAAGAATAGTGTTGACAATTATCAAGTGTTGATAGGTGTTCAAAAAGACGTTTCTTTCTTCTTTGTGTACCCAGTTTCGAAATATTTTAAAGTATTTTAAAACTGTACTATTTGCATATTTTTAAAGAAATCATTAACTGTCCCAACATATACATAATTATGGCTCGTAACTCCTAAAACGAATAAAAGTAATAATAAAGGCGGAGAAGTACGTATACAAACAGCTACTGTACGTATATATTTTTCGGAACTTGCCTAAGATAAGGATTGCTTTTATTTATGCTTTATGTAAGTTTCTTATGCAATCATAACATACACTTAATTTATGTAATAAGAATTAAATTGCTAAGTAAATACTTTAATTAATTCAGTATTCGTATGTAATTAGTTTTCATGCTGTGCAATTTATAGAAAGTATAGATATATTTAAGCAAGGATTGGGAGTTTAGTTGGTAACCTAACAGATCTGTATTTCAAAATTGCTCAAAACTTTTATTGTGTATGTTCTTAAACTGCATTGTATATGTACATCTTCATTTTATAACTGTAATTCAAGAAATTTGCGTTAACGAAGTTTTCAATGAAACAGAAATCGATTTTGAACACAGCCAGGTGTCCTGAGTTTTCAATGAGTAGTAAACCTGTTTCTCATTACCCATTGAAAATTGTAATTTTTGAGTCAAGGTGAGTCGTTATTAGTGCATGTTGGAAATTATAAGAAAGCATGTTGTCCATGTTTAAAACATGACGTTTTAAATTTAGCAATGTGGAAAATCATAAATACCCATTAGAGTAAACTTTTGCTTCCATGACGCATGTACTTACGTACATGCGTAATATCGTTAATCAATTTAATGTTGAATATTTATGTGGAATTCCGTATAGGTTCTATATATATTATTTTCCACATCAGTTTTGCCTATTTTATTAATTATTACCGCAAAATACTCTAGGTAAATAGTTTTAATGCTAGTCAACATTGATGACTGATGAGTACACCCAGGATGGGTTGTTGAATACCTAAAGGTTGCGGGATTTTGACGGATACGAAGTTCAAAACTGATATGATTAATTTAATAAAAATTAGACTTTTTAGTATGTTCTCATTTTGGGAACGTTCGCCATTAAAAGGTTCGATAAATATGTATTTGCTTAACAAAATATTTCTGTGGTTTAAAGTATGCTGTTACTTTGGCAAATATATTGTTTTGTTGGTGTTAGAAGGGTGCTAGGTATTATGATAAAAAGGATAACAGATAGAACAGCAGCTTCCTCAACGGATTTAGGCATGCAAGCATGTCTTATCACTAGAGCAACGCAACTGCGCTGAAAGCCAATGGCGGACGCATAAAAGTTTACACAAAATAAATTAAATGTGATACGTGCTCAAACACTTACCGTTTTAAGAGTCCTCCGTGAAATCACAAAGTGGATAATGTCTATTTAATATTTGTAACATTATATATGTTTCCAAAGTTGTTTCGGCAAAGTGAGTGCGGCGTGAAGAAAAAGTGTTTTTGTATGCCGAAAACGAACGTTCTACATCTAGTGACGTTATATTTGCGTAAGTAAAATAATCTTTCGAATAACTTAACGGTTCTGTTGACGCACCTTCACAAATTTGTCTTAATGTGCCAAAATCAGAGTCTTTATCTAAAACACTTTCAAACCTTTCTAAAACACAAACATTTCTTGCGTCTTCTATCGCGCATAGCTGTGCGTGAACATGTTGCACTATTTGCAAAGATTCCACTAACGACACCGAAGAATTTTGTAGTTTTTCTATCGCATCCGCTAGTCGCACGTAATTGTTCTTAATAATTTCCAAATCTGTTTTAACTTGACTATCCTGAAATTTCAAGCGGCTTACCTTGACAGCCGCAGCTTCCTTTGGGTCGAATTCTAAAATCACGTTCTTTATATTCTCAAAATATTTAAGATAATAAAATGCAGCCTATAACCATGTTCCCCAACGAGTAAGAATAGGTTGTAGTGGTGCAGGAATACCGGGGCATAGTCTATGAAATTCCCGAATACGTTTTGGGGATTTTACAAACACAGCTTTTGTAAGTGCTATTAGAGCGCCTACCTCAGGATAACATTTTCTGATACTATCTGCTACGAGACTGAGAGTATGAATTTTACATGTAATATGCAACAAGTTAGCACAATGTTTTTTAAGAGATCGACCTACAGCAAGCATGTTTGCGGCACCATCACTCATAAACATCAACAGTTGACTTGTTGGAAGTTCAAACTTTTCCAATGTATTTAACACCAACATTGAAATTACTTCGGCAGTGCATTGTTGTATTTGTCTGGAAGCTAGTAAAATTGAGGGTGACGGTTGACGTGGTTCCATTGTGCGTACCATTACATTAACCACAGAATGTTTTTTACGATCTGTTGTTTCGTCCACACATAACCACAGTTTTTTATCTTGCATCTCCGATTTAATTCTTTTCTCGACATGCTCACGAGCAGACGGCACAACTCTCTGTAATGTTCTCTCACTTGGTAACTTAAAGTCCGAATATTCATTCCAAAACGAGACGTATGCTTTCTTCCTTAGTAAATGAAATAGTAAATTACATGCAATAAAGGTAACACATAAATTAAATTTAAATTTGTCATAATCTCGTGTGAAATTTTTTTTTTGAAACATGCCCTGCACTATTTACGTGCCGTAGACAATTACATTTCGACCAACACATTAAATCTATTTTACACACTACACATTGAATTTTAGCGCCATCACACTGTAAATCGGGCATTTCTGCAATAAATTCTCTCATTGTGTCCAACTTTGGTCGTTTTCGCGACGTAGGAAACATTTTCAAAACAAACGTAAAACTACGATATAGTATACGACAGCGTAGATGCATACACAACAGATCGGCTTTCGAGTCGCGTTTATTTTGTGTAAACTTTTATGCGTCAGCCACTGGCTTTCAGCGCAGTTTGCGTTGCTCTACTTATCACTTACCTTTGCTGAAATACCTGTTATATATAAAAAAAGAAGGAAATATACTAAGAATTAGTTACAAAATATGAAACCAGAGAGATTTAAGCATTGTTAAATGTGGTGAATTGAATCGCAATTTATTTAAACTGCTAACAATTGTGTTACTGGCTTCGAAAACTCTAATACAAACAGGAATTCTGATATTCACCAATCTGTGGTAACTAATTCATTTTTCTATACGGAAATTTTAACGTTAATTATCCAATGGTAAAAATATATAAATCCATTATCCCACTTGCCTATTATTTTCTTCATCTAAATCTCATTGCAAAAGTTTGTAGTATTTCATTTAAGCAGTATGTTTTTAAACGAGAAACGTATCAGCATGTATTTGTTTTATTGCTATGTAAATTAAGGACGTGTAAATAGAGATTCATTGCACCATTAGTTTGCATTGTGTAAGCTCTCTCAATACAACTTAATTTTTGCACTACGTCTACCCCCTGTGAACAGTTGGTTATTGTTACTACCTCTCACATTGTTTTTAATTGATTATAATAGTTGTGCAATCCACATTGCGCAAACATTAAACGTATATTGCTCTGCTATTTCAAAATGACGTATCTCAATGAATACTGATTTTGAGATAATCAACAGGTATTGTTTCAGCACTGATTGTATTATGTTACTTTTTAGATATTCTTGGATATAAACTTGTGCTATTAATATAGATTTGTTTTTCAGTCGTTATTGTTTTTTAATTAATAGTGCAATACATATAGCCAAAATTCCAGCACTACCTTTTTCGCCAAAATATTGCAAAAAAATACTCTATGTACAATGTCAGAAACTGTATTTATCTTAATTCTAGCTGATGAAATTCGATATACATTCGTCCAACTTACCTAGAAATTATGATTCGGGCATGTCCAATTCTCTTAGGATTTGAAATACATTACACTTTACTGGTGTTTTTCACATATTTGCATGATGCAATATACCAAAACGACGGATTTTTAGTGAACCACCAGTAGAACAATACAACAGAAAAAGGTAAAATCTTGAGTTACGTTATTTTGCCTTACGAGGTCAGTATAAAGAATATCTAATATAGTGGGATATTGGAGTAAAGTGTATCTGCATTTAATATTATTAATTTGGCAAATAATACTAAGGTAAAGAATGTCATTCGGTCATACGGTTGAGAATCCATGAATCCTCATCATTATTATTAACTAAAATTTTCAATTATCAACATTTCATTTTATATTTACAGAATTTGAATTATTTTTAATTATTATTCGAATTCTGGTATTTTGATAATTTATAATTTTAATTCTTTGTTTCTTTAAAAATAACGGACCCCATTAATATTAATTTATAGGAAATAATCAAAGTCACAAGCTATTTTCAATAATTTACATTTACATACCATTTACATGAAATCTAGTAATCAAAATTCTTGATGTCGTCTGTAACATCGCATACGATTCATCGATAGACCAACCGCAAAAATATCGAAGTCGTTGGATTGGTATTTCTGTGACAACGAAGTAAAAAAGATAGAAATGGAAATTTGACATGACAAGTTTTGGATGAAACTACTTGGAAATTTAGTTTAAAACAAATATCTAAAATATTTTGATAAAACCAAGGAGTATAACGACCGAAGTTAAAAAAAAGTCACTGTTTTAAATTTAATCAATATTTCTTGGTCTTAAAAACAATGAAAAGAAGTCAAACCATTAAGAAGAAAAGGATAAAAAAGTTGAGCCCAAGAAATAGAAAAAGGAGTCGAAGGGGATCTGACATCGGAGGATTAATCAAAAAGGACTTTGAAAGAAAGGGGAGGATTTTAACGAAGAATTTTAAAAACACACGCAGACATCACACGGAGGCTTACAGCTGTAAGTAGTTTTTCAAAATTGATTGTAAGTAAATTACAGAGATTAAAAAAGACTTGTGATTATTTTTTAATTTTATATTTTATTGAAACATCTCATTACATACATACAGTGTGACCCATTTGAAATGGAAGCACCCCTGTAGAACCCATATTTGACACTAAATAAAACCATTTTTTTAATACTTAGATCGAAAAGTCTCTTTCCGCACTAAATTTCAGAAGTTTATCTCAATTTTCAAGGCATACTACAATTTTTTTTCGAAGTCGCATAATTTTATTAGCGTTTTTTTTTAACCATTAACTACGCCACCGAATTCAAAAGGTCCTAAAGTGGTATTAACTAAAATTTAATTCAAATATATTTATTAATAAAAAAGTTATGACAGAAATCATTTTTCAAGCTTTACAGTGCATTATTTCATAAATCAGCTTCTTACATCTGTTGACCAAGACAGATCAAAATATGTATAAAAGGAAAACAACTAAAAATTAACTAAACTTATTATTAATGCCACAAAATTGCAAATAACCGTTTTTCTAAAATCTAACTACAATTGCAAAAATGAATGTAATCAATAATACATCTACCAAATTACAAATTTTGAAGAAATAGGTAATACCTACTAGCTACATTGGTTTTTTAAATAATTTCGCTTTACTTTTATTTAGTGCATTTTTATATTACTTTTAATAGTAATTGTTATTTCGTCCAAAAAATACATGTAATTTAAATAAAATCCAAAGTAGGCTATGACGTCGAAATTAATAATTTATAGATGAAGTCAAATGCAGGCTGCGACATTGACAATTTTTGATAGGTTTGATAATTTTTAAAGTAAATCTGTATAAGAAATTGCATTTGTTTACTTTTCAGTTGTTTTTTTATAAACTTTGATCTACCTTGGTCAGTGGATGTAAGAAGCGGATTTATGAAATAATGCACTGCAGGATTTGAAAAACGATTCTCTCACAATCGTTGATACCATTTTAGGATCTTCTGAATTCAGTAGTGTAGTCAGATCTTTAATAAAAAAATCTCTACTAAAATTTTGCTATTTTCGACCTTGAAAAATAATTATAGTCAGCCTTAAAAATTTGGTGTGGAAATAGACTTTTTGACCCACTAAGTATTAAAAGAAATGTTTCATTTTAGTGTAAAGTATGGGTTCAGGGATGATTCCATTTCAATTAGGTCACACCATATACATATGTGTGTCAGATTTGACAAGGACTGTTTTTTGGCGCAGTCAATCATTTGCAATTTCGACATTTGGTAGCGTTTAGCGAAATTCGCCGCCGGCGTTTTAACTAGCAATTAGAATATTAAATTCATCGTTACATACATACCACTTTAACGGAAGTCCAATAGTTGGACAACCCTCTCTTTCGAAGGAAAAGCTAATCCCGTAAGCGTTAGATATAAGAAGACGCAACTGATTTAAAAAGGGCTAAAAATTCAAAATTAGTTTAGGGTTAAATAATAACTCTATGCAAAAATTGACAAATTGCAGTACTTTACGATAAAATATTTGTTTAAAGAAGGTACCAAGACAAACATCAGGGCGGCACTGCGCCTCAGGCAATATATTTAAGTAATTTGGAACAATCGTTCCGGAAATTCGTGTATTTGTATTGTGAACCTTACTATATTTTCCGTTCAATAAATTTTTACTTTCTTTTTCTCGCGGGGAAGTCATATACGTTCTTAGTTAATTTGAGGGTTTCTAATTACATATTATGCCCAGTTTTGTTCATATGTTGCGCATGCTACATTTGACAATTCGATTCTCCCATATTGATTAGGTGCTATGCGTTTAGTAGTAGAAACAACTTTTGTAAAACCATATTTGACATCTCATTAATAATCAAGAAGGAAATATTTATTTTATATATACATAATATATATGTAAATATATCTCATTTTGCGCTGGTTTGAATTACGTCATTTGAATCTAGTTACGTATCATAGTTATACAACCGAATGATTTGAGTACTACACGATTCCAACAACACCCCAACAACTGCTCGCATGTGTTGTTATGCAACAACCTGTCGTTCAACTTCATAGTAGTATTCAATGGTTACGGTATCGATTGTTGTCCTGTATACTTCTACACATTTAGCTCTTATATGCGGCACTGCAATTATCGTTTTAACAAAGGAAAAGACGAGACCTTCATAGATATTGTACCCTAGATATATCTTTGCTGGTTAACAACTTTGTGCGGTTTTAAAATATTTTTTTAATTTGTAAGGTTATTTTAGACACTAACTAAAAGAACTGTAAAATACAAATGTCAAGAGGTACTTAATTCACTAACCTTTTAATCGCATATGTTTAAACCTTAACATTATTTAGTGATTTTATTCCAGTTTTCTCGAGACCTTGAGAAGCATATCAAGCGTAAGATTATTTCATTTTATTAGAATATATTTAAATTATGATGCCGTCATAATATATCTAAAAATTTGGGGCGAAAAGTATACATCTTTATTAATGCATAACGTGCTCTTACTTTCAGAAGTTGTTGCAGAATAGAAATTACTGTATTAGAGATGACTAACCTTGACAAATCCAAATGTTAGCTAAATTACAGAAAGTAAATTGGCAGTAAAGTTTAATCAGACTTGTTTCAAAGAGAAAATTTACTAACGATACCACCAAACGCAAAACTACGTAAGTAACTGTTAATGACTATAGTAAATTGTTTACATACCAAATAAACTAAAGATTTTAATGGATATTTAATTATTAGTTCACGAAATTGTTAGAATAATCAATCTGTTGCTTATTCATCCATAATCAATAAACAGCTTTTACATTACAAGATGCAACAGGCCTCCAATTGAATTAAAATTATTAAGCTCCTTATTTAGGAAATTTATAGTACGTATCTATTATCTTGCGTTTCTTTAGAAAATATAACTGGAAAAGAATGTTCACGCTGCAGAAAAAGCAAAGAAGTGAAATATGGTGAAGCAAATGTAAAAAATACCACTGTTTTAACTCGACATAAAATAGTTGAATGCATTTGTGGTATGCACATCAATATCTAATCAAAGAATTAAAATAAGCCACTTCGATACGGCAAAATATTCAACTTAATACACTTCCAGCATCACAGAAAAAGAAATTACTCTTGATTGGAGAGAAGATTAAATATACATGGAAAAATTTTGGGACAATAAACCGTTGTATTTTTAAAATAAGACCAACTTATACTAAGAATTACAACACGTTTATTTCATTTAATAAAATAAGTAGTTGTTCTAACAAAGATTACATTTAGATTTTACATAAAGTGTTGCTGTCACATTTTTCACTACATATATTGTTATTTTAACCATAATTTTTTCTCCGTGTACTCTTCCACTTAAAACATGTACGTATGTGTAATAGGTAGATAATTAGCAGAAAATAGTGTCAATTAGAAATTAAAAGAAAAGTTAATGGAATCATTAAATTTTATCAGAAATGTTATAATAAAATAGATATTAAGAGCTAAAATCTACATATTTATTAAAACATAATTGCTTGTATTGCTTTCACAAACATTTGCCTAAACCAGTCCCTACCGACAACTAATCAAACTTGTATGAGATAATACTTTATTTTAAATTTTGACAATGTAATTATTTCATTTTAATATTTTAATACTGTACAGATAATATATCATAATTTCATCTATCATTGTACCTTGAAAATTAAAAAAATATGTATTATTAGCGACTGGAAACGATCGCAGTTTCAAGTTGGAAAGTTAATTATCGATTGAGAGAAAAACGAACAGCCTTGATTACTGATTAGATCAATTTTAAATTTAACTATAGGTCATTATTTGCCGGTGTCTTAAAGAGGGAAAAGTATTTTTTCAGCTATTTATTACACATTTTGTAAATATACCTTTGTTGGATTTATACCCTAATTTATTTTAGAGCAGCTCAAACTATTCACTTTACAATACTTTGTCTTTCTTGAACTTTATTTTACGCATATTTTTCCACTGCATTTTTTGAAGAAAATTTATTGTAAACTTCAATGGAATTGTGACTTTCTGCATCTGTGTCCACCGTCAAATCGGAACGTAGTTAGTGCAAAAAGGAAACTTGTCTAAAAAGCTCGAATATGTCTGCTCTCACGTAATATTTACTTTAGAACATATTTTATTCCTTTATATTTTCTAAATATCAAAAAGAAATCACATCTATAATTTTTGTTTATTTACTCTGAAATCCAACGTATTCTTAAAAATTTGACGGGGTAACTTAACGAAATGATGTTCATACAAATGTGCTCTGGAAGGTATTTGAATACCCATCCGTATCCATGATGACATATGTACGTACGTAAGTTAATTTTAAAACCCGAAAATGCATGATTAACCATATAATTTTAAGGTCCAAATATTGTTTATAATTTTAAATGTGTTATAATAATACAATTATAATGTTTCGATTTCCTGGAGAATTTTTGTTAAAGATATCTTTTTTCAATAAAAATACGAAAACGGTAAAGAAAAGGATGAACTAGCTAGTACAGGGGAAGTACGTCACATCATAAAATTGCAACAGTAAGCAAAGAAAATTGACATAAATGACATTTACTACGTCAAAAAGTAAATAGCATAACAAAACCATTACAGTATGAACATTCGATTTCCGATTTGCCAATACTCATTTACAACCACGTTGTTATTAATTCAAATCACTTTTCTGTGAATACATATGTATATATTGGTCTCTGTTGAATCATATTGACATTTAAGAGAGGTTAATAGCATTACAGTTGTTCATAATAGATATAACATTTAGAAAGTTGGACTAAAGAAACAATAACGAAGAGTCGAAGATCTCCCACGTTACATACAATAAGTGAATCGAATAGTGATGCATCTTACTTGTTTTCCAATTTATTATGTTATATGTATCTATATGTACATCTCAGATGCCAGGACGCGTCTGTACAACTGCATACTGTATTTGATAAAAAAGAAATTTATAAGAAAAGTGAGTTAGTAAGCTTTATTACAACTATGTTACTTTTTCATATCAGGTACGTGCTTTTTAATATACTGCGTGTTATGTTCTCCTGGTTTGAAGGGCAATGTTGCTAGTCGTCTGCTTCGGTGTATCTTCCTTGTAAAGAGGGAGAACCAATTGCTTTTGCTTATTCGTAAATAATGCTTATATATTTGTTCGCTTATTTGATTGCTCTCTAAATTAATCACAGTACGTAGGTATAAAACATAAATTTATTATATAAACAGTCCCTTTGTACAAAAAATGCAAAGGCATAACTATTGTGTAATATATTAATTACATAATTCTGTTGTTTCACGTTTACGCATTTATATATATCTCTGTTTCTGAATGCACTACCGGTCCACAACTCTCCGGAGCCTAAGCGCTTGGTCGGGAGACAGCAGCATAGAAAGCCGATCACTACCGCAAAAGTATGTTATACAACTCATAGCTCCCAGATGCTCGTATTATTTCATGTATTTGTAAGATACACCACCTCTAGTATCTACTACTCCTGCTGCTATCCCCGTACATAAGTGAAAAAGTGAGAAACCAAAGATTGTGTGATGAATACTCGCTGAGTTATGCGTAAGCAAAGGAGCGACGATGGACAATAGTAGTACTATGTATTCCTCCCCGGCAGCAAATACATATCGAGCGCTTGTTTCCAATATGTACGCTAGCGGTAGCTCCATCGTCGAGATATATAAATGACTATTAAACGATCTTTACTTTATGCGTTGATGATTTTGGTAATTACGTATATTATAAGAAACTAAATATATTTTTACAATAAATGCGTCCACCTTTAAGGTTTTAATGTATATAAACATGTAATATATGAATTTATATAAAACAAAACAAATGAAATATGGAAATTACAAGAAAATAAAACAAACGATTCACAAATAAGGCTCATAAAATGTCGAGTGTTCGTAACACTGTGTGCGACAAAATTATGGAATAAATTCATTAAATTTGAAGCAATTTCTTTTTCCAAGAAACGCTCGGACAGGTCAACTTCACTTTTTTGCAACAATTTTAAATTTCCCCCACTTCTGATTTTCAAGTAATGACATCTTCAACCATTTTTCTAAATGACAACTCCCGATTATTTTTTTTTTTATTTTGATAGAGCTTTTAGTTGTCTAAGTGGTACCATCAATGTTTTAATACCTTACATCAGAGGCAGATTTCTGCACAGGCGCACGAAGCGCACGTTTGGGTTCTCACAAATAAAGGGGGCCTCAAAACTCAAATTATGAAAGTCTAATCGATAAATTTGCTAAAGCTAAAGCCAGAGAAGTTCCAATTTAATTTGATTTTAATATTCCGAAAAAAAATGTTTATTGATCTATATTCCAGTATATTTTTAATGTTTAATAAACAGCGATAACTATATTGATTGATGTATTTTTTATTAAAGAACCCCACTTTGAAATAAACCAAATACCGGTGCGGTGGTCCTAAATAAGTGAGACATTTTGAAATAACATTGAAAATTAACCAATATCAGCTCACGACTAGATGTGTCTAGATAATAAAAGGTATAATAAATTATATTAAAAGGTACGATATTTCTCATACCTGATATTATCTACTTTTTAAGTGTGTGCAACTAAATTGATTACATAAAACGTGTATGCTTTCCTAATTCTTTTCTTTCACTTTTGGTGTTGAATACACTTGTGTTGACTGCACACATAAGTGCAGTTTAAAGAAACTAATATTTTGACAGCTTGGTAACAAATGTATATTCAGGCGATATTCTAGCAAGTACCAATATGTACATAGGTATCAATCACTATAGTCGTTAATATTATTCCAAGTATGTAATACATTTAATAAAAGTCTGGAAAATGTCACGTGTTAGCAACGTTACGCACATAAAACACAATGGCATTGAATTGTAATAAAATATACATTAGCAGTTCTGTAGCTCAAACAGAAACTAGTAATAGGAGAAAGGTGACGCTTATCGTAATAATGTGTAGTAGTTATTGTATTTCCTATTGTAATTCATGAAATTAATTGCAATAAATTTTATGTAAAGCATATTCATGAGCACGTCCAATGTGCAGCGACTTGTGCCCGTAGGTCTACTTATACTGTAGGTATTGGTTAGGTAACGTTGTTTGTGTGTATATAACAATATAAATTAAATGCATATACATACATATCATAATAAATTATGTAATGATCCGCTTTAGAGTAAATATAGGTATGTAAGTACACATGAACAGCAATAAAATAATTTACAAACAAATAGATTACACTCAATACTTATTGTTAGATAAATGAAGGTACTTAACAAGTTCCAATCTGTGTTAGCAATTTATTATGATCATAAAATTAATCCAAAAGCACGCATCGTCCTTAGCCTCCTATATTTAGTCATGCCAATTTCAATTTATTATTTGCATCGAAATTGGCCCATCAACGTCTATTGTATACTAAAGAAAGGAATGTGTAATACAAATATAAAATTGAAATGAAACATCAACAGTTTGTGCAGACACTTTATTCAAAACGTTTACAAAACACATTCCTGACGATGATAGTATTGTTTTCTCTACTTATTCCCACCATATACATTTGAAGGGGCAAGTGAATGAAGAGGTCAAGTTGCATTAAAAAAAATCTTGCTACGTTTTTGACGCCTATAAAAAAAAAGAAAAACAAAGGAAGAATACCGAACTCCTACGTACCAACCGCGCAAACAACTATTCGGTAAACCTAATTGTTTACCATCTACCTTGTAAGATCTTTTTGGGCGTCCCAGCAGTCCAGCGGAGATTGGGGTGGGGAGAAGAGGGTACTAGATCTCCAAAAATTATTAGTACAAAAAAATATATAGGCGTCACCACGGTTTTATTTAAAGAAAACGCCCAAGAGTATAAAACCGGGAAAAAGATGTTTGCTAAAGGTGGCAGGGGAAAATTTACTAAAAAAATAATAAATTTAACGTTTGACAGAATTCATTTAATAAAACAAAGAAGGAAAAAAAGTTGTTCGTATAAGTAAGTTGTACGTGTTAAATGAAGTTAAAAGTAAAATAAATGTAATGAATGCAAGTGAAATAAATATGTGTAATACGAACTCAAATCACACTGCAACCCTGATTATTTACTTATTATGATTAACAATAATAAGAAAAAGTACCGATCGTGTTGGCCAATACGTTGCAGTTCACAAAATGCAGACATAGAATAGTAGAGAGTAAATTAAAAATAAATTGAAAAGTGAATACGTTAAAAGGAACTTGATTTGAAATAATCTACTAAATTATGAAGAGCGCAATTGAACAACAAGGCAACAAGGCAAACAATAAAAAAAATCTTAGATAGTGACACTTAGCTGGTCCCCGAAAGGTACTGACTGAACGAAGGTAGCGGTGCTCGCTCCAAAATCCTCTTCAGCTCAAAGGAATTAATTTTAATAATTCCAGGAAGGTAAATCCAAAATAGGTAGGTCCAAAAAATAATTTCCAAGAAGGTTGGCATTCAAAAATGTTAAGTCAAAAACAGGTTTAGCGAAAAAAAATTCGCTGGGGCGAAGTTCCCGTAAACACGGGGCAAACAATTTCTAGGACGATGATGAATTAAGATCTTGGCATCACACATGGCAAAGCAAAATGGTAGCTAGAGATGCCGTAATCAAATGTGTTTAACAGTAATCCGGAGCCGTTCTCTCCAAAATATCCAACCAAAATCCAAAACCAACAAACGGCAACGTTTTTAAGTAGGTTTCCACAAATATCCACACAAAGTGATAAAATTCCCAAAACTATAAAATTGGAAGCACTGCTTCACGGACGTCACTAGATAGTCAAGCCACAAGTGATCAAATTGCACCTAGAGAAGAAATTCAGTACAAGATGTAATTCATCCTACCCGGAAAATAGATCACAGACGGTATAGGCTGTCCCAGAATTTGTTGGAAGTGGGAAGTTGGAAGATGCGAACTGAATGATTAGAATGGCATATTACGTAAGTAAGGTTGAATGAATATAAATAATCAAATAAAGCAAAACTAAACATAACAAAAAGAACTGGGAGCAGTAAAACTATAGACAAACAAATGCGCTGGTGTGCCCGTATCATCGAACGAACTTCTCGACTAACCTAATCGAACGTACCGACTCTTGACATCTCGCAATCACACAATCAACTGTTTGACGCAAAAATCCCCGTTAGCAGTATGTAAACAAAGACATTTCCAATTTGAAGAGGAAAACAATAAGAGAAAAGACAAAAGGGGCCACTACGACACAGAACAAGGAAAGTATAGACCCTCAGGAAGAGTATGATCTAATTTTAACTCTTTTCTAGGTGTAGAAAAATTAACAACACTACGAAAAGCAAATCCAATGTAGTATCCGATAACCAAAGTAACGGAAAGAGTAACATAAGGATGAATAACTAAAAGGAAATGCCATAATTAAATAACTTCTCCAACAATAGGAGCCTACATTAGTTTCGTAATAAACCGAAGTGTCCAAAATCCTAACGAGGGCTGTGAAAAAAAGGTTAAACCGATATATTATAAGAGGAAACATAGACAAAATGATTTCACAAATTAAGGTATGCGAAGCTATACAGTGTAGCTGAATTTAAGAGCTTGTCACGTAGGTTAAGAGAAAAATATAGTGCAAAACTTTCCAAAATGAAACGTTAAATTGAACGATATCAGAAATAAAAGTCCGCACATACCCTGAGCACCAAAAGAAAAATAAAACGTATAATCTACTTCTTGTTGTAATGAATAAGTTTCATGAAAACTTAAATGTTTGTCCGTATTATTAATCCACAATCCCTTCTTACTAATCAAACAAATTGCATTTAAAAATAATCATTCAATAAAAGATGCCACATAGCACTATTTAAACCTACTTTGTTCAGAAACAGTTTTTTGTAGCATAACTCTTTTTCCAACCAAAAATTCCTCATTTTCAAATTATTATTTCACAACAAAACCGCTGTACAATTTAAAATTCGCAATTAAATCACACTTTGAACCCTAACAACTTGTTTAACGTTTTATAATATAATTCCCAACAAATAATCAACAACCTACATGCACTACAGTTCCAAACATCTTCTTAAACTAGCAATAAGTTGCTGCACTTGCAAAAACATTTGTTAGACAGTTTGAAAAATAAATCACTTGAAGCACAACGAAACTCATATATGCAAGATTTCCGTGGAAACGACACGATCAGTTTAAAAAGGAAATATCTCAGATGCCCAAAACGTTAGCAAGCAGCAGCTTCTACATACCAGGTATTCTTGCAATGGCAATGGAATTTATCGCTCTATCTGAAACTTCTTCCACATTTCAATTTTCCGGCCTTATCGACATTTGCGAGGCTGTCTTACCTTTTAGTACCTATATCAAAACCTTGATTTACTAGTGAACCGTAATCTATAGATTTTTAGGTTCTGTGACCAAATTACGTAACCTATTCGTAATCTCAACCTCTATTTTAACAAAAAATATTCGACAATGTCTACCAGAAAGTTGCTGTGGGTAAGCTTGCAATTACATTTCAAAAATTGTGACAGTTTACCCTCTTCACCTGGAGTTTTTCACAGCTTTGCATGTATGTTATGTTTTGAATTGGTTCGTTATTGTTTCTATTTTCTTATGTCCTATCTGTGGCCAAATTTTAGGAGTGAGGTGTACAATATAAGCATATACCATTTCTTCATCTCTTATCATCGCCTGTTCAAACTTCTTCAGGGACATTGGCACATACGTGTACGTTTAGTTTTCTTTTGAAATAAAATTACTCCAAGAAAAAAAATGTTCAACAGCCCCATATCTGGACGTTATTTTTTTGTGTACATTTATTTTTCAATATATTTTTTTTTACTTATTGAATTGTTATCAACGTAAAATGAACAACTCTTAATAACGAAAAATAATTAAATTGATTTTTTTCACTTTAAAAGGTTCGTACCTGAAGGCTTTCGATATTTCTTGTTTTCTGATCTTTTGTAAAATCTTTACTTGATTGGATTAAACTAGATACACAATAGATTTTATGTCAGTTTCGCTGATAGGCTTGAGTGTAAAACTATCAATTTGTTCTTTTAAAATATCACATCTGTGGGTAGAAGCAGAAAAAAAAGTATAATCCTTGAATGTCAAAAAACACTAATTTCATTGCTTGCATTAGCTACATCACTGACAACTAAATTCAGGGTGTATGGCGAACATGGAATAAATAATGCTCTGAGGATTGAAATTCGCCTTTGAAGACCCAAATGTTTTCCTCGTATGTAGGCACAATTGTCGTACTCCTGCCCTCGAACATTTTATAGTTCTAAATCCAACCTAGGGAGTAATTCTTCTACTACAAATTTACATAGACTTTTACTACCGCTAATAAAGGTAATTTTCATAACAACCTAGAATCTCTGGAGATTTTACGTTAGCAGTTTTCAAATAGGCAACTTTCCCTTAATTCCCTAAATTTTGATGCGACCCCTACTTTTGAGGTTTTATTTAATACACAGTAATGTCATATATATGTAGTTTTCTTCTTACTTTTTATTGTATTTTGTTCCCTGCAGACGATAGATGTCGCCAACAATTTTTCTTAAATTCTTTTAAATGTAGTCTTTTTATATATATATATAAAGACTCTGTTTTAATGCATTCACAGTAGGGGAGAAAAAGGAACTCAAGGTTTATTCTTTTACGTTTATTGTAAAACCGGTCGTCATTTTAGTATGTTATGTTCGTCGCCTTTTACACCGAATTTTATAATACTTAACATTATCTTTACAATAAGTAATCCTCTCATTGCTAATGAATTATACCGATTGGGAAAATGCGAAATTAGCCATATTGCTATCTTCTCCTCGCTTTCAAGCAGAGAAATTAGCGGCGGCAGATGGCTCAAGGTTACCGATGTGGTTAGTTACAAGGTAGACTGCATTATGTGCGGACGATCTTAGTAAGAATATCTAGAGTATTTATTTTTCTTTTCATTTCATCAGAATCTGTTTTTATTTTCGTCTTTGGAATACCTTATTAATTTCGTCTAAGCTTCCTAGCAACAACAAAATAAATATACGAAACTCTCATTTCCAGGCGACCATGATTTCAAATTATTACGTACATACTTGCACACAGTAGGTCTACACCCCAACATTGTTACAAGTATACTAACGCGCAACTCGCATCGAATCGATTGGATTTCACTCAGTCCCCTCCACGCTCTCTCGCATGTACGGCGAGAGAGCGAGGATAGGGTACTGATATAGCTAATTTCTCATTTTCCCAATCGGTATATTGCAAATTTAAATTTTAATGTTTTATCAAATTTGACAAAAATTTTATTTGCATTCTATTAACTGTAAGTATTCTAAAAAAAAATTCTAGATTTTTACAAATAATTGTTCTTTCTACACTCCCAACGTATATTATTTTTATCTTAATTTAATAGTTTATACTATAAATTGTTAATAATTTATTTTACCTTACATGGTATTTTATCAACAATTCCACAATGATTATTTATTATTGCTGTCCATTTACATAAAAAAACAAAATTGTAATATAAATTTTGTACAACATAAGCTATTAGCTAGTTCGTGATTACTATGGATTATTTTCAGCCTGCCTGAAGATAAGCTGAAATTGGCTCGAAACCGGTAGCATTGTATTATTTAAAGAGCTATTGTGAGATTAAGACCATCATTACCACCTTTTCCTAGTTATGAATCACTCACATAGAGTCTCCTTGAATCGTTTATATAAATATATTTTTGATTTTCTTTCGGTGCGGTATGTTTGGCCGCCCTAATTTGGTCGCCCACATGCGGTGCACGCAATTGCCTGTAAGTAGGCCCTGCTTATGATGAACAAATGTTTTTGATACTATTTACATGTATACTATTGAATAAGTTGAAAGATCAAGTTCGCACTCATTCCTTTGGTACGATAAATAATGTTAAAGCCAGCTCAAGATAAATAATGCTAAAGCCAGCTCAAGATACAGTTATTGTAGTACTACAAGGTCTACCAGCATCTTTACCTGCGTGTGTGGAGGTTTCTAAACAAGCTGCATACCTATACAAGAACTTCATACACAACAGCCACTCAACGCAAAATACGTGCAGGACGTATTTAAACGCACACCTCTCCCCTAGATGTTCTAAAGTTACGCGTAAAGTGAATGTTCTCAGTGTCGCATGAGCTATGTATGTATGTATTAAGTTACGTAACATCTGTGCTCGGGGATTCGAATATCATCTTGTTGCAAACGAATTGATTACTGTTTCAGCTGCGGCTGATTACACCTCGTTCTTCGGCATGGAATTTATATCCGTCGCTCGCGGAATTTCATTGTTTTTACTTTGCAGCGCCTTGCTTTGTGACAAAATCTATTATGAATCTAGCCTTGAATTATAAGAAAGGCGACTGCTGTGAGATTAGTATGTAGTAACAACTAAATCGCAATGCCAACATCGTTATAATGATTACCTCTTATACTAGATTTGGTATAATCGAAAAGGCGATTGTTTTAACATATCCTTTTTTTTCTTACTGACGTGGTTATTACACTTTCAATGATACTACACCTATACTTGATTAATAAATGTCCGATTGAATTGCTACATAGAATTTTATAAAATTGTAACAGAAAAGTTTGTATGTTCATTACATGCAAATATTACACAAAATAAACTGAATTAAATTGAGAATAGAAATACAGTAGACTCCTATTGTCCAAAATCGGGTTATCCGAAACTCCGTTTTAAACGAAATCAGATGTAGCTAGAATTTTAACTACCGCTCTATCTGAAATACTGGTCAAAACGCTCCCAATTATCCGAAATGATTTGTTTCGAAACGAAAATGTGCACCATTTTCGCTTCAACGCTTTCACAATCTTGTGAAAACACGTGGCGCCCCTTATCGAATTGCTTCGATCAGCGGTTAGTTAGATTTTGCATCGCCCGAGGTTTGGTTATGTAAAACTTTAACAAGGGCGAAGTTTCTGCGCCTGCTTATAAAAAAAGTAAAGATCGAGTCACTATTCTCCCTTGCAGCAATTATCTGGACATAATAAAATTCGCCTCATATGTATAGGAAAATCAAGAAAGCTAGAGGTTTTTAAAAATCCGAGCCCTAACCTGATGCCGTTGTACTATAGACATAAAAAAACTCATGGATGGATTCGAAATTGTTTAGAAACTAATTTTTTGAACTTTATAAGTCCGCGGCGCGCTTACAAGTTTAGCAGTTTGTCCCGGCGTCCTTTTCAAAATATGTGTACAATGACTTAAATCGGGCACAGAAACGAAAACTCTTAAGATAAACCTCACAATACGAAGCTCACATTTATTAAAATTGAATCACAAGAACCATCAAACTAAAATATGAAAATACAAAAAAAAAAATGAAATAAATGGTAGAAACCTTCTACGACAAGTAAGTTAATGCGAAGGGTAAGCTTGCCGATCGTCACACATTTTTTCAAAACGCGGAATAAGGTTTGATACTGCCACTTATTATATTTGCATTTTATTTCAGCTACAGCAGAAAATCCTGCTTCGCATAAAAAGCTTGCCGCAAAGGCAATGTGGGGATCCTTACAGCTTTTCAACTCAGAGTTGGATATTCATTTTTGATTGATATCCAAAACTCCACTAAATCGGAAGAAGCAAATTTTGTTTTCAGGCTGTTGCCGCAAAAGAATTTAATTAGACTCTCTTCTTCCTGCTAAGTGAATTCTGATGGAGCTTGAGCACGGAAAGGATCTTGGATCCAGGCAAATTTCTCGATATTGTCTTCCCCAGAGTATTTTGCAAACCAGTCAGTGAGCTTTGAGAGGTGTTCCTTGAAAAGGGATAGTAAGTCTCATGAAACAACGAATTTATTACAGGCCACATATTTGTGCAATTCAGGGAAACAATGTTGACCGCCATCTTCATTGATTTTTCTTATCCATAACTGCAGCTTTTTTCTAAATGCCGCAATCTTCTCCAAAAGTTTCAAAATGTGCATGTCATTGCCTTGCAAAGACAGATTGAAGGAATTCAGCTTGTTAAAGATATCGCACAAATACGGGATAAGACGTTGCCACGTGAACTGCAGTACTATAGCAGGGCCATGTGTTCAACTCCCATGTCCATGCAGAGCTTTTTGAAAAATCTGGCTTTCAGTGGTCTAGTTTTTATGTAGTTTACTACGTCTACGACACATTCTAATACGAAATTCAATTGAGAGCTCATCGACTTCGATGCAAGTGCTTCTCTATGGATGATCCGATGGGTTCCCATAGCATGCGGTGCTTTGCTGCGAATAAGTGCCTGCAATCCTCCATAGCGATCAGACATTGATCGAGATCCCTCAGTACATATACCGATGCACTTTTCCCAATCCAAATCATTTTCGGTTATAAACTTGTCAAGCATTGCAAATAAGTCTTGAGCCTCTGCGCTTCCTTGCTTTTGCAGAACAGAGGGTCTTCAACGATAATATTATCATCCAGGAAGCGTACATAACAAATAAGACGTGCGTCTTTGTTACTGTCAAAAGCTTCATAAAGTCTCGGACCAAATTCCGTGCCTTTCATTTTCCTTATTAATTGATCATTGAGATCCAGAGCTATGTGACGGATTCTTCCACTAAAAGTATTAATGAACAAAGGTACATTTGAAATTAACTTTTCCGCCGATTTTCCCAGCATAATATTAACCATATCAAGAGCAGTCGGTAGAATAAGCTCTTCTGCGATGATGTGAGGTTTTTTGCACTTCGTCACTCTATATGCGGCCTTAAAAGATGCTAGCGGTGCGCTGCTTGATACTGAAGCTTGTTTTGTAAACACACTTTTTCGCTTTTGTAAATCCTGCAATTTCCTACTAAAGAATTCGGGAGATTTTTCAACCATGTTAAAGTGATTGGACTCGAGATGTCGCTTTAGTTTACTTGGAAGCATACACTGGGTCGCTAGAACTTTTAAATAGAACACACACCGCGGTCTCTCTTCATTGTTTACTTCTGCTGAAGTAAAGTCAAAATTCAAATAGTTATCATCGTATTTACGATATTTCCGTTTCTTTGCCACCCCACCACTTGTCGATGCTTCATCACTCTCGCTTGAACTGTCAACTTACTTATGAAATAAAGATCATTCCACTTTTCTACGACGAAAATACAAAGCGACACACTGAAACAAAGCGGACGCTCCTCTGGTAGCGGGCGTCTTAAAACCGTTTACTTATCTTCTTAGATGTTTACTCTTCCATTGTTATTTAGGAACTGAACTGGTTCACCGAAGTGGTACCGTATATATACTAGCCGCCCCACCTACTTAGAACTTTCGCGAAATTTCGGCAATGTCCGATAGTATGCTATATAAATCTACTAGGAAGTTCTATAAACTTCACGAAAGTTCCATTCTTTTCTGGAATATTCTATGTGCTTCGAGAATGCTCCATATCCTTCTAGAGAGTTCTACAAGCTACGGGAACGATTTAGTCTGGATGTTTTAGAAAGTTCAATTAGCTTCGAAGCCGTTTCGAAATGTTCATTCTAGAATGTTGCAGACTGCTATGTCTGCCCAAGAAAATATTGATGGATGGGTTCAGTTAGAAAAGGAAGATGCCGAACAGTTGTCAAACTTAGACCTAATTAATCTAACTAGTGAAAATGAAGATCCTCATGACGAAGAGGAAAATAATGAGGTAGAAGGAAATCCAATGCAAAATATTTCACACCGGGAAGCAGTAGAGTGTTTAAACAAGGCAATAATTTAGTTATTATCTTGACCACCTGTGATTGAAGATTTCCTGGCACATTCACGAAGAGTCACAATTACATCTGGAACTTCCTCATGTGAAACGAAATTCTCCTTACAAATGGCAAACTGGTTCATAGAATACTTTTGAGCCAATCGTCATCCATCTGCAGAATGACCCCAAGAATTTTCCTGAAGTCACTTCTACCCCTGTCGACATGAGGAACCCGTATTTTTACAGTATCTCCAATCTTGCCTCTTGGGAACATCGATTTAGACTTTAGCCTCATCTTTTTTGCCTGGCACTGCAATGCACTTATGGCATTTTCTCTCTTCCTTTTAGTAATGCTGATTTTGTCTGAAATCATACTTTCTCCCGAAATGTCCTCTACAGCACTATCTCCGTCCCCTGTTTGTCCGTCTTCCTTTTCACCATCCTCTATTACTTCCCCATCTTCTTCGCCACCATTCTCTGTTTGTCCATCTTCATCTCGTACTAAAGCACCTGAAGAAGAGTCGATTAAGGTTTCCAGATCTTCTTGTAAGACCGACTTTTGCTGGAATCCCAAACATAGACTCGTATGGGCTGCAATTTATGCCTTCATGATGGGTTCTATTCTTCATGAAATGTACAAATCTCAGACTCTCAGACCAGTGTGGAGTTTGGTTTGTTTCCGTCCAAGTCGTCAGCATGTTTTCAATGTCCTGATTCGTGCGCTCCACAGAGTCTTGCGACTGGCTATGTCTCGACTTTCCATGAACTATCTTCAATTCACTCCACATTTCGCATACCTCTTGAATGATGTGATTGCAGGATTCACGGCTATTATCACTTTGCAGTATGCTAGGAGCGCCCAAAGTTGTGAAAATATCAAGCAGGTTATGTGCAACTTCCTCTGCTCTTTTACTTATCAAACGCCGCAACTGTACAAATTTCGCAACATGATCTTGATAAAGGAGGATGAATTTTTAGTCATAGTCAGGCTGACTATGCATGTCAATTAAATCAACCTGACATCTTGAATTCATCTTAAAAATCATGGGACGCACTACAAGTCCTTTTTTTTGCTACTTTTGGTTTCTCTTCACAGGTTTCACATAATGTCAAGTACATTTTTACCTGTTCTTGAGTGATGTTTTTGTATATGTTCTGCAGCTGCTTCAAAATTCTTGTTCTTCCTCCATAAGTGTGTCTCGTGAATTATGTTGAAGATCTGCTCTGTATGCACATAACGGACATAACGGACTGATGATGACTCGTCACTCACCGGGTATATTAATTTTTCACTATCACCCAAATTCATAATGTCGCACTGCTTCAATCGTTGACAATCCTCAGGTTTTTCCCCACTGGTATTAGATTTTGACACTCGCACTTTCTCAATTAAGTTCTGGTAGCTTTCTTTACGCATCATCCCACTATTTTCTTTCTTATTCTTAAAAGAATTCAATAAACTTGCATCAAAACGAGCCTCCATTGTGTTAAAACGACCGGTATCCATATCAAGATAAGGCATCTGCATTCAGTGAACACTCAACCTCGACTGTCATGAAAGCAAGCAATCAGATGCCAACGTGCAACTAAGACAGGTTGAAACTTGGACACAGACAGGTTCAAACCTGCATAAGTGTGGCGTTTATCATACTAACTAGAGGGTGCTGGATATTATTCATAATAACACGTTGATGTGATTAATTCTTTAAAATATAAAACATTTATCACATTAATCAGAAGCGATGATGTTATGTATAATACCCGGTTATTATGCATATTACCCTCATTTATCAAAGTAACGGTAACATATACACTATTTACCTATATATTGACAGCGTGTATTTAAGGTAAGTATATCGAAAATTTAAAGTAAATATTGCGAAATCTCTTAATGAGACTGCGATATTCTCAAAGCGAGTAAGATGGACACTTAAACGTCGATCACCACAAACGACACGCTACCAAACCCATATGTTCATTATGCAGCAGATTTGAAGAAAGTCTGTATAATGGTGTAACATTTAAACACAAAAGTACCACAAAGAATTTATTACACCGATTTAAGAGAAATCTCCATATTGAACCACTACACCTTCAATTCTAAATTCTAATAAAAATAATTTCTTCAAGGACTCATGATCAAATGGGCAAATTAATTGTGCAAAGAACTACATAGACGGTGGTGTGATGGTGGTTTTAGAGTAAGAATCGTTTACTTGGAATTAGATTTAAAATAAGTAAGTAATAGTCTTGTAATCATTTTACTTGTTTCAAGAATGTTCATAGTTGTAATAAAATTAGCGTAACTTTAAATTGAATGTATTGAATACTTCCTGTAACAGTATTAGCTTACATAGATCACATAAAAATTTCATACACTTAATTCGAATAGCGCTGCTTTCCTCTATAAATATATTTTGAGTAAAGTTTTAAAAGTTTATTGTATATACAAAATTAAAAATCAGGAAACATATGGAACAAATCTACGATATCTCAAGCACTGGTTCACCAAAAGAGGTAATGAACTGATTTCATACTTTAATGACAGTAATTAGCCTAATCGTATCCGGTCTTTGGGTAATACCAATGTCGAAATAATTTTATTTTACATCCAACGTAATTGAGTGTGTACTGAAAAAACTAATCATTAACTCTTCGCAATCCAACAACAAGAAACATAAGAGTAAAACATTATGATATCATAGAAATTCAGGTTTCTACATGTGCAAAACTTCTCGTTTTTAAAACTATTACAATCACATACATTCATGAAACTGGCTTTAATATTTTTGAGTGCTTATAAAATTTTCTTTTGTCTATTTCATTTTGCAAAAGAAAAATGAGACAAATTCCGCAAACAACATTGATTATCGTAATGGAAAACAATACTTAAAAATTTAATTCATCTTAATTGCAACTGCTGAACTTACACTGTGTACATTTTAATATAATTTCTTGATTACTAGGGTCAAAACATCACAAGTAAGGCATCTACAGTTTAGTAATAAAGAAAAACATTATGAATATCTGAAATTGAATATGCTTTGGATTTTACAACGTTGTTTTCTAAGTATTAAAGAGCTACAAATGTACTTTCACTTAATATTTTTGTATATAGTAATACCAACAATTTTATGGTTATGAGTAAAGCTGGCCACGAGCGGTACCGCGCAGTAGCGTAGAGTCGACCAGGCCCCGCGTTCCACTTGAGTTATTCTGCTAATAGAGAGGTTTGCTGCCGCAAATAATTTCGCTCATCTTTTAAATAAAAATTAAATAACACGTGCTCAAATACTTACCATTTTAAGAGTCCTCCGTGAAATCACAAAGTGAATAATGTCTGTTAAATATCTGCAACATTAGATATGTTTCAACTGTTGTTTCGGCAAAACTAGTACGGCATGAGGAAAAAATGCGTTTATATGAAGAGAACGAACGTTCTACATTTAGTGACGTAATATTTGCGTAAGTAAAATAATCTTTCAAATAACTTAACGATTCTGTTGACGCACCTTCACAAATGTGTCTTAATGTGCCAAAATCAGAATTTTTCTCAAAAACACTTTCAAATTTTTCTAGAACAGAAACACTTTTTGCGTCTTCAATCGCGCAAAGCTGTGCGTGAACATGTTGCACTATTTGTAGAGATTCTTCTAACGGCACCGCAGGATTTTGTAATTTTTCTATTGCATCTGCTAGCCCGAAGTAATTGTCGTGAATGATTTTTAAATCCATTTTAACCTGACTATCTTGAAATTTCGACTGGCTTTTCTGGATAGCGGTAGCTTCCTTTGTATCGAATTGTAAAACCACGTTTTTAATATTGTCAAAATATTTATGATAATAAAACACGGCCTGAAGCCATGTTCCCCAACGAGTTAGAATAGGTTCTGGTGGCTCTGGTATACGGGGGCACAGTCTGTGAAATTCGCGAATACGTTTCGGTGATTTGGCAAATACTGCTTTGGTATGCCCTATTAAATCGTCTACCTCAGGATAACATTTTCTGATACTATCCGCCACAAGATTGAGAGCATGAATTTTACACGTAATGTGTAACAAATTAGCAGAATGCTTTTTAAGAGACCGGCCTACAGAAAGCATGTTTGCAGCACCATCACTCACTAACATCAAGAGTTGGTTTGTTGAAAGTTCAAACTTGTCCAATGTATTTAACACTAACTTTGAAATTACTTCCGCAGTACACTGTTGTATTCGTTTGGAGACTAATAGAATTGAAGGTGCCGATTGATGAAGTTCCAATTTGCGTGCCATTACATTAAGAACAGAATGTTTCTCCCGATCTGTTGTTTCGTCGACACATAACCACAATTTTTGATCTTTCAACTCCGATTTTATTTTTTGTTCAATATGTTCGCGCGCAGATGGCACAATTCTTCGTAACGATGTTCGACTTGGTAATTTGCACTCCGAATAGTTATTCCAAAAGCAGATAAATGGTTCCTTGTCTAGTAAATTAAACGGTATATTACATGCGATAAACGTAACGCATAAATTAAATATAAATTTTTCATTGTCTCGTGCGCAATTTCTTTTTGAGACATGCTTTTCACAATTTACGTGTCGTAGACAATGTTGTCTGGACCAACACATTAACAGGATTTTACAGATTACACATTTAATTTTAGCACCTTCATATATTAAGTCTGGAATTTCTGCAATAAATTTTCGAAGTTTGTCCGACCGCGGTCGTTTTGCTGACGAAATCATAATTTTTCTAGGACAGATAAACAATTGCGCAAATGACCGGCAGCGAAAATGTCCGTACTGCTCCGCAGACGAAGTAATACTGCCGTTCCTCTCGGTCCGAACTGATTCTACGCCGATGCGCGGTACCGCTCGTGGCCAGCGTTAGTTATGAGTTATGAATAGAATCTAAATACAATTAGGAGCGGCTTAAAATGAATTGAAGGAGGGCCATTAACTGTTAAAAACACTCCTGAATATAATAGAAAAGGGATTATTTGGCAAGACTATTAAATTAAATATTGATGCATTTTACTTTTAATATATACATACATTCAGAATACAGAATTTTAATCTTTGTTACGTAACAACCTATGTAAGTAAAGCAAATTAATATTTAACATGTTTCTATGACCGTTATTAAAGCATTAAAGCGCCTCGGTATGGCAATAGTTCCAATTATGTAGATACTGCATAATTAAACAACAACAACAAGGATATAACAGAGAAATATTTTGAGTTTGAATTTAAATCTATGCAAATTTTGACGAAACTATTAAAGAAGAGAAAATTATTTTATTTTTTGAACACCGTTTACTTTCAGTGGTAAGGTAATAAAAGTTTAACTTGATCATTATTGTATCTCACTAAATGTTACAATGAACTTAATAAATGGTTAAGATTAATAATAGAATTATATTCATTACTGAATTCTTCTGATCCACCATGAAGATTTACGCTATTTTTTTTCTAATATGAATCTATCTGCATACAGGTTGTTTTATCTTCTACTAGAGCTTTGGGTAATTGTGCTCTCTTGACTGAATTTCTTGATAGTTCAAAACAGTTCATTCTTATATTAAGAAAAAAATCCATTCTTATAAAAAGCAAATTCTTGGGAATTGAGTAAATTCTCGGGATGAAGAAATAATTTTGCTATTCTATGCAAGTACTTCATATTCTTAGTTACCAATAAGATATGTATCAATGCAATAATACATAATTAATGGACAAAATAAGTAGTTCTAATTATGTATACTAATTATTTGTTCTCATCAATCCAATTTTCCGGTTAGAAGACAACATTTACTCTACTGTTTCCCCGTTTCAACGTGAAACAAGAAAGCCCAAAAACATATAGAGATTTCTACACCATCTACCCTACTATAGCTTAAGTGACCAATCACATTGTTTTGATCTTCCAAACACCAAATTATTATTAATAAGGTGAGTTGTACTTTGAAGTAAGAAATTATTTTCTTAACTCAAGAAACGTTTTAAGAATTAATGCTTCTGTTAAAGAAATAACCCCAAGGAAATAGATGTACTCTTTGGTAATTAGAATATACTTTTCTGTGTGTACGAACAGTTCCCGATGTTTAGATTTTCCCTATAATTAACAAAAAAAAAGGGAAAATAATCTTGGTACCACTATTACAATTACTTTGAAGAAGTACTGGGACCAAATTTGGATTGCGATAAGGTAGAACCAGTGCCCAAGTCGTGGAAGACTGGTTTTCTCTACGAGGTATCAATCAGTGTGAATAATGGTGACTGGACCGCTATCTTATCTTATTGTGCATCACACCAAACTAGAATAGGAATGGCATCAAAGGAGTCTTTTGTTTAAAAGTTTTAAAAAATTCTCTGCAATATGATTACTGCCCACCAGGTTTATTATTGAGTATTTGCCCTGCCCACATATTTACCGATAAACGAAATTGAAAAAAAATTGGCGAGTTTCATGACAGCTCTTATATTCCGAGAGCGCCTTTAAGTACTGAAATATCTTCCGCAGGGGATCTTTTCCAAATTTTGTTAAATTTTCTAATTTTAAATTGAATAAATGATTCTTGTAAGTTCGCAATTTTAGAACGAATTTCCAACTCAGTAAAATGAAATTAACGAATTTTAAGATTTCGAAAGTAACTAACCTTTAAATTTTTGAACGAAGCCAATGTATATAAACCCTCTGTTTATATACCCACCACAGGAAACTGCCTGTTCTGAAGATTTAACCTTTTTCTCTTCTAATAAAGACTTTGAATACACAATCGAACACTTATATTGAGATTGGATTTAAGACAAACTTTGATTCAACCAAGGCCGAATAAAGATTGATGAAAATTTATGGCGTCGTTCATCTTTCTTTTATTTTAATTCGCGAAAGAACGGCGATTGTTTTATTTCACAGCCAATTTTGATAATTTAACCCAAATAGAAACTTTTCGATGACTTTCGATCAAATGATAGTAGCATACGAGAACGAATGCAGCGACTTAACCAGGAGGTTGTATGTTAATGATTCTGTAATCCAAACTGTCACCCACAAGCTTTAAACGAGAAAATCCACTGCTACTTTACCGAAACCTTTCAGATAGACTTAATTGATGAAATATTATTTGTTGTACTTTGCAATTTATGCTGTTAAGAACTGGGTTGCTGAGTTTAAGCGTGGTCGTATGAGCACGAATGATGAACCCCGTAGTGGACGTCCTAAAACTGCAACTGCCTCGGATATGATTGAAAAAAAGTCCACCGTATCGTATTGGATGATCGTCGAGTAAAAGTGCGCGAGATAGCAGACATAGTGGCTATCTCAAATGACAGTGTGCACAGAATTTTATCTGAAGAATTGGTAATGAAAAAATACTCCGCGCGTTGGATGCCGCGGTTGCTCACACCGGAGCAAAAACTGAATCGTTTGAGTATTTCTCGTGACCTTTTGGCACGTTTTCGCCACAATCCGAAGGACTTTTTACGCCGTTTCATAACCGTCGATGAAACCTGGGTCCACCATTATACTCCCGAAACCAAAGAACAGTCCAAACAATGTACACACAAAGGTTCTCCGCCACTAAAGAAGGCAAAAACGGTTTTGTCAGCAGGAAAGGTTATGGCAACTGTTTTTTGGGATTCTCATGGAATTATGTTGGTCGATTACTTAGAAAAGGGGAAAACAATAAATGGCGAGTATTATGCCACTTTGTTGCAACAACTTAGCGACAAAATTAAAGAGAAACGGCCTCATTTGGTAAAGAAGAAAGTGCTTTTCCATCAGGATAATGCGCCTGCCCATAAGTCTATTGCAATGGCCAAAATTCATGAATTGGCATTTGAATTAGTGCCTCATTCGGCCTATTCCCCAGATTTGGCTCCCAGCGATTATCATTTGTTAACCTGAAAAAATGGCTCGGCGGATAAAAGATTTTCGTCTAATTCCGAGGTAATCGCTGCTGTAAATTGCTATTTCGGGGACTTGGATTCATCGACCTACAAGGAAGGTATTGCTAATTTGGAATATCGTTGGAATAAGTGTGTTGAGCGAGCAGGAGACTATGTTGAAAAACAAAATGTTTTTTGTCGAAAAAGATGCGTTTTCTTTGTTAGGCCACGTAGTTTCCAAACGATCCTCGTACTGACTGTAACTTGTATCGTACGCTGCGGATACTGAACACTGTATACGTGAATATAACTTTGTATTTTGTAGCACTTACATATCTCCAAATATTTTTTATAGGAGAACTTTTTCCCCAAATTACTCGGGGAAGGATTTATCTTCCATCCACGCACTAGATGGACACGCTGTATACACAATAAAAATTGTCCGATTGAAGGAAACTCTATCACTCTCGTCATATTATACTACGAGACCTGTATTACACAATCCAAACTGCCAAGTCCACTATGCAAATTTTTATAAGTATCTTTGTAAATCAAAGCATGCCTTAGAAGATAAGAGATAGAAAATATAAATTCATTACGGTCGTATTCTCAAAAAAAAAAAACCGCCACTCTTCATTTGATATGACATTAAAACTATATTCAGTGATACAGATTACTTCTCATATTTAATTGTTGCTATCGCAAATAGACTAGGACGTTCACATCACATTAATTATAGATACGGCAATTTGTAGGCGCCCTTATTTCTTGTCCAAGTAAGCATGGAAAATAGAATTACAAAAGAAGAAATTAAATTAGGATGCAGATTTAATTCCAGTTAATTTGCAAATTTCATTAATTAATCACGATTATAAGTTTATTTCAAGGTCTGTAGTTTTATATGCAAACGAAGAAAAAGGAAAATATACGTCCTTACGTATGTATTATAAGAAGTACGCTAGCGTCCTTATAAGGTTAAATTACAAAAAAAGAACCACAAACAATAAACAAATTAAAATATCTAATGTAATAATTACTGCTAACTACACGATGCAAGCGCATGTAACTAATTAAACACGAATGTATTCAATTTAAATCATACTTTAATGTAAGAAGATATATAAAAAGTATCCTTGCACATATTTAATTACTTTTTTCGGATTGCGGTGATACCTCTCGATAATTTCGACGAAATACGGAAACGTAATTAATATTCAATATTATCATAAAATCATGATGGAGGATTCGAGGTCGCAGGGAAACTAATCAAATCGATTACGCTTTAATACAAGAACAGTATGCTCATTTAATAAAAAAACGTATAGGAACATATCGAGGAGCAAATATCAACTCAGATCATTTTCTTGTGGAGGTGAAGGTAAAGGAAATAAGGGCAGAGAGAACAAAGCACAAATAAAATCTGGAAGATCTAAAGATCTTAATCGTAACAAAGAAGTACAAGCAAGATATATTAGACAAATTCAATACAGTAGAAGACAATGATAATACAGAAAAGTAAATGGGAAAAATTAGAAAAGACAAAGAAGGCAACAAAAAAACGCTTAACAAAGCAAACAAGAAAAAAAGGAAAGAGTGGTTGGATCGGGAATATAAAATGGATATAGAGAAACGGAAAACATTAAGAAAAAAGTTATTGGAATCGAACAAAGAAGTGAATAAAATAAAATATCGAGAAAAAAGAAAAAGACAAAATGATGGAGGAGAAATATAAAGAAATGAACTTCTATAAAGATGCTAAGGAAAGATTACCATGTAACAACATTCCATTACAGAAACGAAGAAGGAAATTTAATTAGTGACGAGAAGAAAGTGGCAGACAAATAGAAAGAGTACTTCCAAGAGTTACTAAACGAAGGAGCAGAAGAAAGCGAGAACCCTTATTTAGGCCTAACAAACCAACAGGACCCAGAGGAACCTATTAGAGAAGAAATAAATAATAATACTTATCATAAACAAAATGGAAAATAACAAAAATCCTGAACAGAACGGAATAACCGCGAAGAATACACATGATATGGTGGATCGTTAGTAAGAGACAAAATTTACGAAATTATAAAAGATATCGGCCTACCTCGTATTACATTTTTGAATACCCCATTTCAATTCATGTCAACTTCCTCTAATATCCCCTTTACCCATCTGCCTTAGCTTTTGAGATAATCTGAGACTTTTGTAAATTTCCGCTTTCTTTAACGACTGATATCTTGAACGCCTTGCAAGCCAGAGCGATTTTTTATATACCGCGTTTGTAAGTTCCGTAGTAAAGTGAACTGCTAAAATATATGGACAGTGTTACAACGTTTGCCCGCTATGAGTAGGTAGTATAGGTATAAGGTGGGGAGCCGCGCTAAGCGAATCGGGAACGCTCCTAGCAAAAGCGACAACATTATTCGCTATATGTATAGGTCTTGTAAAGATATTAATTAGAAATAAACTGTAAAATTTAATTCATACATACAATTTCCACATCTATTCGAAGCACCATTTTCCCACATACAACCTGGAATGCGATTCTTTGTTGAATATGTAGTAGCATTTTGGGAGTAATATTTTGTGTAATGTCATGGCTATGCAATGCCCTCAGAAATTCACACAAATATTTCTATTTAGCTAAATTGCGAAATACTCTAAACAACTTTCACTATGTTCTTATAACCTTTTTTTACAACTGAAAAGATTTAGGATACAATGCTTCAAATAAATCTATTCCTTTTATGCTGAACTCTAATCGGGGGGTTATATTGAAAAATAAAAATTATTATATTTTGCCAAGTTTATTTTCTCTATATCAGGCCGAGAATTTATGGCGCTTACCTCGTATTATAGTTATCACCATAAACCCCGAATATTATGTATTGAAACGTTATTTACAAGCAAAATATGCCTGTATATACTGACAAGATGGCGCCAAGTGTGGACTGTGCAAATATTGCTCCGATTTGTATGCGGTGTAAATCGAAAGTGATTACGGGTTTTAAATGTAAAAATTACCCTAATGTATTCCACCTTAGTTGCGCGAAGTATTGTAATACAATAGTCGATAGCACATCTGTTATTTGTTGTGAAAAAGAAGAAATTGGTGCTGACACGAACTCGTTGTTTTTGATGCTATGTATGAAGTCGCTAATGTGGATAATGCTCATATGTATATGCATTTGCATCATTAAGCAAAAAGACCTGCTTATTAATGAATTGCTTGAAAAAATTAGTTTATTGAAGCAGAAAATTGAATTTGTAAAAGGATTTATTGCTGCAGAAAAAGCGACTATGTTATACCACGTACATACGAGGTATGGCAATTAAATAACCGGGCTGGTGCTACTATTGGCAAACAGCGGGCACGCCACGGCAGGTTTGAACATGTCTGTGCTTTAAGATGCTTCCCCCACCCTGAGCTCGATGGGCACGGTTGTATGTCGCTCAGTTTCGCTGTAGCAATCGTCCGTTCAAGTCCGCTAGCGTTGCGTCGGAAGTGTTCGTTGCTCAGATCGAGCAACGAGTTAACCTCAAGTTTCTTGTAAAACGCGAGGTTCTAACTACCCTTCGTGAACGAGTGAGAAAACGAAGACCCGATTTGTGGAAGAGCAAATCCTGGATGTCCCACCAAGACAATGCGCCAGCCCATTCCGCCTTGTCTGTGAAGGCGTTCTTTGCGAGATCCGGCATCACCGTGTTGGACCACCCACCGCACCCTCCCCACCTAGCCCCCTGTGACTTTTATTTCCTAAGGTAAAATCGGAGTTTAAGGGGACAAGATTCGACAGTGTGGAAGCGGTGAAAGCAAAAGCGACGGAGGTTCTCAACAAGCTGACAGAAACGGACTTCCAGTACTGCTTTCGACAGTGGAAAATTCATATGGAGCGTTGTAGGGATCGGCAAGGGGAAGAGTACATTAAAGGGGATAAACTTTGTAATGTAAAATGTTTTGTAGCACCAGTCCCGTTATTTAATTGCCACACCTCGTACTTCCCCCAAAAAATGCGTAGGCAGTACAAATACATCGAGGCCTCTATTTGGTCGAAAAATAAACAACGGCGACGATTCAAGAAAAACTTCCGAAACGGTAAATAATTTATCAAGACAAACGGTTATTTGGTGAAGACGATTTTAAATGTGATTGGTAAAATAAAGACAATTCAAAACTTCTGGAGGATCCGAATTAAGAATGGAAAACTGCTACCAACAAAAGAACTAACAAAAGGAAGCCAATAATTGGCAAAAAACAAAGAAGGTAAAATATCGCTAATAAATCAACTTCTGGTAAAGATCGGAAAGCTTTGTTGTTCAAGGTATTTCCGGAACCTACATTGAAGTAACCTGAGATATTCTCTTCATTCAAGGTTGGAATATTTGACGAACAGTTTCGGAAGGCAATGTGTCCCGAAATATGGCCAGAGCGAGAACGTGTATTAATAAATTCTTTCAAAAGCGCAGGGTGATGTCTGTAGCGAAGTAGTATACATCCCAGTCATTTTACTTTTAATTATTCATAGTTTAAATGCGCAATTTATTGACTTACCTTTTTCGATGTAGATTTTGTTTGTTTGAATTTCCAAGCCACAAGCTTAGAAAAATACTGCAATGAAAAGCATTTTGAAGTTTGCAGCGTTTCCACCAAAGAGAGTGTTAACATGTCCACTGTTTTGTTGACTGTCTACAGGGCGTTGGATGAGGATATCAATATTTTCATTGAAAATGTTTCAGTTCTCGAATATACATATAATCCTACTCTTAATATTATGTTAGTTAGTGATTTTAACTTAGATTGATCAATTGGGTGACGTAGTAGTGATGATTTTTTGAAATTGTCTGATTTTTTAACTACTTTCAATTTACTTTTAATTGTTAATTGACCAACTAGTGTTGCCTCTCATTGAGCGAGAATAATCCTATTTTTATAAACCTTACAGGAAATGTTCGCGTGCTTGATAACATTCTCTCTGATCACAGAACGTCTTGTTGAATCTGGTCGTTTGGCCGGTCGGACTCAAATTTGTGAAACACGAAGGCACTTCAGCTATTGATGCGTTTGCTTTCTCTCTTTTGAACGATTCGTGGCGGGATGTATTTGATTGTAAAGATTGAAATACAGCTTTTGATGCTTTTTAAAACATTTTTATTTTGATATACATTTTCAAAGTTCTATGATTAAACAATCTATCTGTCACGTCGCTAATTTTGTAATATACGAGGTGTGGCAATTAAATAACGGGACTGGTGCTACTGTCGGCAAACAGCGAGCATGCCACGGCAGGTTTGAACATGTCTGTGCTTTAAGATGCTTCCCCCACCCTGAGCTCGATGGGCACGATTGTATGTCGCTCAGTCTCGCCGTAGCAAGTTTCTTGTGAAACACGAGGTTCTAACTACTCATCGTGAACGCGTGAGAAGACGAAGACCCGATTTGTGGAAGAGCAAATCCTGGATGCTCCACCAAGACAATGCGCTAGCCCATTCCGTCTTGTTTGTGAAGGCGTTCTTTGCGAAATCCGGCATCACCGTGTTGGACTACCAACCGTACTCGCCCGACCTGGCCCCCTGTTTCTTTTTTTTATTTCCTAAGGTAAAATCGGAGCTTAATGGGACGAGATTTGACAGTATGGAAGCGGTGAAAGTGACGGAAGTTCTCAACAAGCTGACAGGAACGGACTTCCGGCACTGCTTTCGACAGTGGAAAATTCGTATAAAGCGTTGTAGGGATCGGCAAGGAGAGTACATTGAAGGGAATAAACTTTGTAATGTAATTGGTGATCAATAAAATGTTTTGTAGCACCAGTCCGGTTATTTAATTGCCACACCTCGTATATGAAAAAGCCACTCCACACTCACTTTCCTCCATACGCCAGAAAGAGTCCTTATTCCAAATGGCGATGTAAGTGAAGTTTTTCTTTTCAATTTCAAACTTAAAAAGTTTTTATTGATTTTTCTGCGAAACTGTATCTTCTATATGTTCAATTGTATTTAAAGCACATAAAATGAATTTCTGATTATTTTTTTGGTTATGGGACGGATTATTATTTAATTCCAGTTACGAAATTTCGGATTACGAAATGTTTTTGGAGAAAATTAATTCTGTACCGCTGTATTTGAATTGAATTTTGTATGTCTCATGCAGACAATTGGTTTAGCGTATTTTAAATCTGGGTTTCTGCCGAACACTTCATCAACTTAATCAGTTTATTTCTAATATCACCTGGAATTTATTGAATGTGTCGTTTAATGTATTGAACGCGTCTCTCAATTTTATATTTTGACTTTCGTAATATTGTATCGTCGCGGTTAAGTGTTTAATTAAAGAATAGATATAGTAAATATCTGTTGAATCATTTGAGGAGAAAGTTGGATGCGAATACTACGACTGCATACCATTCACTGATTCATCGATCTTGAAATAATCACCGCCTACATCACATGCTCTGCTGCGGCTGACGTCGTCCCATACAATTTTGTCGTTCTCTGGTTATTACATGACATCTACAACAAATGCCGTTTTCAAACAAAAAAAAGTAACATTTATCAAACATTTTTATTACGTCAGCTTTTATTTTTTGCACTGGGGTATTAATTTCAAAATATCACACTATTGGCTGTGAGTCACACGTACACTATTTAATCCGCGGCCCATGCGACCAATCCGATTCTGTTGCGAAGACCGATTGTGCCCGGCTTACTTGTAGGTGTTCTCTTACTGTCGGCATTTGCATAACTTTAAGAATGTAGATGCCTACATTATTTCTACATATGTACAACATACACTTAAAATTACTGTTTATAAATACACTTATGTTCTCTGTTGATGAAGCAAATATTTTAATTATCAACCTACACAGTGCTTACATACTACACTGACATCGTACTTATGCGCATATCAATGTCGTGTTATTTTAATAATGGCACTAATAACAATCACAACGCTTTATTACAAGCAATAGACGAAACCTACTTGTGTGTAATTGCATTCTTTATATATGTATGTATTGTACTTACTTCTTTCACAGCATGTACATACATACATACCAACCAAAACTAAGACATCTAGAAATGCAGATCTTGAAACAATTTTTCATTTCATATTTGCATAAAGTAAGGCGACTAATAACTAGTCTAGGCAAACAGCGGTAACAGTCAGTGTAGTAGATATGTGGTGCGGAGTCGGCGATTATTTATTTCACGCGTTCACAGCGTCAGTACTAAATCGATGCTGTATGCGAGTAGTTCTGTGTATATGTAGGCTGTCGTAACTTATTTCGTAATTGTACACTTATGTTTGCTTTAAAAATGTCGCAGTTAGGTACGTAGCGAAAACGACCAATGGCAGACACAGTTAAAAACTTTATAGTGGACATGCCGGACTTAATTTTTGATGGCGCTAAAATTCAACGTCTAGTTTGTAAAATCCCTTTAATGTGTCCAGAAGCCATTGTCAACGTCATATCGAAAGCAAATAGCATTCTTCTGCAAAAAGTGGCATACGAGACCAAGAAAAATTTACATTTGATTTATGTGTTACTCTTATTTTATGTAATCTATCGTTTCGTTTACTAGACAAAGAACCATTTGCCTCCTTCTGGAATAAATATGCGGACTGTAAATTACCTAGTCGGACATCGATACGAAATGCAGTGCCATTTGCTCGTGAACATTTAGAAAAAAGAATGAGGTCGTGAAAAACATTCTGTGGTTAATGTAATGGTACGTACAATGGAGCCACATCGACCGTCATTCTCCTTCTTACTTGCTTCCAAAAGAGTTATAAATTGTACTGCCGATGAGATTCCTACATGTTTTCCACTAGTAAGTGCATTGTTTGCTAGTACAAAGGCAGTGTTTCTAAAGTCCCCGAAACGTACCCGACTATTTCACAAACTGTGTCCTGATTTACCTGAACCACCACAGCCGATTGTTACACGTTGGGGAACATAATTGCAGGCTGCGTTTTACTACAACAAATATTTTAATCAAATAAAGAAGGTAGTTTTAAAATCCAATCCAACAGAAGCTGCCACAATCAAGAAAAGCCAGGAAATATTTCAAGATAGTCAGGTTAAAAGAGATTTACAAACTACTCACAACAATTACTTCGGACTAGCGGAGGGAATAGAGAAATTACAAAATGTTTTGATGTCGTTAGTGGATTCTGTTCAAATTGTGAATGATGTTCACGCACAGTTATGCGCTGTAGAGGGCGAAGCAAATTGGTGTGTAATACGAAAATTTGAAAGTGTTTTAGAGAAAGACTCCGACTTTCTTATATTAAGACAAATTTGTGGACAAAGGTGCGTGTGAAGATGCATTAAGTTGTTTCAAAGATTATTTTAAATATGCAAATATAACATCGCTAGATGTCGAACGGTCGTTTTTGGCATTAAAAAACATTTATTCCGCGCATCGTACTCACTTGACTGAAACAGCTGTGGAAACATATCTAATGATTCAAATATTTAACAGATGTTACCCAGTTTGTGATTTCACGGAAGACTTTTAAAACGGTAAGTGTTTCAGCACGTTTTATAATTTATTTCTTACCTCCTATTTTATGTGTAAAGTTTTATGCACTCGCCACGCCTCTGGCTGTTACCGCATATTTGCCCAGGCTACTAGTACTAGTAACAAAGCTGCACCTGTTTGCAATGGAAATTGCTCTTATTGCGGTTGCTAGTACAGCTCGGGCTTGTTACACGTTACACTTTAAAATGCAATGTAGTTGAATGTGTTTGTATACCTGAATTACCATTTTCGAATCGGTGTGGTAGAACAAATCACGGGCATTCTCTGGAGTATCGAATGCAATACAGTTTTGCACTCTAGATACATACATGCTGACATTTGTGTAGTAGCCTTCATCAGAATGCTAAGTTGTAATATCCCAAATATACCTATCGAACGAAAGGTTTGTTACTTCTTGTACGTCTTGTGTTTCAAACTACTTATATATCAAAATATTCTCTTACAAGAACATATTGTATGTGTTTGGTTATATGAGTATTATTATTTATATTGTTATTTATCAATAAATGGCAATTTTGGTCTAGTAGACGACTCTAATTTGAATACAATGAACGCCGCGGAAGTATAAATTAGAAGCAATAGAAATTGGTACATGAATTTGTGCTTTATACCGTGGATCTGATTACGTTTTCGCGTAACATGCGATCACTAACCTATCGTAGAGAGCTGGCTAATTCAAAATCATTTATAAAACTGGTGAACTATAAAATAGATTTTCCCAGTTTCTTATCGCAAGTCAGCTTAAGTGTCCCCAGATCTGGTATGCATTTTACTAACTTATTTTACATGCCCAGACCTAAAACTATCTTTCTTATCTTCTATCTATCTGTCATTGATACATATTGACTACAAGCAGCAATAGGTATTGTGATGATCCTTTTTGTAGTTAACGCAGATCAATTTATGTCAACTTCTTTCTTTGTTTAGTTTAGATAGAGTATTTGTTTAACTTACGTCACGCAGGTACATTACCTTATTCCTTGCTTGAAGAATTCAATTGCATTCTCTTTTATTGTAAATATTGTCCTATAAATGGTTTTTCACTTGGACAATAAAGTGTCGGAGCAGCCTTACTTTCTAAGCGTCATATACCTTTATTTATGACGTCACACTACCAATTGTAACATACGAATTTGTCATTTTCCAAAATGCATGTCAATGGAGTTATAATCAATAGTTTAATATAGAAATAGTTATCGATTATTCCAGTTTAGCATATATTATCACTTATCTATCACAATCAATTAATTGTTTTAAAGAGCCTATTATCAATTAACGCAATTCGACTTTCTTACAACTGTTTAGTTGGTATTGAAGTACACCCCTCCGACAATTTGCCGTTCGTTTAAGTTACCGCTTATTTAACGTCTATTTTCTCTGCTATTATATTACTTCTTTCATTAAAGTTAGTCCTTATCAGGAATCTAGCAAATAAACATGTTACTTTGTGACAGTATTATGCTAAAATGCCGACATTTTTGTGTAAAAAAAGACAGGAAAAATAGTTGCAGCGTCAAAATAACGTTCTTTGATCTAGAATAGTGATACTCAAAGTGGTCCACGGGAGACTCGGCGGGGGTCTACATTGGCGTGAAAAAAAAAATGGGAGTTCACAAGTTGTAAGTGGGGGTCCACGAAAATGTATCTGGTTTCGATAATAAAGAACAAAAATGTTGGCTTAGCTATGCCTATCAATGTAGGCAGATAATACACTACTCAAAAAAAAAAGGGAGCAAAAAAAAATTCCAAATTTTTCGATAATCATTGACAGGCTGTATTTCGGTGAAAAATGGTCGTATTAAGACTTTAAAAAAGCATTTTGAAGCTTTAAGATTCTAACTTTCGGATTTTTTGGCTACAAATTTTTAGGAGCTACGGTTCTCATGCAATCCTAACTGATAGCGCGAAAAAATAATTTTGCAATTTTGTTTTTTTTTTTTTAATCCACGGGCTTGAAAAAATTTTTTTCAGTTAGGCGGGCATATGGATCAGATAGCCTGTTTATTTAGCTTTAATTTCCTTTTTTTAAAACCTCCCTTAATTTTTTTGAGTAGTGCATTTTCAGATCAGCGACTGTTACTTGTAAAAACTTGCATATTCGATATTCAGTACAACGCGTGTCGAGACTTGCAAAGCGCCGCCCGCCCGCCCGCAACGCTTGTTCAGGCGTGCAAAGGGACGAAATACGACTTGTGCTGTGCTTGCAATCTTGCATGAACTTGTTTGATTCTTCACCAATATAAATATGAATGCCAAGGGCAAACGTTACTCATTTGTTTCCGGAATTTTGAAAAGAAAAGTGTGAGTGAATCAATGTCAGTGTTTGCCAGTGCCGGAAAAAGTAAGTACCTGCCTATTTGTTATACATACTTTTATTTTATATTGTAATAATATTATATTTGTCATGTTTGCGTGTAGTAGGTACGTAATAAAAATTAAATACTGAACAGGGCCATTATTCGATACTTCTATAAAAGAACAGAAAGCCGAGAAAGATTGAACTTTTAGTACTTTTTATTATAAAATTATTTATTTACCCGACTGTGGTGATTCACTAAAGGAGAGATATATGATTGACCTGCATGTTTGTACATATTTCAGTGCCCTCGTAGTTGCTAATGGTAAATGGCTAAAACTATTTTCATAAATTGTACGTGTCTTTATGTACCACTGGTAACGTACATCAAAGTAATAAATAAATCATTAAAATCGCGAAGTGTTGATGTCAAAATATTCTTTAACTTTAAAAGTATTTTCTTTCGAATTTCCATAAATGTATCAAAATATAATTAATCAAAAAATGTTTTATATTACATTGCAATAGGTTCAGCCGTTTTGTGAAAACCTCTATATGGGTCTTAGCGGTTTATTGCTTTTAATAATTAAAATCAGTTTTGCCGCCGGCATTTTGGTTTTTTCATTGCAATAATTAATTAATCCTATTCTATTCTGTTAAAATAGCCATATCCTGTTAAAATCGCCTTATGATTACTAAAACAAACATTTTTTTCTTTACAGTTTACTTACAGGTAGGTAACTGATACGAAACATGACTGAATCTAAGAAGAAATGTCGGCAGTACAGTGTTGATTATTTGAAATTTGGTTTTCTTCCATCAAAGGCAGACAAACGATTGCCCATATGCCTTTTATGCAACAAAGTTTTGAGCAATGACTCTATGAAACCATCGAAGCTCGAAGATCATCTAAGAAGGTGTCATCCTGATAAAATAGGTGAAGATTTAAAATATTTTCAAATATTGAAGGAAAAATATGAAAAGAGACCCACCGTGCACAATATGTTCGCTTCAACGTCTTAAAGTAACGATGATGGCTTGCGGGCATCTTACAATATCTCATTGCTTATAGCGAAATCTGGAAAACCGCACACCATCGGAGAACAGCTAATTTTACCCGCTGTTGAAGAGGTTTTAAAAACTGTTCTGCACAAACTTCCATTTGACGTTCTCAAATGAATTCCTTTCAGTAACAACACTGTACAAAGACGTATTGATGATATGAGCTCTGATATTGAAAGCTTCTTGTGTAATTATCTGCAAACAACTCATTTTTCTATTCAACTGGACGAGTCAACTTTACCTGGTAATGAAGCATTAATATTGGCATATGTTCGATTTGTTATGGACGAAGAAATTCATGAAGAGCTGCTATTCGCGAAAACTTTATAGATAGACACTAAAGGCGAATCAATATTTAATGTCCTGAGTGATTTTTTTAAGGAAAAATCGATTCCATTTACAAACATTATTTCGGTGACAGCAGATGGAGCTCCTGCCATATTCGGGCGATATCGTGGGTTTATAAGCCATCTTAAAAGAATTATACCAGAAGTAACTGCAATTCACTGTGTCATCCACCGACAACACCTGGTAGCGAAAAATTTGAGTGATAGATTGCACCAATCGCTTCAATTTGTGATTAAAGCAGTTAACAAAATAAGAAGCAATGCGTTAAATACCCGTTTATTTGCACAATTGTGCGACGAGAATGATGAAGACTTCCAACGATTGCTCTTACATACTGAAGTACGCTGGTTGTCGAAATGTGCATGTTTAACAAGATTTTACTCACTTTTTGAGTTTCTGGAAAGTAAAGATCCAGATATAAAGGAAAACCTGATCAAATTGAAAGCAGACATCGCGTATTTGACAGATTTGTTCAAAAAATTTAATGAGATTAACTTGCAGTTACAAGGGGACAGTCTAAATTTAATAAAAACAAAGGGTGTAATTTCGGCTTTTCTTGGAAAATTGAAATTTATGAAGCAAAATATTAGTCGGCGCGAATTCTCCCAGTTTCCAAACTTGTCACAGGCAGAATGTCTTGATAAGGATATTCAGACATACGTTCAACATTTAAATGCCGTGCACGATAACTTCAAAAATAGATTTGAAGATATTCTAACGATGGAAATACCACCATGGATCATAAATCCATTTGATGAAACGGAAGTGGCGAATGTGGTATTACAAGAGGAGCTACTCGAGCTTAGCACCAATGAGGAGCTGAAGGTGAAATTTAAAAAAGGCTATTAAACATTTTGGCTGCAGGCAGAAATACCCGAAAAATATCCTGGGCTGTGGGAAATTGCGAGAAAACTTTTGATAGCGTTTCCCTCGTCATACCTTGTCGAAAAAAGTTTTAGTGTCGTTACAAACCTATTAACAAAAAAAAAGGAGCAGATTGAACATCACAGAACGGGAAGATTTGCGATTATTCCTCACAAAACTGAAGCCTAATATTGATAATTTTCTGTCAATCCATCAAGTACATCCCTCCCATTAAAATTATTTTTTTTTAATTGTTGATTTGCATTGTTGAAGTTACGTTACGTTATTCATGTTTAATTTTAATTTTATTAAGTCTGTAATCATATTATTTTAATAAATAGAACACAAGAAAATATACTATTTTTCTTTTTATTTTCATCACTCCGAATTTAGGGTTGGAACTCAGCCGCGACGCAAATTTCCATCGTTAGATCTAATTTTCACATTTTTTGACGAGTTTTGGGAATATGGTAGAAATTTAGCAGCAGGGGGTCCACCGAAACCAGTAAAATTTTGAAAGTGGTCTACTAGAAAAAAAAGTTTGGGAACCTCTGATCTAGAACGTGATAGTATTCGCATTCACGGACAACCTTTGATACCTTGAGGAAAGTAAGTAGTGTATTTGCACAAAAGTAGTGTTCAAAGAAGTATAACCTAAGTATGTAATTTTAGCATATGTTCTGTTAGTGCCATATCAAAAACAGTGAGAAACAATGAACCCCTGACTCGTCCCAAAACAAATCGACAAAGGCAACCTCTGCCAGGTATCGATGATACTACCAAATCGTCTATAAGGAATGTTATATATGAAATGTATCAAAATAGTAAGTATTTAATCTTTCACTTTTAATTTACTTCTAGATATGTTGATATTTTAGAACAACATATTACACGGAATAGTGTGTTACAAATTTTGAGTTTCCTTTGGAGACGGAATGATCCTCGTCAAGGATTGATGGAACTGTCACATATAGCAAATGCTAGAGTTATTTTTTTGCTGTTCTACAGTACTCCGCCATTGAATTAGGATCACGTCGCAGAATTTAAAATTTTTCAGTTAGTTACTTAAGGTATGAAAGTAAATGCAGTTATTCCATTTTTTAAACTTTATTACAGTATTTATTATATATATTATGTACAAAAAAAGAATATAACTAAGTATTTTATTACATTACCCCTAGCCTGAATAACACTAGTTATTCTTCGAGTCATGCTATTGATACATGTAGCGCAGTTTCTTATTTCCGGCGAATTATGCCAAATGTCTGTAATATTGTTTATTAGTGTTTGTTTATTAAGTTTTTTTTCTGTCATAGACCAATTTTTTGAGGATGTTCCAAACATTTTCTATCGGGTTTAGGTCTAGTGAATTACCAGGCCAAGGAAAGACCGCTACGTTTTCATTCTCTAAAAAAGTTTTTACCGATTTTGCTGTATGACACGGTGCACCATCCTGCATAAAATAAAAAGATCATTTTCAACATCTATTTTCATTGATGTGAGGCAATAAAACCTCTTGCAACACTTTCACATAATGCTGTTGCCTCATGGTTCCCTCAATAAAATAAATTGGCCCTGGTCCATTTGAGCTTATAACGCCCCATACCATTACAGACGGTGGATGTTTTACTACGGGTTGTATGCAGGAAGGATCAAGTTTTTCATCCTTTCATCTGCGTACAAATTTCGTGCCAATTTGAACGACTGCTTGATGGAATAGCCTGGTTATCTTTAAAACTTTTCGTTATTCTTAAAACAACTTGATGGCTAACTTTGTGTTTTCTTGCAATTTCTCGTAACGAATATATCCCCGTTGAAAAGAGAGCACAAATTGCACTTTTTTGTTCTACAGAAATGTCTCCGATTACCCATTATTACGAAAGCGTGTGATCTCATTAAAGCCGGTTAATATTAAATACCCCTGTTTTTTTTTTTAATTTTGTTAAAAAACAGGGGTATTTAATATTAACCAGCTTTAATGAGATCACACTAATTATTTTTCTCTTATTCACAAACCTTTCGATTTACTAGAATTTTTAATTCGATATTCACACCCCAACTAACAGACTGCATGAATATTTAATATTTTTATATATATATGTAGGTAGAGTGGTATTTATAAGAATAAAAGGGTATTCTTACTTGGGGAATTTTTCTATACATAGGATTAACGATTTTGTGCCCATCTGGCAATAAACAACCTTCATTCATAAATAACGCTGGCCACGAGCGGTACCGCGCATCGACGTAGAATCAGTTCGGACCGAGAGGAACGGTAGCATTACTTCGTCTGCGGAGCAGTACGGACATTTTCGCTGCCGGTCATTTGCGCAATTGTTTATCTGTCGTGGAAAAATTATGATTCTGTTCTTAATGTAATGGCACGCAAATTGGAACCTCATCAATCGGCACCTTCAATTCTATCAGGTTCCAAACGAATACAACAGTGTACTGCCGAAGTAATTTCAAAGTTAGTGTTAAATACATTGGACAAGTTTGAACTTTCAACAAACCAACTCTTGATGTTAGTGAGTGATGGTGCTGCAAACATGCTTTCTGTAGGCCGGTCTCTTAAAAAGCATTCTGCTAATTTGTTACACATTACGTGTAAAATTCATGCTCTCAATCTTGTGGCGGATAGTATCAGAAAATGTTATCCTGAGGTAGACGCTTTAATAGCGCATACCAAAGCAGTATTTGTCAAATCACCGAAACGTATTCGCGAATTTCACAGACTGTGCCCCCGTATACCAGAGCCACCAGAACCTATTCTAACTCGTTGGGGAACATGGTTGCAGGCCGCGTTTTATTATCATAAATATTTTGACAATATTAAGAACGTGATTTTACAAATCAATCCAAAGGAAGCTGCGGCTATCAAGGAAAGCCAGTCGAAATTTCAAGATAGTCAGGTTAAAACGGATTTAAAAACTATTCAGAACAATTACTTCGGACTAGTGGAGGCAATAGAAAAATTACAAAATCTTGTTCACGCACAGCTATGCGCGGTAGAAGACGCAAAAAATGTTTGTGTTCTAGAAAGGTTTGAAAGTGTTTTAAAGACAGATTCTGATTTTGGCACATTAAGACAAATTTGTGCAGGTGCGTCAACAGAACCGTTAAGTTGTTCCAAAGGTTATTTTAATTACGCAAATATAACGTCACTAGATGTAGAACGTTCGTTTTCTGCATATAAACACACCTTTTCCTCACGCCGCACTCGGTTTGCCGAAATAACTGCGGAAACATATCTAATGTTGCAGATTTTTAACAGACATTATTCACTTTGTGATTTCATGGAAGACTCTTAAGATGGTAAGTGTTTGAGCACGTATTATATTTTATTTCTGACCATTTATTTTGTGTAAACTTTTACGCGCCCGCTACTGGTTGTTAGCGCAAATTGAGCAACTTTAATAATTACTTTCAAATGTATGTATGTTTAATAGGCCATCGTATTGGTATATCATGTAGTATACCCACATTTTTTTTTAATGTTGATATCTTTTACTTGTTATACAATTAATTTTAATGACTATAATGTAAACCTATATAATAAACTTGAATAGTAGGTTTTAACGCTCACTTTTATATTTCATCATGTAAGGATTAAAAATAAAGATTTTACTCCATTAAGTTCTTTGAATAGAAGAAATATAATGTAATGTAATCTAAAACTTACCATAACTTGCATACAGCGTGCCAATACCATATACCCATATATGCCTCATTTTTAATTCTTAACGTTTTGGCTGCATAAAAAAATTACATACTACACATTTTACACGTGCGCACTAAATAGTTTACTTAACAATTATGCAATGTATACAGGCAGATTCATTTTGGACCCTCACCATGGAAATCTCGCTTATTATTGGAGACAAAGAGTTAAATTTGGCAAAGTTGTTAAATTTTGTGTTATGAACCCGAGGAGAAAATGGACCTATGACGTTCGAGATTTTATAATTTCAGACATTTGTAGCATGACGAAAGTTTTTGATGTTGTGCTTTAATTGACGAAAAATACATTATTGTTCATTATTATAGTAGAAAAATGTCGTTCACCAAGGTTTAAGGTTTGTTTGATAAAATAGCTATGTTGCTATTTCTAACCATATTTGAGATATTTGCATTTTTTTACAATTTTTTACAGGTGGACGAGTGCATGTATATCCGTGAAAGTGTTGAACCCGAAAATTGAAAATTTTCAGAACTGTTGACCACCGTGTAGGGGGTAGGATTAGAAACTGAATGATTTTTTCCAAAATATTTTATAGCGTGTCCAACAATTACGATTAAGCGTTCAAATGGAAAAAGTGTCAAAACATTTTTTTTTAATACAAGTACCTATTTTTCTTTCTTATCAAATTGCTCTTACAAAAAAAAATTCATATTCATTACTGAAATGGATACTTTTCAAGATATTTAGGAAAATGTGTATTGCAACGCAATTTTCTTCCAAAGAAAAGAGTACCCAGCAATGTGAATGTAGCTTATGCAGTTTTTCAAACTATGGTCCCACTTTGGAGATATCCAAGTTAGTTGTGACCGTTAGAAAATAATCCAGCATTAGTGAAACGGTTAGTTGCCAATTGTCTCGAAGTTTTACGTTCTAAATACGTTGGGATTCGAATTGCTCCAGTAATCAGAAGTGTGCCGATTAAGCAGACCAGTTCTTATAAATTTGGCTTCATCCGTGGTTTTACAATTCGATACAAAGGAAGCTGCCGCTATCCAGAAAAGCCAGTCGAAATTTCAAGATAGTCAGGTTAAAATGGATTTAAAAATCATTCGCGACAATTACTTCGGGCTAGCAGATGCAATAGAAAAATTACAAAATCCTGCGGTGCCGTTAGAAGAACCTCTACAAATAGTGCAACATGTTCACGCACAGCTATGCGCAATTGAAGACGCAAAAAATGTTTCTGTTCTAGAAAAATTTGAGTGTTTTTGAGAAAAATTCTGATTTTGGCACATTAAGACACATTTGTGAAGGTGCGTCGACAGAATCGTTAAGTTATTTGAAAGATTATTTTACTTACGCAAATATTACGTCACTAGATGTAGAACGTTCGTTCTCTGCATATAAACGCATTTTTTCCTCATGCCGTACTAGTTTTGCCGAAACAACAGTTGAAACATATCTAATGTTGCAGATGTTTAACAGACATTATTCACTTTGTGATTTCACGGAGGACTCTTAAAATAGTAAGTGTTTGAGCACGTGTTATTTAATTTTTATTTAAAAGATGAGCGAAATTATTTGCGGCAGCAAACATCTGTATTGGCAAAATAACTCTAGTGGAACGCGAGGCCTGGTCGACTCTACGCTACTGCGTGGTACCGCTCGTGGCCAGCTTTAATTATAACAAATACTACAATGCACTATTAGCAAAGAGAAGCTACGAAAGATAATTTTTTGGGAAATTTTAAGGAGAAACTTGACGTTTCGTTAGATAGTAGTTTTTGTTTGAAAGTCATGGCTATCTAGCTGTATTAAATTTCCCACATATTAAGTATTACAAACGTATTTCCAATTAAAATGATTATCTCCGAAAATACCTTAAATAGGTACTACGTTATTGGTATCACTTTGAAGATAATTTTACAAGGAAATTACTAGCAATATAAAAAATCTAGGTTCTATTAAAGAAAATAAAAAAAAAAGCATTTGAATTTCGGTAAATGCTGCAGGATGTATTTAACATCCGGTATAAAACAAATGAATGTTTACTTGTAGCAGCTAATTGCTAGTTCTCGTAATCAATCTTCGTAACGTGATTCAGAAAGTAAAGTAAGGAATACAGTTTCACTTATGAAATCGTATCTGGAAAATTTAGTCAGAAATAACTTTACTTACTTTTTTGTGTAGTAATTGTAATTTAATTTATGTACAAACAATGAAATTTATTATTCCGTGAGGGCCTAAAGTGTCCTAAAGCGTAAATTATTCTTGTTATTTATTATTACTGTAACCTACATTTGTCATACTTTCGTTCTTTGTGCTCGTTATTATTTTCTCTCATTTTAACTTGGTTTGTTAATTGTTGTTTCTCCTTTGTTTTATCGAACTTTATTGTAATTAATTAATTGTGGTAGGTTTGTTTAAAATTTGTTAGTTTTTGACAGGCAATGTGCTTAAGTTAGCCGGAAATATTTGAACTTTGCACTAACAATAAGTAGGGATGGTTCAAAATTTACAGAGCGAACTGCTTAAACAGAAGATAATATGATTTAAATTATTGCATAATTTGTTACGCAACCACGGCAAGTAAGGTGATAATTGTTGCCAGATTATATAATATTAAAATTGACCAAGCAATTTTACATGGCTTGTGCCGAAGCCATCATAAAAGTAACTACACAGAAAATCTAAAAAACAGACATTGTTCATCAAAAACTATCAAATTTAAACAAACCTACCATAATTAATTAATTGCAATAACGTGCGATAAAGTAAAGAACAAACAATAATAAACAAAACAAGAGAAAATGAGAGAAAATATTAACGAGGACAAGGAACGAAAGTATGACAAGTGCAGGATATAATAACAATAAATAACAAGAATAATTAACGCTTTTGCAATTGAGATTTGACAGTTTGGCAATTGTTATGATTGCTTTGCTTAGCAACGAGCTTCTTAGATCAGTCTGGTGTCACAAGAAACAATTTGGCGCTCTTTTCTAGCCAATTTTGCGTAATAACGAAAACATTATCAAAACCTTTATTGCTGCATATCGTCATATTTCTTAAGTTAAAGTATAACATATGTGGTATCGCTGAATTCGTCTTTCCATTACTTTTCCTAAAACGTAAAAATATACAGGCTGTTCTATTTAACAAAAGAAAGTTGACGTCGCTTCCGGTGGAACCGGAAATACAATTGAAATGCTGATAACGGAAAAAGTTAGTTCACAAAAATTAGAAATCGACCTATTTTTTTATAAAAACTCTAGCTTCTGTCTTTCAAAGGTTAGCATGGGGGGGGGGGGGCACTTTAGGCCCGCACTGTATACCTTGTTGCATTGTAACATTGATATAGCTGCCATAGATGGAAATATAGTTACATATGTATGTATATTTATCTTAATAAAAGACATTTCTTTGTAAGTAATCATACTGTTCACGTGTATTACGCACAATATTGTTGATTGGGTAGATGCTCATGTTAGCAAAATGTAATTTCAAATACTAAACCTTGTAATATTCCCCCCACTAATTATTTACTATATGCATATTTCCTAGTTATAACCGTCAAGATACAATGCTTTCTAATCCGAACATTTCAAATTATTTCTCGGTTATGAAACTACTCATGGTCAAGTAATAGAGTTATAAGTCTTGAAATAGTCTTTGATCATTGAACTATTGTAAAATGGAGTACATGCAATTTTCAGTCTAGTCAATTTAACCTTGTTAATTGTTATATGCTGAGGTTGAATAAGGATATCTAACCACTGAGCTACAAATAACGTAAACTAGCAAAGTTCCTGTACTTTATAATACTACATATGTATATTCAACGTTTTCATCAAATACCAACCACCGCTTCCATTTTTTGTTAAACAACTTTTCCAGTCGAAATACTTCTATACGAATTTGCGTCTTTATCGACGTAATTAATTTTCTAAAATGACCAAAAGAATTATTATTTTTATTAAAAGTAATTCGTTTCTAATAAGACCCTGTGGTGTAGTGGATGCTTGTCCGAAGAACGGCAATCGTAGGTTCGAATCCCATCGGGGTTTAAATTTCTTTTCATTAATTAACAAAGTTAATTACGTTAGAAAACTAAGAAAAACACGGATAATTTCTTGTCCTTTATTTTCCATCGTTTGAAATTTAATTCCTAATTTTTGTCAATAAAAAGTATCAACTTTAGATGTGAATTGGCTTTTCGATTCTTGGTAAGGTAGTTCAACAGTAAGATGTAGCGTTATTGTAATATATAATTGTCAAGAAATCACACACAATTAATATACTCAGTGACAGAAATTGTAACAGCTAGAAGGGGTTGAAAATTCCGGATGAAATTTTGTAGGAATATTCACCTACGTAAAAGTAATAAATGATCAAAATTTGGGAGGAAAATCTTTATTAGTTGAACAAAATTTTGCAATAATTGTTAATAATGTGTGGAGCCGCCTCTCTGGTTTACATATTCATTTATACGCCGTGGCATTGATTGAATAAGGTGGTTTATCTCGTCTTGGGGTATTGCCTCCCATGCAAGTTGCACCTCATGTCTCAAAGCTTCCAAAGTCAAAGGAGGACGCTGCAAGTTCCGCAACCTTCTACCCATTATGTCCCATACATGTTCGATGGGAGAAAGATCTTGGAGGCCAGAGCAAAAGATTAATCTGGGCCTGTTCAAAGAAGTTCAAGGAAAACCTTGCTACATGAGGACGTGCATTATCTTGCCGGAATAATGGATCTTCGAGCCCTTGTAAGTATGGCAGAAGATGTGTTCCAACCACCTCCGCAATATACCGTCGTGCTGTCATATTGCTTCGAATGAACACCAAGGGAGACCTGCTGCCATAAGTAATCGCACCCCAAACCAAAATACCCACAGTGCGGTGTACGTGCCTCTCAACGGTAAATCGAAGATTCCGTCGTTCACCCCGTCTTCTTCTGACTCTCTGACGACCGTCGTGCATGCCTAAATAAAATCTTGTTTCGCCACTAAACACAACACGACGCCATTCAAGATTCCAATGAGATCATTCAATGCACCATTGTAACCGTTGCTGATAATGTTCCGTAGTCAAAAGGAGCACAAGTTGCGGACGATATGATGTTAACCCAAAACTTCAGATTCGGCGATAAACTGTTCTAAGGGTTACATGGCGACCTTCTTCACCAAACCGTTGGTCACCAATTGCCCGAGTAGAGGAAAATCGGTCTCTAAATGCCAGTTGTCCTGAGCCCCGGTTCCTCTTCTACGACGTTCCTGGCCATCTTCAAACCATGCACGACACACTCGCATTACAGTAGACCGATTTCGATTTACACGGTTAGCAATTTCCCCAAATGAAAAACCAGCTTCGCGCAAACCAATGATTCGACCTCTGTCGAATTCGCTTAATTGCCGATACACTGCTCGTCTTCTTACTCTAGGCATAGCTAATACTTAACTGAACCGCAGTTCAATGAGAAGAACAACACAAATCGAGAAAGTTATAAAAAACACCGCAAAAAAGCATTCAATATCAGTGCTGAGAGAGAGGTAAAAACCACAATAACAACTTTATTGCTTCACTGAGAGGATTCAAATTTTGATCATTTATTACTATTACACAGGTGAATATTCCTACCAAATTTCATCCCCTTCTAGCTGTTGCAATTTCAATGTCACTGAGTATATGACCTATTTGCCTTTGAATGGAATTTATTTCAAGAACCAGGGGGAGTTTCCTCTTCCAAGCAATATTGATAGGTTTAACATTTTCTATTTTCCTTTGCCGATGGTAAATTCAAAATATCACAGTGACACTGAACAAATAATCGAGAAGTTGTAATTGTAATAAACTGGGCACTACAAAAAGTAGTTTATATCGTAAAATGTATAAAATTTGAACCAAATAGGGCTTTTTCGAGGTGCTGCTGATATTCAATTTAATTCTGTAGTATTCAAAATGACGTTAACAATCTGCGGTCCAAATTAAATCTTTCTTGAAAGTAAATGCTTATAGTTTATTTGACAAAAATAAATACAAATTATGGTATAATTTTTTGGACAGTTGATTCTTAATATAGGCGACCTATTTTACACGGTGGCATCACTAGGACACCATCAAGCCGCGAAATAAATAATCTTGAAATACTGGTCAGCCCAAGAAACCACTAGGCCGCAAAGGATTAGACGGTTAATGAAGTGTACATGTACCTAGTTTCTTTTTTTTTACCAGACCAGTTTTTTTTTACACATACAGAATGCCTAATATCGAGCATAGTTTGACACACTAAAAAAGAGGAATACACGAAAAAGCACTAATTTAATAAATGATTGAAAAATTACACCTATTTTTTTTTTGAGCATGCTTCGTAGTAAATAAATATTACATAATATTATATTTATATGTGTATAGATATTCATTTACTATCGTTTTTATGAAAACATCAACATTTTCATCAAACAAATGCAATAAATAAAGTTTTTACATCAAATGCTCTAAATGCAAATATATGCTAATAAAAATATGGATTTTCCAATTGCTATGGATGTACATCTGATTGTTATTTAGAATTCATTGTTTATTATGTGAATTCACAGTATTTCGTTTTTGCAGATGTTTAAGAAAAATGTACGAAAAAACATGAAATGATTCATGGCTTTCGTTTAACATCGGTATTGTCAAAACAAAGATGACTTTAGGAGAAATTTTTTCCACGTAGCCGTAATTGACATATATCGATCCATTTACATTCTCATTTTATATTTAAGTTACTCCTAAAAGAAGTAGATAACTTTTACATACAGTACCGTTCATGGAAGTTCGGGCAAGCTGACAAATTATATTAACTGTTTAGGAAAAAATTTTAAAATTATATAATACACATTTCTGTGAGGAATTATTAAAACTAACCTTTTCTGGAAGCTTTTTACCAATTTCCAGGTAGTATTTGTCTATTATAAGACCGAAATCCCCAATAATTACAGTGACAATAAAGCTTTATAATAATCCCTAGGAGGGTTAGCTGATTCACTCGTGTTACCTGGAAATATTCGTATACCCTTTATAAAGTATTATAACATTTGTAAACGCAGTAGTTCTGAAGAGATGGTTATTGTGAAAGTATCTGTGGTTGTGCAAGTGAAAAATAAAATAATTTCGGTTTGACTGCTTAAAATGCCCCGTGGAAAGCCTCTAGCTGTTTCAAAACGATCTGCTATTATTACCTTGCATCAGGAAGGGTACGCAGAAAGACGGATTGCGGATAAATTAAAAATAAAAAAATCTACAGTACATGATACTATAGTTGGATTTAAGACAACCGGTGACGTGCAAGATCGTAATCGGCCAGGACCGTAAAGAAAAACAACTCCTGTGGAAGATTTACGAATAAAAATAATTAGTAAGCGCAATAGAAGACTAACAGCATCAGAAATTGCTGCAGAATTCAATAATGAGCGAGGTTCCAAAGTTTCTGTGAGTACTGTGAAACGTCGGCTGAAAGAGGCTGGGTTGCATGGGCGAGTGGCTTGTCGAAAACCGTCACTCCGAAGAGGAAATAGGCTGAAACGACTGAAATGGGCACAAGCTCATAGAGATTGGACAGTGGGCGATTTTAAAAACGTTTTGTGGACTGACGAATCCGAGTTTGAGGTTTTTGTAAATAGACGGAAAGTTTTCGTACGCCGATCAAGAGGGGAAAGAATGTTACGAGAGTGTATAGTTCCTACGGTGAAGCATGGAGGGGGATCTGTAATGGTTTGGTGTTGTTTTTCCTTAATTGGAACAGGGGACTTGCTCAAAATTGAGGGCATAATGAAAAAAGAGGAATATCGGAAAATCCTGGAGGAAAATGCCATACAGTCAGGTGTCCGATTAATTGGTCGTGGATTTGAATTTATGCAGAATAATGACCCCAAACATAAATCTAAGTTGTGCAAAGAATCCTAAAAATTATGGAATGGCCGCCACAGTCCCCCGATCTGAACTCGATAGAGTTGTTATGGGAAGAATTAGACCGATGTGTTAGGAAAAAGAGTCCAAAATCAAAGGAACATTTGTGGACCATTCCCCAGGAGGTATAGACAAGCTTGCCCGATGAAACATTGGCAAAATTAGTGAATCGGATGCCGAGAACAATGGCAGCAGTCCTAAAGGCAAAAGGTGGATTTTTTGATGAAAATCGGATTGAAATTATTTGTATTACATTAACTTTTTCTTTTTAATAAATTTGTGTTTGAAAATATGTAAAATCATGTAAGTAAGTATTAAATACATGGCCATTTAATATCTCTCTTATTTTCTTTGACTTCCGTACATTTTTTTGCTTGCCCGAACTTCCAGGAACGGTAGTGCATGCTTATGTATACCTTCATCATATGTATTTTTAAACTAAGCCTTTCAGCGTTATACTTGCTATTTAACCATGTTTCAAATATTAGTCCTCTCCCCAGTAAAACATGACCATGGTTGTTTTTCAAACATTCAAAATTAGAGCAAGCGCTAACGCTCACATTAAGAAGACTTACTAGGTGTTTGTAAGGCAGAGAATAATTTTTTTGCCCTAATTAATTATTTTTGTTTCTTTTGAAAAGAATCCTTGATGATAATAAACTGACATAAGAGTTTAATAAGATTTTCTCAAAAACTTTGCTTGTATATTGTAAGGAATAATATAATTGAAGACAATGCTGTGAATATAACGCTTGTTGGAGATGCTTTAATGCTTGTTTTCCAGTGCAAATATTCAAAATCTTCTTTGCCTTTCGCTGAGCTATGTGTTCCTATGTCAAAACAAATTATACTTAAAATATTTCTCATTTAACATTGCCTACATATATGGCATGTCATAATTATTTATTGTATGTAGTTAATCTTAAGAACGTGATTGCGAACAATTATCCATTGTCAATGACAACAACCATTGAAATAAAACGGTAGTTCTTAGGTGACATTGAATTCATATTACTGTAAGGTTGATATTTTGAACGCCGATCAATTATTCCTGCAAAGGCTGTAAATCATTTCGCAAATTATATCAAGCTTACAGTTGCAAAGACACCGTATAAAGTAAGATATTTTCTCCTTTATTTGGTTAATATTGGTGGTCATTCTATGTTTAAAGGAATATATATAATCGTTATACTTATATACATCTTTTTGCCCTATAATTTTTATAAATAAAACTACGCGGAATGTAATCCGCTTGATAAAATTAAAATTGCAAAATATAAAGAGAAATCGAACTATAAAATTAGTTAGAGCAATATATTTTGCAATATTATTATTTCCGCAAGAGCAATTTTGATACTTTTTCGATCTATTTTAAAGCCTTGTGTAAATATGTGAAATTCTAGAACAGGTGGAAGCGAAACACAATTAACAATTACAAATCCGCTTTACTGTTATGGCACTACAATCAGTGGCACACATTGTTAACCCGTTCCAAAGTAATTTTCTCTCCTACAACAACACAATCATTCGCACTACTGCAAATACATTTTATTTTTCCATTTGAAAGCCTTGACATCATACATTTACACGATGTACTGCAATTATTACATATGTATGTGTTCGCAGGGTTTTGCAGATACAAATTTAAATACTTACATTCGTAATATTTTCCAAAAACACCCAAAAGTGCTTCCATTAGGTACGTCACCCGTATAAGTCACCGTCATTTTTATCACAGGAGGGCAGTTCAGCCCTTCGAGCACCTTCACGCACAACACTAAAACACCATAAATAAACGGTAGATGTCTGTTGAGTATTGTTATCGCATTTGTACATTTGAGGCGAATGGTCTGTGCAGACTGGGAACCATCACTCGTGAAATGGCTTGAATAACTGGCTAGGTATCAAGAATACTGCAGGTGTTATATTTTCTGGGTGGGGTATAATATACAGGGTCATTCACGACTGTAGCCGACGAACCGTCGAAAGTAATTGAAATATCTTCTTGAAATTTTAATGGACAATATTGTGGATAAAAATCTATTAAACATATTTTTAATTCCATAGCACTTTTGGTTAAAGCGGAAGCGGATGTCAGTCTTCTTATTTCAAATAGAACACTGAAAATAAGGATTTTGTTGCTTATTACTCTTAAATGCAAGTTAAATGATATAGCATATTAGGGGCCTAGGATCAGTCAACTTTAAAAAATTAATTTTTTCTGAAAATTTTGCCAGATGCAAATTTCAATTTAATCATCAATATATCTTCTTTGGCGTTAGCTAGGCAAATCAATTTAGAGATTTTTATTAACTACATAAACAGTTATTTATAGTTAAAAATAAATATCAAGGGGTTCAAAGAAAATTTATTTCTCAAAATTGCTACACTAGATTTTAGATCCATGATATGGGATATCATCTAATTTATGTAAAATATAAATAATATATAGGATACTCTATTGGAAAGAAAGCCCATAATATCGGTCGCCAACATTTTAAAAAGTATTATAATTACTAAAGTAATTAACAACCCTCAACATAACTGCGAGTCTCAACCAAATCTGTTGTGTATACATGTACGCTACCCTAAATACTATTTCGTAATTCTACGTTTGTTTTAAAAATGTTGCCTACGTCGCGAAAACGACCAATGTTGGACAAAGTTACAGAATTTATAGCAGAAATGCCTGACCTAAATTATGATGGCGTTAAAATTCAATGTGTAGTTTGTAATATCCCTTTAATGTGTTGGTCCAAAAGGGATTGTCTACGTCATGTAAACAGTAAACAGCATTCTTAAAAAAAAATTGCACACGACACTATGACAAATTTAAATTTAATTTATGTATTACCTTTATTGCTTGTAATCTACCGTCTAATTTACTAGACAAGGAAGCATATGTCTTCTTTTGGAATAAATATTCAGACTACAAATTACCAAGTCGGGTATCGTTACAAAGAATTGTGCCATCTGCTCGTGAACATGTTGAAAAAAAGAATTAAATCCGAGTTGAAAGATAAACTGTGGTTGTGTGGACGAAACAACAGATCGTAAAAAACATTCTGTGGTTAATGTAATGGTACGTACAATGGAACCACATCAATCGCCACCTTCAATTCTATTAGCTTCCAGACGAGTACAACAATGTACTGCCGAAGTAATTTCAAAGTTAGTGCTAATGTTCAAGACATTTATATATACATGTATACTTTTTTTATGTAATGTGCATTTAAGATCCAATAAAGTCATTTATTATTATTATTAAATACATTGGAAAAGTTTGAACTCTCAACAAACCAACTGTTTATGAGTGATGGTGTCGCAAACAAGCTTTCTGTAGACCGATCTTTTAAAAAACATTGTGCTAACTTGTTACATATTACGTGTAAAATTCATGCTTTCAGTCATGTGGCAGATAGTATTAGAAAATGTTATCCTGAGCTAGACGCTTTAATAGCGCATACAAAGGCAGTGTTTGTCAAATCCCCAAAACGTATTTGCAAATTTCACAGACTGTGCCCCCGTATGCCTGAGCCACCAGAACCTATTCTTACACGTTGGGGAACATGGTTACAGGCCGCGATTTATTATCATAAATATTTTGAGAATATTAAGAACGTGATTTTACAAATCAATCCAAAGGAAGCTGCGGCTATCAAGGAAAGCCAGTCGAAATTTCAAGATAGTCAGGTTAAAACGGATTTAAAAACTATTCAGAACAATTACTTCGGACTAGTGGAGGCAATAGAAAAATTACAAAATCTTGTTCACGCACAGCTATGCGCGGTAGAAGACGCAAAAAATGTTTGTGTTCTAGAAAGGTTTGAAAGTGTTTTAAAGACAGATTCTGATTTTGGCACATTAAGACAAATTTGTGCAGGTGCGTCAACAGAACCGTTAAGTTGTTCCAAAGGTTATTTTAATTACGCAAATATAACGTCACTAGATGTAGAACGTTCGTTTTCTGCATATAAACACACCTTTTCCTCACGCCGCACTCGGTTTGCCGAAATAACTGCGGAAACATATCTAATGTTGCAGATTTTTAACAGACATTATTCACTTTGTGATTTCATGGAAGACTCTTAAGATGGTAAGTGTTTGAGCACGTATTATATTTTATTTCTGACCATTTATTTTGTGTAAACTTTTACGCGCCCGCTACTGGTTGTTAGCGCAAATTGAGCAACTTTAATAATTACTTTCAAATGTATGTATGTTTAATAGGCCATCGTATTGGTATATCATGTAGTATACCCACATTTTTTTTTAATGTTGATATCTTTTACTTGTTATACAATTAATTTTAATGACTATAATGTAAACCTATATAATAAACTTGAATAGTAGGTTTTAACGCTCACTTTTAATATTTCATCATGTAAGGATTAAAAATAAAGATTTTACTCCATTAAGTTCTTTGAATAGAAGAAATATAATGTAATGTAATCTAAAACTTACCATAACTTGCATACAGCGTGCCAATACCATATACCCATATATGCCTCATTTTTAATTGCCATGGTATGGTTACTATGGTAAAATTTGTTTTCAAAGTTTTCTCATCTTTCTCGTAGAAGAACTTTTGATAACACACGGCGAGCGCAAGATATAGAAGCGCTCTTAACGTTTTGGCTGCATAAAAAAATTACATACTACACATTTTACACGTGCGCACTAAATAGTTTACTTAACAATTATGCAATGTATACAGGCAGATTCATTTTGGACCCTCACCATGGAAATCTCGCTTATTATTGGAGACAAAGAGTTAAATTTGGCAAAGTTGTTAAATTTTGTGTTATGAACCCGAGGAGAAAATGGACCTATGACGTTCGAGATTTTATAATTTCAGACATTTGTAGCATGACGAAAGTTTTTGATGTTGTGCTTTAATTGACGAAAAATACATTATTGTTCATTATTATAGTAGAAAAATGTCGTTCACCAAGGTTTAAGGTTTGTTTAATAACAGCTATGTTGCTATTTCTAACCATATTTGAGATATTTGCATTTTTTTACAATTTTTTACAGGTGGACGAGTGCATGTATATCCGTGAAAGTGTTGAACCCGAAAATTGAAAATTTTCAGAACTGTTGACCACCGTGTAGGGGGTAGGATTAGAAACTGAATGATTTTTTCCAAAATATTTATAGCGTGTCCAACAATTACGATTAAGCGTTCAAATGGAAAAAGTGTCAAAACATTTTTTTTAATACAAGTACCTATTTTTCTTTCTTATCAAATTGCTCTTACAAAAAAAAATTCATATTCATTACTGAAATGGATACTTTTCAAGATATTTAGGAAAATGTGTATTGCAACGCAATTTTCTTCCAAAGAAAAGAGTACCCAGCAATGTGAATGTAGCTTATGCAGTTTTTCAAACTATGGTCCCACTTTGGAGATATCCAAGTTAGTTGTGACCGTTAGAAAATAATCCAGCATTAGTGAAACGGTTAGTTGCCAATTGTCTCGAAGTTTTACGTTCTAAATACGTTGGGATTCGAATTGCTCCAGTAATCAGAAGTGTGCCGATTAAGCAGACCAGTTCTTATAAATTTGGCTTCATCCGTTCAGATAATGTTGTTCAAATATAAGTTGTGCTCTTGAGACTACATTAAATTAAATTCCCAAAAACTACGTTTTTGAATTTTTGCCGTGACCGATCCGAAGTTTCCCAAGTTCTGTATTATTCGTTTAACTCTGCCTGGTGATGGCTTCTGTTTTCGTGAATACCGAACGGTTAAGGTATCATAGGTTTTCAATATCACTTTATTGCATTCTCCATAAATAATAAACAAATTAAAATAATTTTCTTTCGTATAATTTAAACGAGCTGGCATTGTTTGCAATTGAAAGCCAAGTCACATATGTATATATTTTTCATCAATGCTGGATTGTTCTGTAATGGTCATAAGTTATGACTAGAGTTGGCCACGCGCGCCAATGGGCAGCGGCGTTGTTCCGATTAGGCCTCGGATTCCACTAGAGCTATTGTGTGTAGATGTTTGCTGTCGTAAATACTTTCGCGTAGTTGTTAAATAAAAATAAAATAATGCGTGCTCAAACACTTACCATTTTAAGAGTCCTCCGTGAAATCGCAAAGTGAATAATGTCTGTTAAATATCTGCAACATTAGATATGTTTCAACAGTTGTTTCGACAGACCGAGTGCGGCGCGAGGAAAAAATGTGTTTATATGCAGAGAACAACGAACGTTCTACATCTAGTGACGTTATATTTGCGTAATTAAAATATTCTTTGAAACAACTTAACGGTTCTGTTGACGCACCTTCACAAATGTGTCTTAATGTGCCAAAATCAAAATCTTTCTCTAAAACACTTTCATATTTTTCTAGAACACAAACATTTTTTGCGTCTTCTATCGCGCGTAGCTGTGCGTGAACATGCACTATTTGTACGGATTCCACTAACGACACCGAAGGATCTTGTAACTTGTCTATTGCCTCCGCTAGTCCGAAGTAACTGTTGTGAATAATTTTTAAATGCGTTTCAACCCTACTATCTTGAAATTTCGACTGACTTTTCTTGATAGCGGCAGCTTCCTTTGGATCGAATTGTAAAACCACGTTCTTAATATTCTCATAATATTTATGATAATAAAACGCAGCATTTAACCAAGTTCCCCAACGTGTAAGAATAGGTTCTGGTGGCTCAGGTATACGGGGGCACAGTCTGTGAAATTCGCGAATACGTTTCGGGGATTTGACAAACACTGCTTTTGTATGCGCCATTAAAGCGTCTACCTCAGGATGCCACAAGATTGAGAGCATGAATTTTACACGTAATGTGTAACAAGTTAACAGAATGCTTTTTAAGAGACCGGCCTACAGAAACCATGTTTGCGGTACCATCACTCATATACATCAACAGTTGGTTTGTTGAAAGTTCATACTTTTCCAATGTATTTAACACTAACTTTACAATTACTTCGGCAGTACATTGTTGTATTCGTCTGGAAACTAATAGAATTGAAGGTGACGATTGATACGGTTCCATTTTACGTGCCATTATATTAACGACCGAATGTTTTTATGATCTGTCGTTTCGTCCACACATAACCACATTTTTTTTTCTTTCAACTCCGATTTAATTATTTTTTTCAACATATTCACGAGCAGATGGCACTATCCTTCGTAACGATGTCCGACTTGGTAATTTGTACTCCGAATAGGTATTCCAAAACAAGACAAACGCTTCCTTGTCTAGTAAATTAAACGGTATATTACATACAATAAAAGTAACATAAATTAAATATAAATTTGTCATAGTCTCGTGTGCAAGTTTTTTTTGAAGCATGCCGTTCACTGTTTACGTGCCGTAGACAGTCCCTTTTGGACCAACTCATCAACGAGACATTACATACTACACATTCAATTTTAGCGCCATCATACGTTAAGTCAGGAATTTCGGCTAAAAATTCTCTAACCTGGTTCGCCTTGGGTCGTTTGAGCGACGTACGCAACATTTCTAAACAACACGTACCGCGCTAATGGAAGGTCGAATCTACACTGAGCAGTGTTGCCGCTGGCTTTTTTATATTAGTACCAGTAATGACTCGCAAAAAGTACCAGATTTGGGTCTTTCGTACCAGATTAATTTTCAAATCCCCTAATTCAGCAAAATAACAGAAAAAGAAACAAATGATCACAAAAACTTTTATGCAATAAAGAAAAATAATTAGATATTTGTAGGAGTCTTTTTTGAAATTGTTTCTGATGGTTCCCATGAATAACATATGTAATTCGCTACCAAGCAACCCTTTTGCGTGTATAATAGCATCACATGTGGATACCGACAATCTGTTTCGTAATTTTGTTTTTAATAACGTTACTTTTGAAAAAATTCTTTCTGGACATGCAGAAGAATGTGGCAATTACTAACGATAAATTTGGAAACATCAGCTCATTTAATTCATTTTTCATATTTATACATAGCTACTATGGCTACTATTTGAAAAGTGGTTAAAAATTTTCTTGCTAATTGTTCCACTGATTTAGGCAACTTCAAAGCAGCAGCAGAAGCGCATAAGTGGAATGAATGGCAAGTGAACCCAAAACAAATATATTTGGGTTTAAGTTCTTAAATTTTGCTTGTACACCTCCTCTGTGTCCCATCATAACTGCAGCATTATCTGCTGCAAATCCAATTATTTTCTTTAAATCTATTTTGAAATAATTTAAAACTTCACATACAGATTTAAAAATACTATCTGCTTCACAAGAATGTAGTCTAATTAAATTTAAAAATTTATCTTTAACTACATTACCAGCCCAATATCTAATTAATATAACGAGTGATTTTTGAGTTGAAATATCTGTTGTTTCATCAATGATAACGGAGTACACATTATTACCCAATGTCCTTTTTATATTGTCATGTGCTTCATTTACAATGCTACCGGAAGTAATTACACTTGCTTTAGTTCTTGAACATTTAATATGTCTTGCAATCTGCGAATCTGGGCACACCGATTTTAGGAATTTTGGCAAGTGCGCCATTAATAAAAATGGAAGGTTATGTTCATGTAAGTACATTATACATTTAAGTTCTGATCTTTGAGTTTCCTTATCTGTGCAAGTCGTTCCAGAGTTAATACCAAACTTATACAGCGTAGGTGTTTTTAAAGTTTTCTTCATATTATTCTGATAAAGGATTGTTTGTTCGTGATGTTTCAAAAGGACAAATTTAGATATCAAAGATTTAGCACAAACCTTACAATAAGATGACGAGACTGAATTGTATGTTTTTTCCACACATTTTCTATGTCGTTGTATGCAACTATGATTTAGACGTCTGATCTTTTGACGAGTAACAACAGCAATTTCATCAATATTATTAATTACATCAATGTTAGTTTTTGTGGATACTGAATTATCACTTGATATATGCAATTTTAAAAATCTGAAAGAATTATACAATTGATATTATGTAAAAATATCATTACTGGTTAAAAATCTTATTTATCCATTTCGTAATCTTAACGATTCCAGTATTTCCAAATTCTTAAAATTTGATATAATTAACAAACCATCAACAAAACAACAACGAAAAGTAACTAGAATTGCTAACCCTAAACATTAAAATATAAATAACCCTGTTCGCGAGTTTGTGCGCCTTGTTTTAAGTAAATTGCATAATATCAGGCGATTACATTCATATTAACAAGAAAGTACCAAATATCCACGCGTCCGTACCAAAGTTCCAGATTACGTGAAAAAGTACCAAATCTGGTACTAAAGTACCGGTTTCGGCAACAGTGACACTGAGGCTTGTATGTAACGATATAGATACGACGCAGCTGCCTGTTGGCGGGCGTGGCCAACTCTAGTTATGACTCACAACCAGCTTGAATATCTCCAAAGTTGGATGCCATTTTAAAAGACTACAGAAGAAAAAAAAAGAATATCTACCAATGAGATTGGTAGATATTCTTTTTTTTTAAAGAAAATTGTGTTACAATACACAGTTTCCTTATATTGAAAAGTATCCACTTTAAATGCGTAATGAATATGAGATTGTTTGTTTTTTCGTAAAAGCAATTTGATAAGAAAGAGGAAGACATGTAGATATATCTAGAAAAATTAAGTTTTGACACTTTTTTCATTTGAGAGTTTAACTGTAATTATCGAGCACGCTGTATATAATGTTTTCGAAAAATTGATTCGGTTTCTAGTTCTACCCTATACGGTCAACAGGTTTGCAAAATTTCAATTTTCCAAGTTAAACACTTCGGCAGTTATAAAAGTTTACATGCACTCGTCCATCTGTCAAAAATTTAAAAAAAATGCAAATATTTCAAATATGGTTAGAAATAGCAACGTAGTTGTTTCGTCAAGCGAACCGAAAATTGAACTAGGAATTCAAAAATGCAATAATACAGAGTGTTTGGAAGAACGATGTAAAGTTTTGAACAGCCGGTAGGTGAGGTCATTTGGAATGATATTAACCACATTTACCTTAATCCAAAGTCTAATGGATCTTAGGATATTTGAACTTTTAGTAAATTTTGGTTTTCCGGCAAATGTTCACCATTAAACTCTTCTTATTTTGTGAGATCACGCTAAAAATTGTTTTTCAAGGAAGTTTAATCTTCCTTTGAATAGAGGCAATAGATTAGAGTTCAAAGTTATTTAGAAAAAGATATAGGCCTACACATCCCACTTAACGAGATATAAAATTTATAATTCTCAAGTTTGCGGTGTTTTTTTTTCTTTTCAAATAAAACAATTCGAATGTTAAAATTACTTTAAAAACTTCTTTACTCTATGCCCTTTCGAATAGTAGGGCATGCGGTTAGATGGTTACTAATATTAAAAGGGTAATCAGATATTGCATTAATAAAGAACGCTAAAAAAAACTAAAACTGGACGGTCTCTGTTATTGTGTGGTTCGTAGTAGTTCAAAAGGGTGCCTAACACCATGTTTGCACAATTGATTTTTTTTTTGTTCAACATCTGACTCAAATAAATTTCTTCTTCTTCTTAAACTATGTAGTGTATAATCATTTTGGGACTCATTGAATAGGTTATTACACCTTGGTTAAATTGTCAGTTAACTATTATACATATCATCTAAGTTAGCAAATTACCCACTAGTGAATAGCTAAACAATTAACTAATCTTTAAACAGTGACTTAAACTAACTGGACTAAGGCCCGGTCTTTTAACTTGTTTTTAAAGTCCTTTTTAACAAAAAGTAATATTAAATTAAAAGTCAGATTAATCTGACTTAAAAAAAGTGCGTCTTTTATATGGTATAAAACTTGTTTTTAGTTAAAAGGTATATAATATCAATTTAAAGTAGGTTGGGAACTGTAAATTGTCGAACGCATGCGCCCATAGAAAAGAGATGGTCGGTATATGTGTTAAATCTGAGAGCGATAGCTGCGGAATGTGTTTTATTCTTATAATTTGTGTTGTAACCTCACTTCGTCACGTTACTTCATATTGCCACATAACCGAAAACGATTTTTATTTTATTTGAAAAATGTCGAACACAATTAGTTACTTATTTATTTATTTATTTACGGATCTAAAAAGTCGTTTTACAACCATCAATTTCAATTATAAATGAAAAACTAATATCAACATATTAGTACGTGATGAGACGTTTGTATAGTCGAATTTAATCCTTAGAGTTGTTTGTGTCTCGATTTTATTTGGTTTCTCAGAGGAACACCATTCTAGAGTATAAATGCGGCATGCAATAGTTTCTTCGATATAGCATTGTAATTGGTGACTACAAGAACTTTATACTAAATTTATTGCAGATCCTTTGTTTTTAATTTTAAGGGCATACTTTGAAAAAAATATTTGATGTAGAATTTTGTTAACGATTTGAGCTTAAATCTACAGGTTCTTACGTTTAAGGAAATAAATAGCCTAAGCTAGCTGAAAAATACAGTGAGCAATTGCTTCTTTTTGTTTACACAATTCGCAAGAAAAACACTAAGAGTATATCTTTGGTAATTTTACAAATGTTGCATTAATAATAAAATTGGCAATAAGTCGTCAATAATTTTGAATAATCTGTGTAGATGGTGATATAATTTTGCAAAATATACTACATCAGAGATATGTATAGCCTTACTTTTGACTTTCTTTTTTTAATACCTTTGGAATTGATAGCAATGATATTGCCTCAGTTTCTTTAATCGTATCATCCATTTTCTCCTGCATGTATCGTCTCGTCATAGCAGATGTTTCAATCCATTTACATCTAAGACCACATACATTTGTATCTTTTATTTGAGATGGTTTAAGTTTTCAGTAAAAATAAAATATGTAGCAGATATCTTCACTTTGACCAATGTTAAAAGCGATCTGTGGCTAGCGTGTTCATTCCCAGTATATTCGCCTATTTCAATATTAGTACAATTAACGGTAAGGTATGGAACACGTTATCTCACTTACAAATTAAATGAAGTTATGCCCGAATATTAACCTCCTTCTGTTTACAGTTTGTTTACCGTTAACGTTTCTTCAGTAGTAGAAAAACTATGCCAACAGAAAAATCTATCAAAACATGTGAAAGTAATTAAATGTTATATAATATTCGATTTTGCTCATTTCATTTAGAATAAGTTTCATTGTACAACACATTCATACACAGAATCTATCTAGATTCCGGAAGATGTTGCTTATGGTAAGCAATTATTAAATGATCATCTTTTCATAGCAATACTTTTTTTCAGAATAAACTTGGGCAAAGTTAAATAACATTCAAGTGTATCACTTAAGCTTTTTTAGTCATGCATTGTACTATGCTGTTTTTCGTGTAGCACGTAGCTTTGTGGCTTATAAATATTTAAGTTTTTGGCGTAATACAATTCGAGTTTTTGCGCGGCTGTTGTTCGTGTGTGTAGTTGATTATCATATTCCAAGTAGCTATAACAATGGTTCTAACTAGAGGTGATAAAACGGAGATAATCGACCTTATTAAAAGCACTTTTAATACTTTAAAAGGAGATCTTTTGTATTATACTTTTTAACTTAAGACAGCGTCAGACGATAAAAGCACGTTTGCCAAATAGTTATGCCTAACAGCTCGATAAAAAATTGTTGATACAAAACGAATAATTACTTCATGTTCTTTATCACACATTATGTTGGGTTGTTGTTGTTCGAAGGACCAGAAAATAAATATTTTCACTACTTTCAAACTATCTTTAATGTAAAATTACACACGTGATCTTTCAGTCGCCATTTCTTGTTACATTCTCTTATACTGCTCTATTTTTGTGTATATATAGACATCTGCAATACCGACGGCGGTAAAAATTTGAATTTAACATTTGAATCTGTACACATTATATGTGCCTGGAAAAGAAAAAAAAAACGTCTGGAAGCTCTCGGAGAGCACTCAAAGCCAAACAAAAACGTCGCTTTTGGGTTAGTAGTTCTTCTTTTTCTCGCCTTTTTATAACCTTTTAATCTTATAAGCACTTATGCTTCCTATACAATTCAATAAAATGGTTCAATGTATTTAATAACAAGGTTTTGTTATTAAATACATTTTATGTTGAACGCGCGCGTCGGAAACCGCGGCGGTCACTATTTTCTTTTACGGCTGTTATTCGTTACTATTACTACAAGTAGAACGGTTCCTACTCATACAGCTGCATACGAGTTACTGGCATAGCAGCTGTATTGTTATAAAAGTTTGTGGTTACATGTAACAGTTGATGTGAATAGCTATTATAATAGTTACTTTTCTAGAAGCTACTCTTATCGTCTGCCGCCGCGTTTGTAGACATGGACTAATACATCCATTATAACAAGGAATAAATACAAAAAAAAGGAAAAAAAAATCGAAATTATATTAATTACACTTATTCTTAAATAATTGCTACCTTTTAATATTATACTTGCATTTGATACAGCATCCCTAACTTCCAATTTGGATTTCGTGATCATCATTCCACGATGGATCTTCGTGATCATCATTCCAGGATCGATCAGGTGCACAGAGTCGTCACTCTTATCGAACGAGCATTAGAGGAGAAAAAGTACTGCTCAGCAGTATTCTTGGACGTTTCCCAAGTCTTCGATAAGGTATGATATTAAGGCCTTATCTCCAAGATGGCCAAACTGCTATCTAGTAACTATTGCAAATTGCTAACATCATACTTAATCCGAAGAACCTTCAGAGTCGTACATGAAGAAGCATGTTCTTCGTTCCACAACATCCCAGCAGAAGTCCCACAGGGAAGCGTCCTCGGACCTCTTCTGTACGTGCTCTACACTGCTGATATTCCGACAACTGAGAATACAGTTCTGGGCACATTTGCCGACGATACTGTAGTAAGGGCCACTGATGTGTCACAAGAAAAAGCAACCGAGAAACTTCAAGCTGCATTAAACAACATCAGCCAGTGGACCAAAGACTTCAAGATTAAACTAAACGGAGCAAAATCTACTTACGTAACATACACGCTGCGTCACAGAAATAGCGACCATTCTGTGTTTCTAGACGGTATAACAATACCACAAATAGAATCAGCAAAATATCTCGGTTTACATCTCGACGGAAAACTTAATTGGAAGCACCATGTCCAACAGCAAGCTACGCAAATACGACACAAAGTCCGCAATATGTACTGGTTGATTGGAAGAAAATCCAAACTTAACCTAAGTGCCAAAAGATTAATCTACCATTCAATTATTAAACCCATTTGGACATACGGTATTCAGCTTTGGGAATGCACCAAGCCGTCAAACCAACTTATAATTCAAAGGAGTCAAAACAAAATTCTCAGAATGATCACCGATGCCTATCGATATGTGATGAATAAAGAAATCCACAACGACCTGGCAATCAAATGAGTACATGAGGTAATACAAGATTACGCTGTCAAACATGAAAAAAGGTTACTAAGTCACATCAATGTAAAAGCTATCCAGCTCCTCACAGTGAGGATGTGCGTAGATTGAAACGGACTAAACCCTATGAACTCATTAAGTGATCTATATTTAAGTTCCTAGTTCACACACTAGTGGTTGTATATTTATTAAGTGCTTGCACAGTGATGCATTTAACCTGCACAAGTTTTGCTAATTGCTAGAATTCTGACCATTAGTACAGAATTATCAGTGGTAATAAATTAATGTATACATTAAGATAGTACTAACCATATCCAATAAAGGATATTCAAAAAAAAATTGATACAGTTTATTTACATTAAAGAAAATATGTTAGATTATACACATCGAGAAAATGAGAAATTAGCTATATCTATATATGTACGGCGAGAGAGCGAGGAGGGGTTTGAGTGGAAACCGATCGATTCGATGCGGGTCGCGTATTAGTACTTAGTACACTTCTAACAACGTTGGGTTGTAGACCTACTGTGTGCAAGAACGCACGTAATAATTTGAAGTCATGGTCTCTTGGAAATGATAATTTGGCATATTTATTTTGTTGTTGCTACGAAACTTAGACAAAACCAATAAATACTTCTAAAGACGAAAGTAAAAACAAACATAAATACTCTAGAAATTCTTACTAAGATTGTCCGCGCATAATCCAGTCTACCTCGTAACTAACCACATCGGTAACCGTCGTGAACCGTCGACTGCCTACGCTTGTGGTGAATCCCCCATTCGCGTTTTCCGTTGTCGCATGTACGCTTTTTCGTATAGCTAGACATTTTCTTTCTCTACGTGTATATACATTAAGTATCCTACGAAAAATTAATATAAATTATATTTTATACAAAAAGATAGATTAATTGCATAACATTGTAATTTATGTTTTGGATGGCTTCTAGCTTGCCTGAGGATGTGCTTAATGCACGAAACCGTTAGCATTGTGTAAACCAATATAACATTTTGAGAGTGGAGACCACTTTTATCTCTTCCTTTAAAACACAAAAACTAATGAACATCTGGGCAAAAGAAATAGAAAACTTGAAAATGGAAGTTAACACAAGTAAAACTAAAGTAATGATTATGAATGAAAACCAATACAATCAAGTTAATAGAGAGATTGAGTGCAGGGACAAGACATTGTAAAGGGTAAGGACATATGATTGCATAGAGAGTATCCTAACGGAGGATGGAAAAATAGATAGGGAAAAAACAAACAGAGGGAACAAATCAACAATAATATATTAGTCGCTAAATATGATAATCCTAGGACACAGGGATGTAGACATGCATAGAAAGATAAAAATATATAATGTAATAACAATGACAAAAATAACCTATACGTGTGAAAACTGGACATTATGGAAGAGAAATGAAGCAAAGATAAATGCAATAGAGATGAAACACCTAAGTAGAATAGCGGGTAAAACAAAATGGGTTAGGATGAAGAATGAAAACATCAGGCAATTAACAAAACATGGATAAGAAAAATAAAAAGAAAACAACTACATTGGCACGAGCATATAGCAGGGATGGGGACAGATAGAATGACAAGAATAATAATGGAAACAGGATATTCAAACAAGAAATAAAGAGGAAGACCGAGAAGAAAATAGAGCAGATAAAGAAAACGGGAGAAAATGAAAGACTTTGGAACAAATGTTAAATGAAAAAAGGAACCGGAATCCACATCCGGCACCTGTAAAGGTTCACGAAATCGAGAAGAAGAATTTACTGTTTCTAATAGAAAAGTGAACAAAAAATTTTGGATATATCTACATTGTTATATGTATGCTATTATTATGCAATTTAATATCAACATAAAAGTTAATTTATTAATTAAGTTGGAGAGCAAATCCCTTTTGAATGTAAAGCGTGTACTACGCGAAGAAAGTGCGGAAGTAGGTGCAAGTCTGGATTTATCGATAACAATCTAGAAGGCGTTGAAGAAAAATCTAAATTTATCAGTTTGAGACTTATCAACAAAATTTGGTTCAACGAAGTCCACAGTTCAGAGAACTAAACAAAAAACTCTTTAAAGTCATTTAAGAAAAGCAAAGTGCCGAACAGGAATACCAAGCAGCAGACTTCCGCAAAATCTAGATCGAGGCGTCTTTATCCAAAGATTGCATCGAGAAATGTGTGTGTTTTCATGGACGATGAGACATACTGTAAGTTAGACTTTAAATCTCTGTCGGGTCACCATTATTATAGTGGAATCGATCGAAAATCTGTAAATGACGAATTTAAGTTCATAAAAACCGAAAAATTTTCAAAAGTACTTGCGTGGCAGGCAATTTTTTCATGTGATATGCTCAGTAAGCCATATTTTTCAACCTCCTCTATGAATGGCGAAATATATCTAAGCGAATGTCTCCAGAAACGCCTCTTACCTTTTATAAGACTGCATAATCAAGAAACAGTATTTTGGTCAGACTTGGTAACCCGCCATTATTAAAAAAATGCAATGGAGTAGTACAGAATCAACGAGGTGGAAATTGTAGAAAAAAATGAAAATCCACCAAATTGTCCCGAATTGCGCCTTATTGAAAAATATTGGGCCCACAAGCAAAAACTTCTAAAATATCAAAAATCTGCCAAATCTTTCGAAGATTTTAAATATAAGTGGAACAGTACAACCAAAATAATATCGAATTTGGATGTACAATATTTAATGGGAGGAGTGAAAAAGAAATTGCGAAATTTTTGGATGAATCAAAATTAAATTAACATAGGTGTGATTACCCGTTAGATAATTAAATAATAAATGTATTGATTATAAAAGTTCTTTATATTTAATCCGTTAGGTGTTTACCTTTTGCAAATAAATTGGTGGCAATTTTTTCTGGGACAAGTTTTATTAAACGTGTTTGTATTGAATTTCAGATACATAACAATCACTGAATTATTATACATACGGTGATAATAAATTGTTGCTATAACACGCGGAAAAATACTGTTTCAAAACATCGTGACAGAACTTTATTTATTAATGAATGCAATATAATGTCTTTATTTGCATTTATAGTTAATTAAAATAACCGCATATAAATTGTTGTCTTAACATATGTGTAAGAAAAGCAACATTGTAGAATAAAAATACTTAATTTCTGTGTGAAGTTGTTAAATTCTAGCAAGACCACCAATACAGGGTGAATCGGGGGGAACGGACCAAACTCCAGGAGTGTGAAAATAATGTAAAAAAAATCATATGTTATCCGATTTTTGTTTTGAAGTTATAGCGTAATTAAAAAATGTTAACTAGCGTTCTTGTAAATGGTACATACAAATGTTCGCTTGTTCACGAGTTAACACGTCTTAAATAAAATAAAAATATCCTTGCGTTGATTACCCATGTAAAACAAAAAGTCAGGTACCTGTGATACTAAAAGTTTTTTCGCTTCTTATCACATGATGTTACTGGCTTATGGTTTATGGGACTGGTGATGATTAAAAAAAATGTTAATGTACGAAATTTTGTTTCTTCGTAATTACGCTATAACTTGAAAACAAAAGAAAATCGGATAGGAACATATGAGTCTTTTTACATCATTTTCACGTGTACAATACACTCCTGGAGTTTGGTCCGTTCCTCCTGACTCACCCTGGATATATTGCAAAAACAAGAACTATTTATAGGGAGAGTAATACCTAAAACAAATTATACGTTTCAAAAGTCGCCTTATAATGAAAAAGTTGCTATATACACGTTTGATTTTGAATAAATTTCGGCACAAACAATATACTTAAACTAAATCGGCATTTTTCACCACATTTCTTTATTGGCAATTGCCAAAACAGTTTTTCAATTATTGATGGTCCAATGGTAAGAGGGCCTGCGCCTGACGAGGCAGACCTAGGCGCCGTGTGTTTCGGTCCTACTAGGATCAAGTTTTCTTGGTGAGTCCGGTACTATCCTTAGTCACAATTCACATGCTGGGAAACAATTAACTCCGCTTGACTCGTCACAGCGTGGAAGCGATAATAACAAAGCCAAGGAACACTTTGCACACTAAAATCTCTTGAGGTTATGACAAGCTGTAATTATATACCCCGTTGGACCGTGAAAAAAGTTCGAAGCTTACAGGCTCTCTGTTAAATTGGTAGCTACTCAACATTGTAATTTTTTTAATGGAACATGCCATATATTATTGCACTGTTGAAATCCTCGTTAAATTCTGAGGCAGAAAGTAATCGGGTACTACTGGCCTAAACTTAAGGGTGTTAAAGTTATTAGGATTTTTTTGAAAAATCAACATCTACAGAAACGCCAGAAGCGCACATAGATAGACATGATTTTTGACACCCACATTAGGCGTGTTTATGTGATTTCGATTTACTAACAAGATAGCAAGGCGCGAAATATTTGTGTTAAAAGGTCTTTTTTTGAATAAATATTATTTTAGTTTTAAATTTTTGACACCATTTTAGACAAGAAAACTAACATGTTAGTAGTCTAAATTCAAGCCATTTTCTTGTTAGAGCGATTTTGTAAACTATAGTACTGTCAGTATTGACAGAGACAGTTATTGGATGTGATGACCAGAGATACGATTTCTGCCCGCCGCTAAAATACGGACTATGAAAATTTGCAACACCCACTGTTCGCATAGACAGGTCGGAATGCGGACGGGGTCGTTGGTAGGGATTGCGGTCTGCTGCGTTTAGTACAACATACGAGGCACGTCCAGGAAATAAGTTCCGTTTGTATTTATTGCCGCGGCAATGCTGCAATCGGAGTTCGACTCATGCGCGGTAGTCGGTCTGAGTTATGGAGAAGGAGATGACGCCATTTGGAGATCGCTGTTTGTTGTTTACAGTTTCTAGTGCTTGGTTAGAATGGTGAAGTTGATTGAAAATCCCGCCGCTTGTGAGATTAGATCTGTAATTCGTTTTCTGGATGCCAAGAATACTTAAGCAGTTGACATTCATTGACAAATTTGCGAGGTTTACGAAGAAAATGCGATGAGTAATTCAATGGTAAGGAGATAGGTCCGATAGTTCAATGAAGGACGTGATCAAGTGCACGATAACGAACGAAGTGGGCGTCCAAGTTTGGTTAATGACGAACTGGTTCGTGTAGTTGAAGAGCTCGTAAAGGAAAACCGTAAGATTACAATATCTGGTCTTCCTACGAAATTGTTTCTGAAAAACTGAATTTTCGAAAACTGTGTGCTCGTTGGGTGCCGAAAACTCTTACAGAGCAACACAAAAAACGGCGTCAGGGCAGTGCACTTGATTTTTTGACACGTTACAAGAAAGATGGTGATGATTCTCTAAGTAAGATAGTGATCCGGGATGAGACTTGGGTCGCTTATGAAACCCCTGAATCAAAACGATAATCAACTAGGAAAGACTAACGCCAAGCAAATCTTGACACCTCGAAAAATCATGTGCACAGTGTTTTGGGATAGACACGGCATTCTAGTGGTACACCGGGGTACCGTGGGATGAAACATTCAATGCAAACGTTAACTGTGAGACGCTTAGGAAACTGCGTCGCGCAATACAGAATAAGCGCCGAGGAATGCTCACAAACGGTATTGTTTTGATTCATGACGATGCCCGACCTCACACTGCGAACAAGACACAACAATCTTACAGGACTGTGGCTGGACCCAGTTTGACCACCGTCCGTACAGCCCCGACCTCGCCCCTAGCGACTTCCATCTCTTTTTGCACCTGAAAACGTGGTGGTCAAAAATTCAACAACGGTGAAGAGCAAAGAACATTTTACCACATGGTTGACAATATGGCGGCAACATTTTATGAGGAAAGCATACAAAATCTTGTGCTACGCTATAAGTGCCTACAAAATGGTGGGAGCGCTGTAGAAAGATAGTTTAAGGTTTGTAGTTTTTTTTTGTTTGCAATAAATAGTTTTTCTATATCTATACTCGTTTTGTTTTTATTACCAAGCGGAACTTAGTTTCTGAACGTGCCTCATATGCCGGGTGTTCGGTAATTGGCGGAAAATGGACTCTTAGCGATATTGTCCGTTGAATTGAAAATCCTAATATAAAAATCCTCGTTTGGTTACACCGGCTCATCAAAGTTCAGAATTTCGAATATTAGAAGTAGATACACCTTTCCACGTTTGGGATTTCATGTCAATTGTTGACATTGAGGAACCCATTGATAAAGAATGCTGGAACTTCGTTACCGTTTCATTACTTAATTAAGAATTTTATTTTTTAGAGAAAATGATAAAACAGATCTGACAACAATGTAATATGTATTGTTATGTTATGTTCAACGTTGTATCTACGACAACAACAACTTCTCTCAGATGTCACTTCGGTACTGACTAAATGTCAGGCTGGCCACTCGTTGGTAACTAAATATCCCTCTTTCGGGGAAAAATGGAAATTTCTTCGTTACCATTCCCCCTCAGCCCCCAGTCTTTGGAGCGAGGACATTATAATTTAATTATAAGTCCAGATAATGACGAGTGTGGGGTAGCACGGACAAATCTACTCGTTTGTTAATTTTTCTATTCACTTATTTCGTCCAAATTAATGTAGAAATCGTCTGGAATAAGCAACAGCATAAATTGAAAAGTACAACAAATAATATTTCATCAATTAAATCTTTATCTGAAAGGTTTCTGTAAATTAACACTGGATTTTCTCGTCTAAAGCTTGTTGGTGACAGTTTGGATCACAGAATCATCAACATACAACCTCTTGGTTAAGTCACTGCATTCGTTCTCGTATGCTAATATCATGTGATGGAAAGTCATCGAAAAGTTTCTATTTGGGTTATATTATCAAAATTGGCTGTGAAATAAAACAATCGCCGGTTTTTCGCGATTTAAAATAAAAGAAAGATGAACGACGCCATACATTTTCATCAATCTTTATTCGGCCTTGGTTGAATTAAAGTTTGTCTTAAATCCAATCCCAAGATAAGTGTTCGTTTGTGTATTTAAAGTCTTTATTAGAAGAGAAAAAGGTTAAATCTCCAGAACAGGCAGTTTCCTGTGGTGGGTATATAAACAGAGGGTTTATAGACATTGGCATCGTTCAAAAGTTTCATGGTTAGTTAATTTTTCAAATCTTAAAATTCGTTAATTTCATTTTACTGAGTTAATTTAAGTATAGCTATTAGTCCAAATAATGGTCCGGTCGAACACTCCAAAGGTATTTCACAGGCCGAACAGTCCACTCAAAGTATTTCAGATAAAAATTGAATCAACTTTAAGTTAAGGGAGGTCTTACCGAAATTCAACGGAAAAGACGACAATCCGATTCAGTTTGTAAAAGCCTTAAAACGTCTTGTTTCATCTAAGACGAGTCTCCCTGAATTGTTGGTTATAATAAGGTCATCTTTGGTTCACGATGCCTTAATATGGTTTGGTATCATTGAAAATTGTTTTCAAAATTTCTCCCAATTCGAATCGATTTTCCTAAACAAATACTGGGGTGAAAACGTCCAAGGTAAAGTCAGAGCCGATCTCTTCACAGGGAAATACGATTCATCGAAAGGCTCTTCAAAAGAAAAATATTTCACAAAAAAATATTCAATTGTTCAACACCTTACCCCAAAAATTGAAGAGGCTGAATTAATAAAATTTATCCAGGCATTACGAATTCGAAATTGTAAAATCAGTCATCACTCAAAACATAAGGTCTTATTCGGAATTTTGTGATCTTGTACAGTTTGACGATCTTGAGAAGTACAAACAGGGCGAAAAGAGACCTAAAACAAATTCATCTTCTTATACATTTTGTAATAATAACAATCAACAAAGGTCGAACCATAATGGTAATTCTTCGTCTCCAAATAGGCCATCGATATCTAAAAGTAATAACTACAGGCCTCAGCAATCTTCCAGTCGAAATCAGTCGAATTTCTCTAATTCTCAAAGTCGAAATCACAATAATTTCCATTCTTCGAATAACGGCCACTAAAATAGTATTTATGAAAATTGACATAACTATTTTTGATTGTTAGTTGTCATTTTTGTAAGTGTCAAAGTAGAATATTATGATGTTGAAGAACGTATTTTGGAAGCTGTGTACGAAGACCCTCAACTTAGCACGAGAGAAATTGGTAGAACTTTTAATATGTCCAGTAGCACTGTACATTCTATACTTACTGGATATCTTCTGCGGCCATATCATTCAACAAAAGTGCAACCGTTATGTCTCGAAGATAACGTTGCTAGAGTAAATTACTGCAATAGAATGATGGCATTAATAAATAGATAACCAGATTTTCTACATAAAATATTATGGACAGATGAATGCACATTTACAAGAGATAGTTGTTTTAGCATTCACAATACGCATTTTTGGGCAGACGAAAATCTTTATGCAATTCATGAATTTGGACATCAACGTAAATTCTTTGTTAATGTTTGGCTCGGAATGATAAATTTGCAGGTTATTGGTCCAATATTTATTCAAAATAGATTAAATGCTGAAGGCTACATAAATGTCTTATTCTGTTGGACAATTTACTTTTAGTGCTAAGACCAAACATGTATTACATGCATGACGGAGCTCCTGCTCATAATGCACGTGCCGTATGCATCTGGCTGTAGGAACATTTGTGGGACAGAATTATTGCCAACAATGGCCCCATTGCATGGCCTGCAAGGTCTCCAGATCTTAATCCCCTCGATTTCTTAGTTTGAGGATTTCTAAAGGATAAAGTTTATGCGACACCAACAATAAATCAACAAGACGTGAGAAACAAAATTAACGCAACCGTCCCTCTAATTACTCCTGAATTGTTACAATCAGTCGAAGATGCTGTTCCTCAGAGACTTCAACGCTGTATTGAAGTTAATGGTTTTCATTTTGAAAATTTGTCATAATAATGTTCGTTATCATGGTTACTATTTACTATCTTTGTTTTCATTTACTTTGTTGAATCAATAAATAGTCTTATTTAATTAAATGTCATGTAACGTTGCCAAAATTCTAAATTACAAACATTTATCCTGTGGCCAAACAAAGACATTTACGAACATTTCATATCAAGATTTTCAACTCACAATTATGCGGACAATATCGCTACTCCATTTTTCGTCAATTAGTTAACACCCTGTATATATGTGTAAGTGCGTATATGATAGGAGCAGATAACGATAATTTTTAAGATGAAAAATGCATGTAGCATTGTATTTGAAGAATCGATTTACTTAATTCGTAGTGTTTTCTCAGGGGAAAACATTATTTTTGTAATATGCCCAACGCTAGACGATGTTTCCGCAAATATTTATATGTGGGAGGAAATATTATTAAAATAATGCAATAATTACTTGTAACAGTTTTCATTCGTCAAGTTACTATTAAAACAACTATATATTAAAATAATATATGATTTACGGTGACCATCACGTGCTTTTTTATATTTTAAAAAATAAATCATCTTCCATTGTCTCACAACAAAGAGAAAATTCTTTATACGTCACAAGAAGCTACCGGTGTATAATATAAGAAAGTTCGTTTTATTTCATCTTCGTTATAGTTTAAATTGTGAATAAGAACATTATCCCCATTTGCCTAAATCAGAATTTTTGTCTATTTTTGTCTGATTTCTATTGAAATTGTCAACATTTTTGGTTAATTAAACGTACCATGTCACTTACAAATAATTGTTAACGCAAGTATTGCTGCAGTGCATTGTTATTATGTCAGTCGATCGCTCAATCACAGTATATTCTCACATATGATAAACTGTGGCTCCGTACTCGAGGAGTGCCAGTTTCAGCCAATACCGATGCCAGTACAATCAAGTGAAAAATGCTACGCTAGTATAGGTGACCTGAAATCGCAGCCCTGGTGATGATCAAGCCGAGGTGTGATGCGCAATTAGATGATTCACTTGTGGTTTTCCATTTAACTGGAGTGCTTGCGAGCAGTTTCGAGCTACTCAATACTTCGTGCGCTGTGTTCTTTTCACTATAATGGAAGAAAACCGAAGGTGCACATGGTTTTTTCAGGTCCTTCCCCTCGAATACTAGTATTACCTACGTGCTACACTTTAGTTTTAAATTTGCACAGTGACCTCTTGCACTCCGATAAGTCAAAAAGGCTTAAATATTAAAATGTCAAATCAGATAATGCCTAGATTAATCGTTTACTTATGCCGCACATGATTAAGCCCGTGACTGTTCCCGTAACCGAGCGCCGCTGCCAGCAGATGGGATGAGTGACAGAGTTAAATAGACTAAAAAGAGAGGGTGGGTAACGCTATGCATCGCACTGATGATGACGTGATGACATCTAATAATTATTCTATCCACGGTAAAACTTTGTACTACCCTTCTTCGAATTTAGAAGTGAATGGTTGTGCATTTGAAAATCTTTTAAAATAATTTTTTTCTATTTAACGCCTATATTTTTTATTCTTGCTTACATTTATTTCAATTTATGTATTTATACATATAGTTTATTACCATTTACTAATATGTTTAGAAAGCTTGATTTTGCTGCGTGAACCACGTTTCTGTAACGCAAAGGATTATAAAATAAAAATATGAACGCTTTCACGCTTCAATTTAAGTCACGCAAGCTAGAGAAAAGATAGGTAACACGCTTTGTAGATTATTTGCCATAGGGCATTAATATTAATTTTTTAAGGAAATAATAAAGTACCTTGTCTAGAATTTTACCAAAAATGCAATACTAAAGTATTTAGAAAAGCGTTCTATTAGAAAAAATACTTTTTAACAAAAATATTTCGTAGAAATAACGACTTCTGTAAATGTCGACTTTTTCAAAAAAACTAATAATTCTGCAACCTTTAATTTTGGGATAGCAATACCTTATTATTCTTTGCATCAGAATGTAAGGATCTAAAGAAAACAACTTAGGGTAACTACTTGCTTATGAGACACCTTGTAGGTTTCAATATGATTCTAAACCATGTTCCTAACCGGATCTCAAGAGAAAACCTCTTTCAACAATCTCCATTCACACAAGCACAATCTTCCAAACGAGCGAAGACGACTCATCCCGTATTTTATCATAACTTCTATCATTCTACAGCTATTTAGCAGTTCTAAGGAGTTAAATATCCTCTGCTCTCTCTACTTAAGAATCTTGTTCCATTCTGTTGTGAAATGTCAGCCTACATACGTATACAATAGAAGCAAAATATTTGAGAGAAAAATGCATATACATATAAGACGTAAGCAAAGCAAGGCTAAATAGAGAGTTATACCATCTCAATGCCAATTGTTTCTTATATGTAGTAGCTCTTCACGTGTTATTTCTATGTCCGCACTGCAATGAACCACAGCAGCGTCGCTATGGATCAGACAGTACGGATGACTAATGAATACCAATAATAAACCAAAAATACCATGAAAAGATTTACTGACCCACATACATTGCAGTTCTGCTAAACTGCGGAATGAGTACAGTACGTTTGCATTACCTTATAAGGAGTCGACAGCTAACGACAATTTCTTGTATGTTACTCAATGTTAATGTCTCCGTTGTTACTTACATGCTAACACTGCCAATTCACTGAATACATATCACAAATATTGTTATTGAAATTTATTTCTCATAATCGAGTAACGACAACATTAGTGTTTGTATATTCGCTTTTTTGCTGTGGGTGATCTGCCATCGTCCAAGCGTACACTGAGAGAAAAAAATGCATTGATCCAACAAAAATATGGACAACCAACCAAAAAATTTAGGTTAAATACAGTCGACCGATATTTTTGGTTCAATCAACATTTAACGTTGCTTCAAAATATATTTGTTAAATCAAACGTAACAGAGGCGTTAATCCAACAGTGCGCTTAATCTCAGTTTAAGCAATTTTAGTGGTTAGTGTAACATATTCATTTGATTGAATTAAACTTATCCCTTGTTCATTCTGTTCCCGTAATTACGTTAGGTCAACAAAATTATAGTGTTGCGTCAACACAAAAATTTGTTGCGTGTAGAATATAAAAGTGTTAGCTCAACCATTTTTCTTATTCAATTTAACAAATTTCTTTGTTGTTTTGAGTACCTTCATTTGTTAAAAAATCTTAATGAATATGAATGTAAATACTATTTTGTTACAAAATTGAATTCTGTTGAACAAATTCAAGTTCAAAAGAATTCAAGTTTGTAATAAAATAGTATTTATAAATTCAAACTTTGCAACAAAGTATTTAGTATTTTACGTTGACATGTAGAATTTACTCCTGAAATATTTTTACTTAAAAACACAAATTTAAGTGTGGAAGAAAGAAATAAAAGGCAATATTCCATCCTAACTAATATATTCAGCACTGATATGCAAAAGACAATACATCAGATATGTAATAGTAACACAAGGACATATTAATCTGAAACTAACAAAGTTATATAATAAACACATATATACGAATAAGTACTTCCTAATTACATGTACATTAAATGTTGTAAATCAATTTGATAAGACTGTCTAAATGCCCGTTTCATGTTTTCTTCTCCCAAGAATGGGTATGAGCGCTTTGATTTGTTGTATTCCTCGTGGAGGGTGTGCTGACGTTGTTCCAAATTGGTGCTACTACTGGAACTTGAAGCTTCTGTGACTGGACTTAAAGTAAGTGTGTCAGTAGACATATTATCTGCGAGGAGTAAACCTGCGCCACTTATATTTTGATAGTGTCGCAATTTTGCTAAAAATTTCCTATGACCGGAATAATTTCCTTTATCATATTTTCATCAAGTTGTAGTAGGGCTCCTTCGTCAATTTCGTATTTTAATAAACAGGTATGATTAATGATTACGAGGTAATTGAATTTGTAATGCGTATATTACAAGATGTTTGTAAACATCGAATATGGTAGAAATTATCGTACTAGTTACATCAATATTGAGTTAAATAACGAATATATTTTTAAGTTAAAATTCTTATTCAAATTTCTTACCGTTTCCATATTTCAAGATTTCATTGTAAGGGTCTTATTTTATTTAAGGTATTAATTTTAACAGATAAACGTCGGTTTTGAATAGTACTAACTATTTCTTGAAGAAAAAACAAACGTTAGATACTGTATCGTTAATAATTGAAACTCACTTGTTGATGGTCACTGGAGTATTTACCTATACACGGACAGAAGGTATATAAGGAAATTATTAAAATACCGCTTATTGCTAATAATTGAGTATGCAACTTGATTTGGGAAAATCTGACTTCCGCTAATAAGGGTGAATTGTAAGGTGTACGTGATTTCGTCGACTATAGGGCCAAATTGAATAGGTAGAAGTGTATTATTTTTTCTATAATTGTACAATTTTTACATATGCATATTCTCTTTAATTATTTTTTATAAATTATCACGTGTTAAATTTATTACCTCAACTTCTTAAAAATATATTCTGGCAACTAAGTAATTTTCTACATAAACTATAGCATAATAAATTCAAAATTAGAAACAACGCGTGTATGTATCTATATGTAAATATATAAACATCAACAAGAACAATTATCGAAACCAGGGCTTATACATTTTCCGTAGTTCTACTTTTCACTTACGAAACAGCAACAAACGGTTCCTGACTCAATTCGTTAAACATGCATTATCAGCACAACTTTCAATAAAATGTTTTCATAAGCATTTTCTGGCACTTTTCGAATTTCAAATAAAAAACATATTCTATTTAGTATTCTTTGTAACGTGTCATTTATCAACTAGTTACCCTAAGAAACAAAATAAATAAAACGATATTTACAGAAGAAATTCCTACCATTTTGTAAAAGTCAGAGCTGAAGCCATTGTATTACGACATCGGAGATGTTCAATATATACATTATTTGTATTGTTTCGTAATTTCTATTAGAACTTATTGGGACTCGAAGACAGTTAATTTAACAATATGGCTCCATTTTCCTCATTAACTTTTGTATCTACTCATAAAAGATACTAGCTACTTACCTACGAAAGTCGGTATTAACCAGTCAAATTCCAATTCCACTAATAATATTTTCACATAATCATCCCCCATTTTTTTATAAAACAAATATAAAAACTAAAGAAAAATTTCTGCACACTGCTACTTGTACCAAATAAAAGAGAATGATGATGCAATACAGGACAAGACACGATGCCTCCCCACTATAACCAATAAAAACTGATCAATTGAACACCTGCATACAATACTGAAGGGTTTATTCATGAAAAACTGCTAATGGCTAAGTATCCTAAAACAAATATTTCATTTTAATCGATATTTCTATACAGTGGTTTCCCCGAAAACGTATTCTGGCAATTAACACACCATATTAATTTCAGACGCACATTTGATCTCTATGTATCAACAATCATGTTTGATTAACTTAATTCAACTTTTTGGTTAAATCAAACGGTTTTTAGCTTTAATGCCATTCTTTTATTATTTTTGTTCAACCTTTACGATTTTGTTAAATAGACATCACTATTGTGCTCTGCTGAAACGACTTTTTTTTTTAAATTTACTTCCCAACCAAATAAATGTGTTTCACGAACAGAATTTTTTGACACAAATGTAATTGTTAAGTCAACGCAAGGTGGTAGGTAATTTAATCATAAAATTTGTTGGACTAACACTTCTCCAGCTAACAAAATCAATTTTGTTATTTTAACACATTTCTTTCCCTCAGTGTATGCATTGCAGTTATCGAACTCTAGTTGTTCTATATTCTAAACCTCTTTATATTTTAGGAGTCAAAAACTTTGCTCATAGTCATATTTAATCAGTACATTAATGATAATCTACACACTAAATCATTTATTCTGTCTCCATAAATGTTTTGAATGGCATGTAATATTATCTTGCTTACTATAATTACATCGTCAGTACATTAATGACGAAAGCATGTAGGGTATCCCACCAAAGATTGCAATTACCGTTTTTCGAAAAAGTATGAATTCAAGAATTTTGAAAATTTGATAGATAAACACCAGTGTTTCTATGTCTAGACGTACATACGTGTCTAGAACGTTTTGCCTTAAAGTTCTGCACCTATGGGCTAATCACATAATGACACCATGAGCAATGTTACTTTAACAAATAGTAAAATTGACAAGTTTGATATTTGATTCTATACTGATCAACAGTAAATTTTACACATTCATGATGATTTTACATGTACTAATTTGTTAATTCGCGTGACTAGTTAAATCAATCCGTATAATTAGTCAAATTAATTCTTATAATTAGTTAAATCATCATTTTGTCGGTGTTGCGTAAGAATAAAAGTGCCAACTTTTCGCTATCAATTATACTTACTCAGGGCCGTGCCGTGCGGAAGCACAACATATGCAATTGCACGGCACGGCAAAGTTGGGGGCGGCAGGCGGCACGGACAAAGAAAAATACATTAACCCAAAAAGAAATAATGCAAAAATTAAAATATGACACAAGAGGAGTAAATAACATTGATACCTTTTCAATCTTTTTACAGTAAAAAAAAAAATCAATCCCTAATTTCCTATTTAAACGAAATCGGAGAATTACAAAAAAAATACCATCAAAGGCAGCTGCAAAATAGCATTTTTTTGGAAAGCCCCGAAAGAAATAGGTCACGCCGTTAACGGTGTTGGAGCTTCTCTTTCGATCTCTGTTTTTTTCTTTTCATTTTGCTTTAAACGATTCTCGTTCTCTGTTTTTAAAGGGAAAACCTTTATTTCGGTGAAATACCTATATTGGTGGATAATATAAAAGCCTGCGACAATTTTTAAAATGTTTATGAGTTGTTGACCGTTGAGCGTAATATTTGGTCTGTTCATGTTTGAAATTAATTCGTTAAAAAAGTCGATTTGGCGGTTGAATTTTGTGCTGTTCTAATGATTGCAAAATAAGTATAAACATTGTTTTGCGTATATTTTAGAAAGGAACTGCTAATAACACAGACACACAAAAAAGTCGAAACCGAGAAGATTTGAGAATACGGGAACATCCAATTACAAGACGATAACTGGTCGGCCTACAACAGTAGGTACCATTAATACCCAACGAGTGATTGCGAAGGCATTTAAGAAGTCACACTCAGTTACTGTATGAAAATTGGCTCACAAGCTTAATATAGTAAGATCTACTCTGAGCTATGTTAAAGTTAGAAGCTAAAGATTAGGGCTAGGACAAAGAAAACAGTTCCCAACTGCATTAACAATCAAGAGCAACGTGCAAAAACTGGTGCTAGTTATATTGCAAGAAAATGCGGTCAGAAAATACTAATTATTGGTGATGAAGCTATGTTCCTGCAGACCCTGCTGAAGTACAAGGTCGGAAGTTTTACCATAGTTCCAACCCTGCAGAACTAGAATATACACATAAATTTCGTACAAAAATAAAATTCTTCAAAAAATATTTAGTATGACAGGCCCTTGATCAATTTGGCAATGTATCCGAACCTTATATTTACGAAGAGACTATGAATGCGGCAACATATTTGAAGGAATGTATTATCAAACGCCTGGTTCCGTTCATTCGCCAGTACCCTAATGAAGATCAAATTTTATTCTGGCCAGGCTTGGCAACCATACATTACGCCAGAAATGTTACCGAGTACTTGAATGAACATAACATTCAATTTATACCGAAAGATCAAAACTCACCTAACCTCCCCCAGGCGAGACCAATTGAACAATGCCAAAGGGCAATATGCGAATTACAATAGAACGCCCAAAAATTTAGCAGGATTTAAGAGAATATGGAAGAAAATTGCAACGGAAGTGTCTAGAGACTATGGGCAATCGCTAGTGAATCATGGGATGAAGATGCTCAAACAAACTGGACGAAATGGGATTAAGCAAACAATGTTAGATATTTTAAAATAGTTCTTCTATCACATTTTTCAAAAAAATGTATAGTTCAAGTAGATCAAGTTTTTGTAAATTTGAAAATATAAGATTGACATTTATTCCTCTGCTTATTAGACATCCTTTACGTAAAATAACACGAGCGTCTGAGAAGCTGCGAGTACTATAGCATATTTTTGCGGTAGTGATCGGCGTTTTTTTTTACTGCTATCGACCAACCAGATGCCCAGGCTCCGGAAGGTTGTGGTGCTGGGCCAAGCATTTAGAAACGTTGAGATACATATTAAATGCGAACACGGAAAGGAACCGAATTATATAATTAATATATTACACAATACTTATGTATTTGCATTTTTTGTATATGAGAAATAGCAGGTTTTTATGTGTTCATGCTACAAAGGAACTGTCTATATAATAAATTTATGTTTTATTCCTACGTACTGTGTTTAATTTAGAGAGCAACCGAATAAGAGACCAAATATATAAGCATTATTTACATCCAAGCGTAAACAATTGGTCCTCCCTCTTCACAAAGAAGATACACTGAAGCAGACGATTAGCGGCATTGATCTTCAAACCAGGAGAACGTAACATGTTACATGGAGAAGAAGTGCATTTTCTAAAATTCGTGCATTGAGAATAATACTGGGTTTCCATGTGCACAATTCAGTTATTTTGCATTACATAGGTGTTCAATAAATCTGGTGATTATTACAACTATGTTGTTTGATAATTACTGGAACTACTGCAGGTATTTGCTCGGAAAAGATGTCGGAGAATGGGGCTGAATCCACGTTATCGGACAATGAATTCGATCGCATAAAGAATCCGAATTCAGGGTTTCGGATAGGGGATGGGGATCCGACTTATCGGATAACGGATCAGAATCCGAGATTTCAGATAACGGATCCGAACCCGAGGTTTCGGATAATGGATCCGGATAACATTAAGATTCGGATAGTAAATTACCCGGATCCGGATGTCAGCTCTAGTAGAAAGTGCCAAACTATCATCAAGATTATTTTTAGACAGGTAGATACTTCCTTCGTTTTCTCAATGAGAACTCTTTCTACAATCGGTTTCTTTTCTACTCACACGTATGCTGTAAAGATATTTTGATTGTATTTATTCCAATTTATTCCAAATTTAGTCCAATAAAACAGAATTTCAACTTCACCAACAAGAAACCAATTTCGTGCAATGTTTATTTCATTTAATTTATTTGCTTGTTTTATACGTATTAATTTGTACGAAGTCCTTAAAAAACGTATATTTTATTTACCCAATAAGATGTAATATTTCTATATAAATAAACAAGAAATAAAATATAAGAATAACAGTACGTTATGCAGTCACCTCGAATGTATACAGATAAAATAATTTCTAGTAAAAGGGTCCGAAAACAGTATTACATATACAGAGTGTTTCTGGACGAAAGCAAAGGATACACAGTCACTCACGAAAATCATCGTACACCTATCGAAAAAACGTTTTCTTGCAAAATAAATATTTCTCTTGGTAGCTACAAAAACATATTTATTAGATAAGGTATGAAAAATTATTATGAATTCTCAAAAAAAAAGTAGTAGTATTTCAAAATCGAATTAATTCAAATTAATAAAAACGACAAAAACTAATAATAGAGTCTCACAAAAGTAAACGTACACTAATAAAAAAATTAAATAACATGAACTAAACAAAAGTTAATATTTTGTTTGCTAACCTTCGTGGCATGGAAGATGCTAACTTATCTGTAAAGTTTGCTGGAATTTGATCCCATTCTTCTATTAGTACTCGTTTTAAGGATTCTCGACTTGTTACAGCACGATTTTGTAATTTTCTTTTTAGATAATCTCACACATGCTCGATGGGATTCAAATCTGGCGACTGGGGCGGAGGATGAAGCTGTTGCGGCACATTATACAATAGCCATTTACGCACGATGAATGCCGTATGCTTAGGATCTTGATTTTGTTGGAATATCTATCGTTTTCCTAATCGCAGTTTTTCAACATCAGTTTTTAAATGGCCTTTCAAAATGTTTAAATATGATTTCTTATCCATAATACCTTCACTAAACACTAAACTCCCCACTCCAGTCGCTGACATGAACCCCCAAACTATAACGGCTCCTCCACCATGTTTCACAGTAGGCACAGCACTTTTAATATCAATGGCTTTGCCAATAATATGACTAATTTCTCTCAAAGATTTCTTTTCTTTGTAGAGTTTCACCACTAATTCACGAATTTCTTTAAGCGTTTCTTTTCGCGTCGACGGCATGTTTGCAACTATGTATAAATGCTTGTAAACAGTTGTCTGATATGTGGGATGACACACACAGGGTATTCATCACTTTCATCAGTTATAAATGGGGCAATTACAGATTTATATTTGTATTTTATTACTGTGCGTTCACTTTTGTGAGATTCTATTATTACCTTTTCTTGTTTTTATTAATTTGTATGGACTCTATTGTGAAATAAGATTTATTTTTGGTAGAATTCTTACTAATTTTTTATGCCTTTTCTAATGTATACGTTTCCGTACCGATAGTAATATTTATATTGCAGAAAGCGCATTTTCAATAGGTGTACGATGACTTTCGTGACTGTATTTGTAAAGTCAGAGAAGAATGTTTTCAAGCGAGGCAATCTGAATTGCATTTTCAACGCTCGCTTCTGGGCAGCGATGTTTCCGAAAATATTTTTGTCGTTATTTATAGTAAATATCTCCCACTTCCGGTTCCTTTTGAAATACCTTGTGTATCGTTGAAATTAGTTTTACTACAATATAGTTACAATGTCCTAATCCTTGGTTCTGTTTGGAAATTCAACGTAATCTGAAATTAAAACTATCGAATTACTATCGAAAAAAAAAATTTGGAAATAACGAAAAATTTTTACTTTTTTTTCATGAATTTAGAAGGGCTTGCTGTTAACAAAAAAAGGGAAAAAATCACGTGATAGGGAAACTTATATTTTTCAAACGGGAAGGGGCTACAAAGTAGAAAACCCAAAAAGCCCCCGGGCTTTTGTACGAAGTAGGAAGGGAAAAATCCCCGCATACCCGGTAGATTTGGGGCTCGATGGGGTAGCTTCCCATTTATCCTCAATAAATTGTTGGGCGCTTTATGGAAGCTTATACTTTATCCAAAAGGTTTTCGACCCTCCCCCCAAACGTTTTGTTTGGTTTTCCCACAACAGAAGGGCGAATTTGGTTTTAAAAAATTTTGGCTGCCCTTTTCCCGATAGGGCCCCGCGGGTTTAGACTTGGTACCGAGTTTCTAGGGTTTGGAATTTTGTAATGCCTTTGCGTCCCTTTTTGCCCGATTATTAATCTTGCCATAAAGGGCCTCCACTTTCCCGGATGATTGAAACGTGCACGAATTTTTTTTTTACCCGTCTTTAAGAAGGGAGATTTAAAAATAATTTAAAAAAAAAAAAAATAAAAATAACCCCCCCAAAAAAAAAAAAAAAAAAAAAAATAAAAAAAAAAATAAAAATGAAAATAAAAAATTAAAAAAAAAAATAAAAAAAAAAAATAAAAAATGAAAATGAAAATGAAAATGAAAATGAAAATAAAAAATAAAAAATATAAAAAATAAACATAAAAATTTTAAAAATAAAAATAAAAAAAAAATTTTAAAAATAAAAAAATAAAAAAAAAAAATAAAAATAAAAAAATAAAAAATAAAAATAAAAATATAAAAAAACTAAAAATGTTTAAAAAAATTTAAAAATTGTATAAAATATAAAAAAATTAAAAATATAAAATAAAAATATAAACAAAAAATAAAAATCTAAAAATATAAACATATAAAGATATAAAGATATAAAAATATAAAAATAAAAATATAAAAATATAAAAATAAAAATATAAAAATATAAAAATACAAAAATATAAAAATATAAAAATACAAAAATATAAAAATACGAAAATACGAAAATACGAAAATACGAAAATACGAAAATACGAAAATACGAAAATACGAAAATACGAAAATACGTAAATACGTAAATACGTAAATACGTAAATACCAAAATACCAAAATACCAAAATACCAAAATACCAAAATACCAAAATACCAAAATACCAAAAAACACAAAAATACCAAAATACCAAAATACCAAAAAACACAAAAATACCAAAATACCAAAATACAAAAATACCA